>CM076987.1:15547281-15616530 GCA_039105355.1 Benthosema pterotum
AGGCTTTTCCTCCTTCCTCTGTGACATAACGCCGCTCTCACCTTTTCTCTGGGTTTTTCTGCAAGGCGTGGCTGAGTGAGAACTCACAGATGTTGGGAGAATAAAAAGGGGTTGAAGGAGTTTGCGGAGGAGCTGCACCACAGCCTGTTGTGGGTTCGCCGTTCCCTGCTGCTGCTGCTGCTGCAAATAGCAGATGATGTCGCTGCTAAATGTTTGATGGCAGCCCTGCTAAGGAGACGAGAGACTTCACTCGGGGGAGTTCTTCAGAGCGAGAGAGAGAGAGAGAGAGGGAGGGAGTGTGAGGGAAGGGTAACGAAGAGAGTCGCACTGCTTATGAGCAGTGTTATAGTTCTCGAGATGTTGACTCGTCTCGAGCCCAGTCTCAAGACAAATTTTCATTTTCTATGTCTTGTTTTTGTCTCGCCCTCAACTGTCTTGGTCTTGTCTCGGTCTCGCCCCTCTGCACTTCATTTGTCTCGTGGCCTTGTCTCGGTCTCGCCCTCAATTTGTCTTGCGGTCTTGTCACAATCCCGGAGCAAATGTCTCGGGTCTCTTTCACCAACAAGACCACTCGAGACGAGAACATACAAAGGAAATGTTCTGAGTAGCCCATTCATAGACAACTTTCTTATACAGAGCACATTGTTGGATGATGCGTATATCGCTAGCAGTCCGTGAACCGACATTTACGGTAGTATTGTGCAGTAAGAAATTAAGTCTCTGTAATGTGTTGTACTATTACTACAGTACAATCAAAAACTGAATTTTTGGCTTCGACCTCTCTAGGTCTTGTTCTCGACCCCTCTAGGTGCTAGTCTCGTCGTGATCTCATCTTGACCAAGTCCGTGATTGTCTCGGTCCTGTTTTGGTCTCGACTCCCGCTTGGTCTTGGTCTTGTCTTGGGCCTCGATTTAGGTGGTCTCGACTACAACACTACTTACAGTATGTGTGGGACCAAAGAAAGCGAGGGACAGAAAATGGGTAAAGGGGAATGAAAGAAAGAAAGAGTCCCCCTCCCCCAGACCCTCCTCTCTCTCTCTCTCTCTTCGCTCTCCTCTTTTCTCAAAGTGGTATGTCACCTGCTGTCACCTCCTGCCACGCAGCGTTTGAGTCTTTTTTATGATGTGTATGCGAGGTGACACCTCGCACACTGCCGATGATCTCCTCAGCGCCCGGCCCCCCGGCTGTCACTTTCAGCCTGTCGTTTCCCTGATGTGTTGTTGCTGCACAAAGAGCAGCCGCCCGCGCCCCACTAATGTAGCACTCATGTTTTCAGTCTGCACGCATTTCTGAGCTACTCCTGTACATAATATTCTTAGTTTGTTTTTTTTTCTCCCCAAAATGAATTGTATTTCTACAACTGAGGAAACATGTTCATCGACAATGTCAACATCGCTCCATACTAGGGATGGGCAGATACTGTATATCGGCCATACAGATATCGGCCTATAAAGGCTTTAAAAATGAACCGGAAAATATTTGTATCGGGGAAAAATATTATAGAAATTTTTCGAAAAATTGGCCAATTTGATTTGTTTTTTTCTCTAATCACCCAAATCACTGAATGCTCCCATTATTTATTTTTGTCCACCACAAAAACCTGCATATATTGGTATCGAAATGAAGTTGGGCAATATGGGGATCTCAGTTAAAAATGATATTGGACTCTCTAATACATACCGATGATTTGAATTTATAACAAGCTGATAAAGTATGCCAACAAGACCACGCTAGACGGTCAGGGTGGAGTGTCTCTATAGATAGATTAAATTTGAACATTTTGACTGCATATTATATAATGATACGGCCACCAGAGGGACAACAGGTTGAATATTGTGCCGTCTATGAGTTTTATAGATATTAAACCAATGAAAACTATTACAATAACGCAGGTTGTGGACATATATATATACACCGTATGAGGCTTTGTGACAAAAATATTTCCCTGCATTGTGGCGCCCCAGGCAACTGCCTAGTCTGCCTCATGGCAACAACGTCCCTGGTGTTTGTATTGGCTTGGTGCTCGTGTGCACGTGTGCGTGACAGACAGACAGACCCAGCCAGGCTCACCCTGGGAGATATCTCCCCCCACCACCACCACCACCACCTCTCCGCACCGAAATTGTCTTGTTTTATTTTTTCAGAGAATGTTGTGCTATGCTGAAATGTATCACCAGCTGAGCATACCCTGCTGTTCCATCTTTTCCTCCCCCTCTCACCCCCCACCCCCCCAAGTGTCTCAGACAGACCTCTATATCCTTTCATTAGGAGACAGACAGGGCCAGAGAGAGAGATAAGAGGGGAAGATAAAGAGAGGCGAGGCGTGGAAAGGGCCAGACGTGGAGGGAGGGGAGAAGAGATCCAGAAACGAGAGGGGAAGAGAGAGAGAGAGAAAGACAATGGCTTCGCGTCTCATCTGTCTCTGTTATCGATGCCGTACGCCACCCCGTATCTTTCGGATGTTTATTACACAAACAACACTGGAGTACTGGTGGTCTCTGTGAAGCACAAGTCTCACCCAGCTGTAGAGCTGCAGCACGTCCGTCATTATTCTATAGCACAACATACTACAGTACAGTATGTTACATTACACTACAGTACAGTCTGGTACAATACAGTATGTTACGGTGCAGCATGGTAGGGTACAGTACAGTAGTCTACAACATGGTACCTTACACTCATGTATTGTACATGTTTGTATATTGAAAAGTTAACCCAATAATTTGCATATTTAGCCAAATTTGTTAATTATCTCAACCGACCAATCACATTCTCCGTTCTTCCGAAGTGGAGATCGGGGAGTCACAAGATCCGAAAGTGCAGCTTTCAGAAGAACAATTCGGAGGAATGCGTTTCAGAAATTGCAAGTAACGTTATTTTGTAGTTGTATTGCAACATAACCACAGTAAAACCTGTGCCTAAACCTAACCCCTAACCCTGAACATAACCTCAGTAAAACCTAGGCCTAAAGCCCTAAACCTAACCTTAAAGGAAAACTCCACTCATTTTCAACATTTTACTATATGTTATTGATGTACCTTCGAGGTGTTGGGTGGACATAATAAAAAAGTTCCACCATTCTGTGTGGTCTGAAGAAAACCACTAACATCGTGAAACATCTTGACGACATCATCAAGATGTATTTTCACCATGTTAATGGATTTCTTTAGATGCGTCTTTTTTCTGAGAGCGTACAAATGGAACCAAATGAACCCGTTAGGGTTCATTTGGCCTTTAAATCTCGACCGTTATGCAAACCATCGGAACGGTTATGCAAAACGACCACAATCATTATGCAAAAGCGGCTTGCGACTGTTATGCAAAAACGGTTGCAACAGTTCCAAAAACCGTCGCGGTCGCAATTGGATTTTGCCCCCTCCTACCAGCACCAGCTCACTTCACTTCAATTCAGGCATACACAGCTCTTTTATTGCCACTGTGCTGTGGGCGCCTGTTGAGTGGAGTGGGTTGACGTAGTGTAGTGGCATGATGCGTGTAGTGTGGAGGGTTCTCTTGAGGGTTACTGGTGTTGACAGCTAGACGCTAAGCCTCACACTACGGCGTTGGCAAGGACACAGCCCACCTGCTGCAGTCTCTTCTGAGGTAGCCTGAAAGTACCTCTTTCTTGGCTCAAACTAACGAAGGCTCCCTATTGGTCCACACGCTGATCTCAAGGCTAATACACAGAAGGTGTGCAGGTGCGCACAGTGCTCTCTCCTCACAATGTTTTAATCGATTCAGCGTGTTTGTAATGTGGCTTTGCGTCGAGTTCTGAATCTCGCATAGAGTGCTTTTCAACAGGTGGTCCAGGGACCACCAGTGGTCCTTAAGCGGGTTCCAGGTGGTCCCCAGCTAAGTTGGTTAACCAGATGTAACTCTTGAGAATGTAAAAATGAAACCAAATGAAACCATTTGGTTTCATTTTTACACTCAAAGAGTTAAAATCATGTTCATCATCATCATCTTAATTAGCCCAAGTCTACACAACTAGAAGATTCATAAAAAAATCTTTAGTTTTGGGGTCTGTGGGGATAAAATGTCCTCAAATGGTGCAGGTCCGTGGCTCAAAAAATAAATAAATGGTGGGCCCTGGTGGTATCAAAAAGGCCCCTGCTTTACAGAATCGCTGTGTCACACAAGTTTTGTCCGATCGCTCGGTTTGAACCCAATCTGTGTCTCTCATACAGTGCTGCGAAAGTTACATTAAAAAGTACCTTTAAAGGCCCAGTGTTTTGAAAAATACGTTTTTCATACTTTTATAGCTTGGCTAAAGCCAGACCAAATCAGCTGTTGTCACAAAACTACCAGTCAGCAGATTGGTCTGGAATAGCTCAATTGTACGAGAATGTGCTGTGTGATGACATCCACTATCAACAAAAGTCAATAGAAATGATCGCTGACCTGAGATCGGACCTACAGTCGTCCAGGGAGGCAGTGTTCAGTGATATTAAAACTTAAATAGCAGCCATACGCCAAGACATAAGAAAAGACATCCAAGCACTTTGAGAAGAGACCAAAGCTGAACTGGCCTCCATTCGCTCGGAACTGGCAAACAACCTGACCTCGCTATCTTCTAAACACACAGACCTGCCCGCGGAACAAACCGAGATGGGGAGATCTCTGAGTGACACCATGGACTGGGTTGCCGTTCTAGAAGAATCCCTAGAGTCGGTAACAAAGGAGAACAAAGCCCTACAAGAAAAGTGCCTAGACTTAGAATGTACAGTAGAAGCCACAGACAGAACCTCAAACCATTTGGAATAGCAGAGCATGCGGGCAACCTAGTCGGGTTTGCATTCACATTCTTCCCCACAGTGCTTGGTGCTGATAACTTCCAGCCCCCCGTCGTCGTTGACCATTGTCATAGGCTAGGGGCATAGTCAAATGATAAAAATAACAGAATTGATCACTGTCCTGTTTTTATCCCATTCAGAAGAAATACTCTTTAATCCCATCCTGGCATCCAGACAGTGTATTGCTCGGTTTAAACTCAATCAATCATCATTAGAATATATATCTGAATGCATTTGATAGAAATAAGCCGCATAGCAGTAAAGAGGCAGAGTTCAGCGAATTGTTCTCAAAGAAGCCTAGGTAACCATTGGATGGCTTGGAGATGCCAAATCTCATCTGTCGACCTTCCTAGTGTAAGAAGCGTGTGTGCATTCCTAATCTGTATTTTTTTGTCTCAGAGCTGTGAATGCCTGGAGGCGTCCCAGAGCTACAGCACTGCTAACTCTGACGGCTAAACTTTAAATTACTACTTGAGGGACGACACAAGTTCTATTCGCCCTTCCCCTATGAAAACTCTAGCAGGAAGGGAAGGAAACCATGCGCTGCTTTTCCTCTTCTCTCCTCTCTGGTCGGTGATGCGTTCTCTGATTGTTTTCCCCCTAGAAATGCACATGTTCCTGACCATAGACATGAGTAGGAACCGTGTTCCAGGGATGATATAACGTTTTACGACAAGTCTGTGACATGATACGTATCATATTTTTACGATAATGAAACTAAAAGGTTGAGAATCACTGAGCATTTTGTTGCCTGAGGCCATTTATCGGAAGGCTGGAATGGTACAGTACAGTAGTTGTACATTTAAGTGTGTTGTTACGAGTGAAACAATTCCACGACGCATCCATTATCCATGAGGTGATTATTTCTTCTGAAGTGTGTACTGAATATATCTGACATATGTGGGACTATGTTCTATAGGGGGAATGCACAGGCTGGAGCCAAAAGCGCCGAATTGAGAACGTGAGTGGGTGGATGTTTGCTATTTGTGTTCGACAAAGACCACAATGAGCCTGTGCGTGTCTGTGCGTTTGTGAGAGAGAGAACCTGCATCAAATAATGTAATTCTTATGTTGTTTTTTTTGTTTTTTTTTACATGAATAGGGTATAACAGTCTGTAGTTACCGTAACATGCTAATGTGACCTTTAGCATGCATGTCGACATGTGCGTTCTACAGTCTTAAAGGGACATTTCACCATTTTTGCAAAATCATATATGTTAATGTCATTTAGAGGAGTTAACGCGTTAATCTCGCGTTAACTCAGCCGTGCGTTAACGGCGTCAAAAAAATTAACGCACCCCCCCCCCCCCCCGTCGCCACCCCCATGCAGGCCGATTAACATTGTGGAGGACGAGGGTTTGCGTGAAATAATACGGATTGAATCAAGTGACTGGACCTACGAACCACTGTAGAACCACTACTGTAGAACCACTACTGTGACGAACACAGCACACTATTTTGATGAGAACTGGGCACGTATGTCCCATGCATTAACGGAACAGAGAGGCACTTCGCCAAGTGCGCACATACAGTAGCAAGCGAGAGACAGACAGAGAGAGGGATGGGGAGAGGGAGAGAGAGAGGGACAGAGAGGGACAGAGAGAGAGAGAGAGAAAGGGAGAGAGAGAGAGAGAGAGAGAGAGAGAGAGAGAGAGAGAGAGAGAGAGAGAGAGAGAAAGGAGAGAGAGAGAGAGAGAGAGAGAGAGGGAGAGGGAGAGGGAGAGGGAGAGAGAGAGAGGGAGAGGGAGAAGGAGAGAGGGGGAGACTGTTATCCCTTTCGATAGAATACACTTGCATTCCGCAGCAGAGCAGCAGGCAGGGAAAGAGAGGGAGAGAGGTGGCCTGATGACTTACCCTTTCTCAAAGTGATCATCAAAAAGTATAATCCTTCAGTTTTGCTTGTAAATCCAATGCATAATCCCAGCAAAAACGTTGCAAGAGCCAGGCAGGAGCGATACGTAAAACGTACATCTATAATCACGACGGCATGGCCAGAAGTAGGGTTGCCAACTTGGCGCATTTGTAACTATATTTAGTTTTTTTCCAGACTCCCCTAGCGCCAAAATTATTGAGAAACTCCTGGTGGAAAATCTAGTGCTTTTCAGCTGGTTGAAAACCACTGCTCTAGCTACTTCTAGTGCATTTTGGAAGTGCCACTAGTGCATTTTGGATTTTGGCAGTTGGCAACACAATTAAGCTTGTTAAACAGCTGTGCCTGTCCCTCCTCCCCTCCAAACACAGCTCTCCTCTCCCACAGCCATAGCGTAGTAGTGTGTGCTCTATAGGGTATTTTTTTATTACCTGGAGTATTGTTGGCACAAAGATATAAGGTGTTTTTTCCTTTGAAAATAATGAAAAGGCTGATATACTGTAATGTAGCAAGGGGAAAACTATTTTTATTTTATTGCTAATTAACTAAAAATCACACCTGTGTGAAGTGATCATCTTACATCTTACATCGACCAACATAGTTCTTCTTTTTTTAAGCAGTGTTTAAGGCAGGTGTTCTCAACCTGTTCGTTGTGACCCCTCAGTGGTCCTGAAATTATTTTGGGGGGTCCCCAGTTAAAAAAGAAAAAAAAAAAAAAATTGAAAAAAATAAATTGTATATATTTTTGCTGATATCGGATATCGGGAGTATATCGGGAAATTTTAAAATATGAAAATATGCGATTAATTTGCGATTAATCGAAGATTAACTATGGGCCATCATGCGATTAATCGCGATTAAATATTTTAATCGACTGGCAGCTCTAATGTTAATGTCATTTAGAGGATTTAGAACACTTTCACTTTAGGTGTGCAATATCTGGATTTTGTGCATTTTGGATTTTGGCAGTTTCATGGCAACACTGGTACATGCAGACCAAGCGATGTCACAAGACAGCATACAGACAGGCAGAGTGTCATCCCTGAAGGCAGACCTCATGGAGAGACAGCGATTTTTTTTTTTTAAGCAAAAAGCAAATGACCGAAACAACAAGTGTAGAATGTACTCTCTACTCAGAAAGTGGCAGGCCTCCTCGGAGCAAAACTTTTCTGTGTGAAGCCAAGAAAAGCCAATTTCAAAAAGGCTTGATCTTTGCTATTCACAAAAGCTTTTACATCCCCTAAGGCAGCCGTAAAAAAAAAAAAAAAAAAAAAAGAATACCGTAGACTCCAAGCACTGCAAAATATCCAGGGATAACAAGGCAAGCCAGAGCCCTCGAGCATACATCTTTCAATTTTATTGACACCGAACAACCTGTGCTCGTTTAGTCTCACTTTACTAGTTGCTGTGTTATCGTCTTGACTCTGGGTGTAACCAAAAAGAAAATGCAAGCCGTAAATGTTTGACTGGCTCTTGTCTGGCGCTCCTGGGCAAGAAGAGACTCCCAACTCCTGTTGTTCAGTCGCCAACGACTCGCCGGAGAGGGAATGTCTGTGAGCCAGAGAAAAATAATTGACGAACCCTCTCTTCCCGGCACCAGGGGCGGATATAACATATCCCATTTGGGGTGGCAAGAGAACATGTTGGAGGGGCAAGAGAAAATGGTATGGCGGCGGCTTCATCGCCCGTGTCGCTTCGTGCCACGGGCGATGAAGCTGCACCCATACCATTTTTTGGTTAGTATCAATAATAACATCAGTTGTTGTTGAGGTTGCAACAGACACGCGGCATGCATAATGCTAAAAGTCTGACTCAGAGAGTTTTCTGTTTTCAATGATGAAATGCTATTGGTTTAGTGGTGACACAGTTAGTTAGTAGCAGTAGTAGGGTTTCACATCATTTCAAATATATGCACTTTAATTGAAATATCTTGGGTTGTTTTGCATGGCATCATGTTTGGGGGGGGGCAGACTGGGTATTTAGGGGGGCATTGCCCCCCATGCCCATGGCTAGATCCGCCCCTGCCCGGCACCGCCTCGACTGAAGTTTGGAAAGGAGAAGATTTATTTTCTCTCCCGCGCACCACGCTCAGCCAGGGTGTGCTGCGCTGCGCTGCTAGACAGTTTTTCCGCCACTAATGAGGGCTGTAGTCTTGGTCTCGCTAAGACTACAGCCCTCATTACGGCAAGCTAGAAACTGTTGCAATGCATCTCCGCCGCATGCTCTGTCTAGTACTATTTTGGAAGCGCTTTGAGCCCCCCCTTTGTCTACCTTCTCTCGTCTGAAGTCACATAATCAACTCACTTCTACACCCAAGCCCCATGACAAATTCCACTTACTGCCGCTGCTGTCGCTACAGTAACTTCATAGTGTGCCGACCGGGTAATTGCAATGTGACTGATTTGATTTCCATCCCAGTGATTTCACAGTGTGTGAAGTGAGCGGTGGAACTGTATGGCAATTGCTAGAGTTAGTGTACTGCACTGAACTCCTGTACTGTACCGTAGGATACTCTGCTGCGCTGCATTCTGTACTGCACTGTACTCATGCTGTCCTGTAATATACTCATACAGTGCTGCTACGGTGTGTGTGATCTCGTTTCTTAAACCTTTTCGATGCCAGGGCCCACCATTTATTCAGCATGTGAGCCACGGACCACCATTTGAGGACATTTTTTAGCCCCACAGACCCAAAAACTAAAGATTTCTTTTGCTTTTGTCCACAATTCCAGGCTGGATTTGGGAAACAAAACAGGCAAAGCATACAGACCAAAATGACCATCGATCTTCTAGTTGTGTAGACTTGGGCTAATTAAGATGATGAATATTTTAACTCTTGAGAGTGTAAAAATGAAACGAAAAGTGAAAATGGTTTCAGGAGTTACATCTAATTAACCAACTTAGCTGGGGAACACCTGGAACATTCTCAAGGACCACTGGTGGTCCCCGGACCACTGGTTGAATACCCCTGGTATACAGTACTATACAATCTACGTGTGTATATCTATATTTCTGAACATCTGGGTTCTGAATATTCTGCACATACCGTAATTCACAAGGAGGTACGTTACTGATCAAGTTTTTAATCCTATATCCTGGTGCAAATCCCACGGGTTGTATTATTTTGCGACAGCATTGACAGAGCAAACACATTAGTCTGCCCTCCTTCGGGAGTTTCAATTCAAACTTGTGTTTTTCTTTTTTTGGTCCACTCGTTATTAAACTGGCAATTTTCTGAATCATTTTCTTTTTTTTTTTCAGTTTCGATAGCGACATGGTTAAACACAACACAACAATATTTCAGCAAGCCGGAAGGAGAGCTCCGGTTCTCCAAAGCCATGTTACTTTTGTCTGACTGTCGGTGCTGATCATACACATATAGTAGAAGAGTTGGGACATTGAGAGGTCAGAAAACAGTGCTCACACTGCTGTTCATGCAGCATGGAACTGTGACAATCTGGAGTTGGAAATACACACAAATAAGAGCTGTTTTTTTTAACATGTGTGCAACATGTCAACTGTTTTATTATCATTATAGTATTATATAATAACAACGAAAATCTCTAATGTTTATGTTGTACTATTACCACAAAACAATCTAAAATAAAGGGATTCGAGATAGTAAGTATAACATTTTTTAAGGCACATTTGTTTTATTGGCCAGGGATCCTTTGTAGGTCGTCCGCACAGCCAATTCTTAATGATTGTTCTACTGTATGTGAGCTAAAGCGGAAGAGGAGGTTATTATTTTGATATCCAATCCATGATAACAATCATCATAGAGTCTCCCACAAAAGGAGGCTGCGGTGAACATGGACATAGGGCACTTCTGATAATTAATATCTATGGTTTTGCTCTATACATTAAGCTGATTTGGTCCTACAGTATTCATAATGCATGGTTGAGTCTATGCTATGTTCTGCTAAAGTAATATCTCTCTGTAGTTATGAATAAATAATTTAATAAGTCGTAAATCCACAAGGCAAGACTTGTGCAGCGTCCGCTACCACATGCAGCGCCTGAATGTCAAAGTATGTCAAATGGTCCCACATGGACCTAACAGGGCTCATTTGGGTCAGTCTTTTACACTCTTAGAGTTAATTTAACAATGAGGTTTGTTGTTTTTTTTTTACAGCGCAGATCCCTGTGGGTCAAGCGCAACTGAGCAGAGCGGAGAGAACACAAACTCAGCAAAATGTTGGGTTTATTTATGTTTGTGTGCCACAGCAAAAACGGCTTAATTCCGAGAAGCCTTAAAATGACCAAAATGGAATCAAACGGAGACCAGGCTGTGCGGTCACAATTGCATACTCTGAAAGTTATATTTTACAATGTAACAAGAACATCATGCCATCCACATAGAAATATTCATCGTGAATCATCATACAGAACTGCTAAGGACCTACCGATCTATGTGGAATCTACGCAATGAAACTATACTATGTTCAGTGGTGAGCAACTTTGTTCATGAAGAGAGCCACTATATTTCAATAATCTGTCCAGAGAGACCACCTTTCATAAAGTCATCATAGAACTACTGTATAGCTAAATGCAATTGAAATAAAAAAAATCAGCAAAAAGTGGTTACACATTGCAGTGCAACACACCTCAGCTATTTTTGTTATACAACGTATTATAAAGGCATAGTCATAGTTATTTTTGCTTAATTCAAATCACTTATTTTCTATTTTGTTGTGATAATCCTCCCTGCTATAGTATGCTGTAACCACTTTTTAATTGGAATGCTGAAATGCAATGTTTTTATATCATTTCACGTGCATTTTCGGTATACTTTTATGTCAACTTCATGAACTACAGTATATAACAGTACCAAGTGAAGGTGGGGGCCGCGTATGGCCCCCAGGCCACCGGTTGCTCATGTATATGTATAGTACTATATAGTGCAGTATGTCTACATAAAATGCCATCTAAGTGTTACATACGCCTCACGTTCCACTAGTTCTGAACCACTAGTTCCAGACAGTGCATTGCACACATCCAGTTGCATTGCTGTTGCTGTAACACAGATAGTGTCCTGTTTTTAATCCCTTGAGATCCACTGGCATAATACACAGATCTGACCTTCAGTAGCCATTTTTGTCTGACCTTTGTGCTTTGTGTGTGTGTGTGTGTGTGTGTGTGTGTGTGTGTGTGTGTGTGTGTGTGTGTGTGTGTGTGTGTGTGTGTGTGTGTGTGTGTGTGTGTGTGTGTGTGTGTGTGTGCAGACATCGATGAGTGCGCAGAGGGAAAGCACTACTGCAGGGAGAACACCCAGTGCCGGAACACCCCGGGGTCCTTCATGTGTATCTGTCATGCTGGATACCTACGCATCGACGACTACTCCTGCACAGGTGAGATAGACACACACACACACACACACACACACACACACACACACACACACACACACACACACACACACACACACACACACACCCACACACACACACACACACACACACACACACACACACACACACACACACACACACACACACACACACACACACACTGATGCACATAGAGTGCATCAGATTATTGCCCATGGTGCTCAGGTGGAGTTAATCGATACTTCCCATGATGCTCTGCAGCAGTCAAACTATTTGACCTTTCTGAGCAACACACCCTCTCATTGCGTTTCATTGCGTTTGGGTTTTCTACTGTATACTCCAGGGCTTCTTCTCAAACTCATATAATGTATATATACTGTATATATATATAGATTCATGGATAGATGGCATCTTTGTAACTTGGGCATGCGGCAGCTCTGGAGTGGCAGCTCTGGAGCCACTTGCGGCTTTAGGGTACACTCCTAGTGGCTCCCTGGCTGTAGCATTTTATACTGGATGTTGTGGCGATCCGCCAAAACAATATAACGTTTCAGTCACTGACAGCAGAACTAAATCTCAAAGTGGAATTTTTATATTTTGGTTTACAGTGCATGGGGCACAGCACCCAGTTTTCTATGGTTATTGTAAAAACCTGGAATGGAGTTTATGGTGTGCCAATAAGCACTATAAGGCTTACATTTTTTTCCGTGTCTCCAAATAGATTTTTTTTAGGTCTCAAATGACATATTAAGTTATGACAGTTTTACTGGTTCAGTGCTGCATGCTCCTGTTTTTTTTTATATTTTTATTTTTTTCGTTCCAACCGGATACCCGAGGTACTGAAGGCAGAAAAGTCTTTAAAACAGTAACATGCCAGACAAATGACATCAGAAGAACTGCCAGAAGAACTTTGTTTTACACAACCCACCACCACAAAAAGAGACATCTTAAGAGAGCAGAGAGGTAGGGGGTAGACTACAAGAAACAAGAACACAGCGAGAGAGAGGAAGAGGTAGAGGAAGAGGGAGAGGGGAAGAGAGAGAGAGAGAGAGAGCATCTCCCCAGCAAGGCAGAGACGGAGAGGAGTGAAAACGACATAAGCAATGGACAGACAGACAGATGCCTATACCAGTGGTTTTCAACCTTTTTGATACGAGGGCCCAATATTTATTCTGTATTGTTCTGTCCATTTGGTTTCATTTTATATGCACCAGTTCATTTCCCCAGCTTGTTCACGTTGAACAGTGCGCCGCGTAATAGAGGCAACCTTTTGCCAAAAATTTAAATAGATACTGTATATAGCTACTGTATATTTTCCCCGTCTACATTGCTTCTACTTTGATGCTGCAGATGTTTCCCTGCAGACAGACACTTGCTTTGTCCTGCAGTCCAGAACTTGTTGCTGTCAAGAAATCGTAAATAAAACATGAAAACAAAACATTCGTCTGGCTCAGGGAAGGCCGTGCTAATCTGTGAGGGGGACAGGGGTTGTGTGGGGTGAGACAGCGTTTTAGCCAATCACAGCAACTCCGGCAGTTTCATAACGAGCCAATAGATTGGAGGTGAGGTGGAGTTAGATTCTGATTGCATACAAATCTTTTTACAAACAGTGTTTGTATGCACTAAAGTTGCCTCTATTACCTTTAAGGTCTATTATTAAACATAACATAGGCACACACTTTTAAAAACTGTACTCAAATAAATCATTTATTTTCAGTTTCCAAGATTCAGGTTGCTGTTCAAGAGGTTTCCTAAAAGAGATTTTCAAAGACAGCTCAAACAGATTTCCCTGATGCTTGTTACCATACCCTCATAAAAAAAAACTCTTTTAAGACACAAAGCCAACCTATTCCTCAAACAAAAATCCCTCGTGTTCCTTAGCAGACCTTTTTTAAAGACCTGTATTGCTTTCTAGATCATACAGCTGAGAGTTGAGGCAAGCAGTGAGACAATATCGCAATGAAAGAATCGAGCTACTGTGCCGTACCAGGTGGTGCTTTTTCTTTTTCTGTTGGTTTCTTTTTAAAGAAGGGGATTTTCAGAACAGTGGAGCATTCTGTTGGTATGTCCCTAATTGGCTCAGTTGATGAAAGTTTCAACAACCTGAAGGAAACCTATAGTGTCCTTAGTCTTGGGAAAACATTTGGCGCATTGCAGAAAATGATACTGTAGATCTACGCACTGGCAAAGCACTGCAAAGAGATTGGAAGAGGGAAACTAAGAAGGGGATCTAACAGTAGTATTGCTCCCCTGGGGAGGGGAGGATCTCTGGTCAATGAATAGAGGGTTGGTGTGGTTTAATTTATGGTGGTGCTTTTAAATTACTCCCTCCTCAAGAGTCCCATTTCCCATTAAGCAAATGGCAGAGGTTACTGGATACGGATGATGGCCACCTCTTTCTTTTGTTAATACAGTTTTTTCTTTAGTATGCGTCTACAGCGTGGACGGATGGCCTTCAGAGTCCATTCACGCATTATAATGTAATCACGCCAACGCTTGATTGGCCGAGGTCTCAGTGGGAGGTCATATGGTACCTCCTTCCCATTCTCAACATCTTCTGACAGGATGGGCGAAAGCAATCCTCGCCTGTGCCTGCTGTCGCAATGGTTTTATAACCGTCACGACCGTTTTTGCATAACAGTTGCGACAGTTTTGCATAACAGCCGTGATGGTTTGCATAATGGTGCCTAAATCTCCCATGCCTAAATCTGGCCCTGGGGATTATGTTTAGGCATAGGTTTTACTGAGGTTATGTTTAGGGTTAGTGGTGAGGTTTAGGTTTACTAGGAAAAACAGTCAACTACAAAACGGTCGACTGTTATGCAAAACGGTCGTGATTGTTGTCGCGATGGCGGTCGCGGTCGAGATTGCTTTACTGTCTCTCTCTTCTGATCTTACTGTATGTGCCCTCATGTCCACCCCTGTCCTCGATCCCCTCTCCTCTCTCTACGCTTCCTCTCCCCTCTACTACCATACCCCTCTCCTCTCATTCCTTCTTCTCTCCTCTTCTGATCTGCGCCGCCATCTTTTCATCCGGCTCTCTCTTTTCACCTCGCTTGCCCTCCCTCCCTCCCTCCACCTCGTCCCCGCACGGAGTCCGGCCTAATGAGAAAAAACCATTCTCTGGCAACGAATGGCACGAGTGCGCCGAAAGTGTTTTAATGGCGGTGGGCCGCTTATCAGGGTCTTGTAATTACAGCTGATGCGGCAGCTGGGGCCACAGATTGCATCGTCCGAGAGCGAACAAAACATTAGCATTCACACATTATTTATTTTGTCTTATCTCTCGCTTTGACTGTGATTAATATTTCTTTACCCCTGAGGAAAGGCAAAGCTGCTGGGGTTTTCAACAGGCGGTCTGGGGACCACCAGTGGTCCCTGAGAGGATTCCAGGTGGTCCCCAGCTAAATGGCAAGTTGGTTAACCGGATGTAACTCTTTGAAAGCTAAACATGAAACCAAATGGACCCTTGCGGGTCCATTTGGTTTCATGTTTACACTCTCAAGAGTTAAAATATTCATTATGTGAATCAGCCCAAGTCTACACAACTAGAGAATGTAGAAGATTAACACTTTCACCGCTTTAGGCACAAAAAAATACCCCAAAAATACTTTGGCGCCCCTAGTGGCCAAAAAACTTGGGAAACTTGGGTTAAGCAGAGATAGTGTTAGTCAAGCAGAGGCTGAGACCAGGCAAATAGACTACTAAACTGAAGAAAGGAAATAAGTTTGCGTAAAAAGGTTTGTCCTTGCTGCCTCAGAAGATTTGACATATGAAACTGTCATTAATGAATGCCAAAAAATAATACACGGCCTGTTTTTGTTGCCATTTATCTCCTTCGACGAGTTAATTGGAAACCTCATCAGGGCGAGGTAATTTTTATTGGTTGGGCATATAGCTTGAGACCTTTGGCAGTCTACGGCGAGTCGCAGAGTTCAATCGTAATGAATGGCTTTGATACTAATGAAATGGAAATGGAGATGGGAGTGATTACTAATGACCTTTATGATCTCATTTTAATACTCTGCAGCGAAGACGCCTGACTTTGGAATATGAAATGCTCTTGACGCGCCTCGCTTGGGGCGCGTGCACACACACATGCGCGCGCGCACACACACACACACACACACACACACACGGACACAGTAAAACTCTGCTACACACTATGTACCAAGGAAAAATATTTATTTTTAGTCCACCAGAGACTCAGCTGGTCATCAATTATTGTCTTAGAGATGCAACAACAATGAAAAGATGTCCATGAATTCATGGCGTGTACTGTCATTGATTGGGTGAACTACATACAGTACTCCTTTAATCTATTTTGACATGAGCACAAACTCTATAAAACTAAATCCTGACAGTTTTCTGAAAATAATAATAATAATGTTTCTACATCACTGGTCCTCAGTATTTCATGTCAAGGACCTCCAAAATGTGTCGGACCCGCCAACTCCCATCTGAACAAATATAGTGCAAGGGACCCCCTCCAGAAGCAAAACAGTTGAGTTAATGTAGTAGCCTGGTACGTAGCCACGTTGTTTCTGATAGTGATCTGATCGGATGGTGTCCAAACAAACGTGAACAATGTTTTCCCCCTCAAACAAACTACGGACCAATCAGAATCTTCCTCAACCTTCATATGCCCCGCCTACTTGTGGGGATAGGCTCCTCCTGGCCAGACTGATTTGTGAAGTGATATTTCAGATGCGCAGAATGCAGCGAATCAGACTGGAACCGAAGGTTACTAAAAATTCACATGTTCAAAAACATATGAGACCTGAAACCATGAGTTTCCCCCACACATGTAGACGTTGATTTATCAGAAGTTAAAATGTCACACCAGCAACGTACCAGAGTATAAACAGTAGTTATAACATTTCTAATTAATTCAGTGCAATGGAACAGCACAACACAACTCTCTCAGGCTCTCAATTATTAACACACGTTCACACTCACACCCACACACACACGCTCGAGAGTGAATTGTTTGACAAGCACTCACAAGATCTGTCTATACCAGTGTTGGAGCTCGCACACACGCAGCTCCAGGAGTTCAATAAAATATGTATCTCTATGAGTCAGGCTTGAAGCTCCATGATGAGTACTAGCAGAGGCAAACTAGAGAGGGAGAGAGACATAGAGAGAGAGAGAGAGAGAGAGAGAGAGAGAGAGGGAGGGAGAGGGAGAGGGAGAGGGAGAGAGAGAGAAGGAGAGAGGCAGGGGCGGATGTAACATTTCTCAATTGGGGGGGGCAGGAGAAAATGGTATGGGTGCGGCTTCATCGCCCGTGTCGCTTCACGCCACGGGCGATGAAGCCGCACCCATACCATTTTCGGTGGCAGGACTTTTAGGCAAGTAAAGCAACAGTATCAGTTGTTGTCAAAGTTGCAACAGACACGCAGCATGCGTAAAGCTAAAGGTCTGACTTGGAGAGTTTTCTGTTTTCAATGATGAAATGCTGATGGTTTAGTGGTGACACAACTGTAGTTAGTTAGTTAGTAGCAGTAGTAGTGTTTCAAACCATTTTAAATACAAGGACTTTGATTTGAAATGTGTTGGGTTGTTTGGTGGGGCAGTCTGAGCATTTAGAGGGGCATTGCCCCCCCCATACCCATGCCTAGATCCGCCCCTGAGGGAGAGACAGGGAAAGAGAGAGAGAGAGAGAACAATAAGGCAGAGAAACCTTTACCGTCACTGAGAGAAACACAGAAACACGGTCACGGGCAGAGATGAAGAGAAATTGAGTGGGAGGGCAGAAGCAGTGAGAATTACAGTCACTCTGGGCAACACTTGTATTGATTGATAGCCTATCTGGCCATTTTATCTACTGCGATAGCGAGCGAAGATATTAAAGCGCTGTTGTGCTGCGCCGCCGAGCCCAAAGAGCTAATGGAATTTGTACGAAGCCAATATCCCCGTAATGCCCGTAGAGCGCGCAGAGATTAGATCTTAACCTCGTGTTTTACGCCGCTCTAGCGGTCCTCCTGCCATGGCAGAAGCTAATATCCGCTATGCACAATCGTGTGCCATTTTGCAGAGCAGCAGCCAGACACTGATTACTGTAAGCGTACGCGGGAGACGGTTTTGCTGTCGGAGTAATTATGTTGCAGTCAGACCCCGGGTTCAATAAGAATCATTAGCATTTTTGTAATTGTAGCATTAATCCAACTGGTGTCCACACAAACACAGCAGTTTTATGCCAATGTGCAGACTAATGGCTGAAATGAAAGAATGTTTTTGTTTAGCAGTAATACAAAGATTAGTTCATTAAAGCTAATAGAGGCAACTTTTTAGCCAAAAATGCCCATTTCCCCTTGCTTTTACATTGCTTCTACTTTGATGCTGCAGCTGTTTCCCCGCAGACAGACACCTGCTTCATCCTGCAGACGGTCCAGAACTTTGTTGTTGTCAACAAACCATGAAAACAAAGCATTTTTTGGGGCTCAGGAAAGGCGGTGCTAATTTGTGAGTGGGAGGGGGCATGGTTGTGTGGGGGTGAGGCAGCGTTTTAGCCAATCGCAGCACAGCAGTCTCCAGCAGATTCGGCCAGTGTTTGTACACACTAAAGTTTTCTCCATTGCCTTTAACTATATTTTTGGTAAAACCAACACACTTACTTTCAGAACAATATCATTTTCACATATCTATACTAAAATTAAGGAGTTGTCTGTCTGTCTGAATGTCTGTCTGTCTGAATGTCTGAAGCGAGCATAACTCATCACTGGCTGCACCGATCACTATGATTTTTCACACAGTCATTGACCATAACATTAGGAAGAGATTAACGAAGCCCTTTGGCCAGATTAACGCATTGTTGATTTATAATGAATTTATTTGTGCACGAAAATTTTCCCATTAAGTTTATATGGGAAAGTCCAACGGGGCCCCCTAACGTTACACAATTCACGGCCACCGTTATCGTGTTACCCCACTGCCATATTTCCACTGCTACACCAGCACCGGAACAAATGGTGACCCATACAATTTCGTCGGCTATACTGTGGCATGCGCAGTGCACACGGGCCTCCCTCATTTCCTCAATGTTATCCCAAGCTGCAACAGCCGCTAAACTTTGGGACGTATCGTTGCATCTCTGTATGTATTTATAGTTTCGATCTAACACAGCCTACTGTCCATATTATGTTGGCTCAGGCTGCTGGAACGTTCATTCACCCGTTCTGTAGACACTGAATATACTTCTGATCCACTTTACTCGACGCGATGTTGGTTGGAGCAGCTGGACGGAGCCACAGTTCCGACCACTGGATTTTACGCTATGTGAAAGGAGCGACAGACACCCACTTTATATAGTGATCCAGGCTATAGTCTTCTTGGGAACTGTTGAACTGAACATGTGTTTGAACTGGAAGATAGTAGTTTGCTTTCGCTGTCACTTTTTACCCGCACGTGTGACAAGGAAACAAAAACAATGTCCCACCGCCGCTCCTATAAGCTACAGCCTGCTACTCACTATAGTACGGCTCACCAGTGGCGTGCACAGAGAGTTTCAAGGGCAGGTGCTCAAATGTAACCAGGAGGGCACTCTAGCCGCCCGGCATTCGGGCGGCGGAAAATTGAGTTTTGGGGGGTTAAAAACGCATGGAAAACCGCATTTCAGCGTCTTTTTTGCTCTTTTAAAAAAGGGCATGTTGGTCCAGAGAGGGCCACTATGGGGTGCTCAAACCCCCTTAACGTCTATATGCACGCCTATGCGGCTCACAGAGTTTTCTGCCCTCGCTACGCGCGGACCGCGGTGGGAAATAATTGATATAAAAGTAGGCTACTGTAGCCTGGCCTCAGTCTGAATAATGAAGTGAAACGGAATGGCATTCCGTTTCACTTGAATCACAAAGAAAAAATAAGGTAGTATTCTTAAGATGCTGATTCAAGGCTACTGTACACAGGAAGCACCAGAACCCCTTATGGACTGTTCCGTTTGGTGGTCCCTGGAAACACAAGCTCACAGCGTGTGTGTGTGTGTGTGTGTGTGTGTGTGTGTGTGTGTGTGTGTGTGTGTGTGTGTGTGTGTGAGAGAGATCGTGATCGCGAAGCGTACTGCATTGCTAGACTTTGCGAATTAAGACGGACCCCCCCCCCCACACACACGCACACGCACACACACACATGCGTTCAAACTGGACGGAGGGTAACTAACTCCTGCGTCATGGCAACTACAGCAGGCGCATTTCTTTCCCTGGCCGCCTCGCAAACGAAAACGGCCCATCTACAATCTCACCTCACGCGACCGCAGTTTTCATATTTGTTGAGTTCTACAACGGCAGGGACATGCATATTTTGCGATGCGTGTGTGCGTGTCTGCCACCAAGTAGCCTACAGTGATTTTCTCCAGCTGCAGCTTCCCCCTGCCCGATGCCGATGCGTTATGCATTAATATACATATGGTTTTCTTATATCTATGAGATATACTGTAACACAAATAAGGTTACTAAGACTGTGCGTCTTCTTGATTCGGGCATATACACGCATGCACACAAACACAGTTATTACAACCCCCCTTCACTTTCTAAACACCTTGCCACTGGCTTCATATGTCCACAGAAACAGCTACTTTATCCGATTTTTCACCACGTTCCTGCATGGCAACCTTGCTTTGCTACAACTGTTTTCCCTAAAGCAGGGGTTTTCAACAGGTGGTCCGGGGACCACCAGTGGTCCCTGAGAGGGTTCCAGGTGGTCCCCAGCTAAGTTGGTTAACCAGGTGTAACTCTTGAGAATGTAAAAATGAAACCAAATGGACCCGCAAGGTCTGTGGGGCTAAAATGTTCTCAAATGGTGGTCCGTTGCTCAAATGCTGAATAAATGGTGGTCCCTGGAGTCAAAAAGGTTGAAAACCCCTGCCCTAAAGTATAGCCTACCCACAACTACACATTAAAGCAGGGGTTTTCAACCAGTGGTCCGGGGACCACCAGTGGTCCTTGAGAGGGTTCCAGGTGGTCCCCAGGCTAAATGATGGAAAGTTGGTTAACCAGATGTAACTCTTGAGAATGTAAAAATTAAACCAAATGGACCCTTGCAGGTCAATTGGGCTTAATTTCACACTCTCAAGAGTTAAAATATTCATCTGAATTAACACTATTTAAGTCTACACTGTTTGGTTTGCAAAATCCAGCCAGGAATTGTGAACAAAACCAAAAGAATTCTTTAGTTTTAGGACTTTGGGGCTAAAATGTCATCAAATGGTGGTCCGTGGCTCAAATGCTGAATAAATGGTGGGCCCTGGAGTCAAAAAGGTTGAAAACCCCAATTACATACTTACATGATTGGTATAATCTATTAATTCACTTTAATTCACCCACCCATGATCTGCTAATTCACTTTACACTGTACATTATTTGTTGCTCATATATTTACACTGTACATTATTTGTTGTTCATATATTCACAACGGGTAAGGTCCTAGTATTTTAAATAAATCACCCATTCTGCATGCCACTGTGAGTTCAAATAACACAAGCTAGGATGATGATGATAAAATCAAGTTCATAGTAGCGTACAGTATATTATACCAATACCATGGTGAAAAGATGCTGCTAGCGCCCTGCTGCCTAAAATGTGTAATTAATTTGCATCGCTGAGAATGACAGTATATGCCAATCCGATACCATGCCCATATCAATTAATTTGTATTCATCAGTGGTTCTCAAACTTTTCATTTCATTTCAACCAGCATAATTCTCTCTCTCTCTCTCTCACACACACACACACACACACACACACACACACACACACACACACACACGCACACGCACACACACACACACGACAATAGAAGCGTATAGTGTTGTTGTGACAGTGTGTTCTAATTAGTCTTGTTGATGCGGAGCCGCCTGTGACAGCAGCCAGCATGGGAAGACAAACAGCTTCACCCTCACATCTCATCTCACTCCTTTTCCAGTGTGTGTGTCTGTGCGTGTGTGTGCGTGTCAGGGGCGGATGTAACATGTCCCATTTGGGGGGGGCAAGAGAACATGTTGGAGGGGCAAGAGAAAATGGTATGGGGGCGGCTTCATCAATAATAACATCAGTTGTCAGTTGTTGTTGAAGTTGCAACAGACACGCAGCATGCATAAAGCTAAAGGTCTGACTCAGAGAGTTTTCTGTTTTCAATGATGAAATGCTGTTGGTTTAGTGGTGCCAAAATTGTAGTTAGTAGCAGTAGTAGTTTCAAATCACTTTAGTTTGAAATATATTTGGGTTGTTTTGCATGGCATCGTGTTTGGGGGAGGCAGACTGGGTATTTAGGGGGGCATTGCCCCCCCATACCCATGCCTAGATCCACCCCTGGTGTGTGTGTGTGTGTGTGTGTGTGTGTGTGTGTGTGTGTGTGTGTGTGTGTGTGTGTGTGTGTGTGTGTGTGTGTGTGTGTGTGTGTGTGTGTGTGTGTGTGAGCGTGTGAGCGTGTGCGTGCATGCATGCATACATCTGTCTGCATGCCAGAGTAAGTATAGTCTGTCTGTTTGTTTTGTGTATCCGTGTTTGAGTGCGAAGTGTGTCAGTGCGCGGCAGCCCCCACCAGCCGTTATCCATTTAACGTGGTTATGAGTTCACAGTGATTAACGCAGTGCGTAAACATATGTACCAAATTCATAGCCTTCACAATAATACCGTCGGAATGACTGTTGGTGGATTTCTTTCCCTGGGAGCACGAGCTTCACTGACAAGGGGCTTGTCGTACAGGAACTTATTTATAACACCATGTCAACACAAACTCGACTCCTACACACTGACTCCTGTGAGGGAGGAGAGGAAGGGATGGGATGATAACGTAGCACAAGCAGGGGTCGTTTCAAAATGTCCCCACGCAGATGAATGTGTCTGGTGCAACACCACTTCGTCAATTAGCACAAACAAAAAAAAAAGCATGGCAATACATCATATACAGTACATACAAAAATAGGTTGTTTCAAAGTTACATGACTTGAGCCCTTGCATAGTCCTGTAAGAGGTTGAGGCTAGGCCAAGTACTGCGGCAGTGGCTCAGGGGTAACTGCAAGGTTGCCGGTTTGATCCCGGGCCCCCCCCAGAGTTGGGTCAAGGTGTCCTTGAGCAAGACATTGAATTGCTCCTGACGTGCATGTACCTTGTATTTCCACTGCCGTCAGTGTATGAATGTGTGTGTGAATGGGTGAATGTGATGCACAATCTATGTAAAGTGCCTTGGATAAAGGCGCTATGTAAATTCACCATTTACTACAGTCTCCAGGTTTCTTTTCAGAATATGTATGACACAGATTCAGGGCCGAACTTGCGACATGTGCACACAGTTTGCACTGCGAGTAGGGTAGGTGTCGCCATACTCTCAGTGCGGACTCTCTTGAAACTACTTTGTGTAGTTTGTGGCAGGGGCGGATCTCGGCATGGGCATGGGGGGCAATGCCACCCTAAATGCCCAGACTGCCCCACCAACCATGATGCCATGCAAAACAACCCAAGATATTTCAAATTAAAGTGACTTTTATTAGGCTTAATTGCCTAATAAAAGTCCTGTAACTGAAAATGGTATGGATGCGGCTTCATGCGATGAGCCCCCCCCCCCCCCCCCCCCCCCCCCCTACCATTTTCTCCTGCCCCCCGCCCAATTGGGAAATGTTACATCCGCCCCTGGTTTGTGGGGGTTTCTGCTGTATCTCTCTGCTAGACACTGAAGACCCCTGCCCTCTAAAGTGACAGCAGTGTGCGTTATAACGTTGCGCTGCTCAGCCAGGCATGTGTCATGTGTGTTTAGTAATGACCCCCCCCCCCTCCTCTCCCTGTCTCTCTCTCTCTGTGTTTGTTGTGTGTTTTCCAGCGCATGACGAGTGCGAGAGCGGCAGCCACAGCTGTGACGAGGACGCGATCTGCTTCAACACGGTGGGAGGTCACAGCTGTTCCTGCAAACCGGGATTCATTGGAAACGGCACCGTCTGCAGAGGTTTGTTTACGCGCGCAGCCGCGCACACAGACACACACTTACGTAGCAATGGTAAATGGTGCATTTATGTAGCGCCTTTATCCAAGGCGCTTTACATAGCTTGTGCATCACATTCACCCATTCACACAAACATTCATCCACTGATGGCAGTGGAAACCAGGCAAGGTACCTACTAGCTGCACATCAGGAGTAATTAGGGGTTCAGTGTCTTGCTCAAGGACACTTCGACACTAACTCTGCGGGAGCCCCGGATCGAACCGGCAACCTTGCGGTTACCATCTGGTGACTCTACCCCTGAGCCACTGCCGCCCCGCAATACTGCAATATAGAAACATAGCCTACTTTTACTTGTGATTAAAAGGGTATTTTTGATTGAAAAAATGCTAAAATGTTGGCATCAAAATGTGCTCATTTTGGACTGAGGCTTGAATGTTGGACAGTATATTGTAGATATAGCAACAAGAACCCCAAAAAGGGTTTTCTCCTGAAGAATGGGTTAAAACACCAAAGCCTCGGTAGAAACTATACAGTACATTCCCCGTCAGTCCCATTTCATGTCTTACTTTACCCCAGTGGACACATGCATGCACATGCACACACTTATGCACCCATTCATTCGCTCTTATTCATAACCATGTCACGGCTGTTGACTATTGTCGTATTATAGAGACAGAGAAAGAGACATATCAGACAGAGAAAGAGACATATCACATGTAGCGAAGGTGGTCAGGTTCCAGTATCAAACCTCAGGCTCATTGTCAGGTCCAGGAGGGGAAATCAATTTGCGACTGCAGCAGGCATCGGGGCAGGCGTTGCGGCAGGTATAAATCCGTCGCACAGTTATCATAGGTATTATACAGGTATTATACCTGTTGCGACAGATTTATTCATAACTGTTACGGCTGTTTTAGAGAGAGAGATAGATAGATAGATAGATAGATAGATAGAGAGACAGATAGAGAGAGAGACAGAGAGAGAGAGAGACAGAGAGAGAGACAGAGAGAGAGAGAGAGAGGGGGAGAGAGAGAGAGAGAGAGGGGGGGGGTTGTTGGGTGGGGGGTGGGGTTTATAATAAAACATTATCGTTGCGTTCCATCTGCATTACTCAGATTATTGCCTGACATTTGGTGCTGCCTCCTCCACAACAACTGACCATGCACTACATCCATCTCCCTGTCTGTTCCCCACGCAGCCATGTGTGACGGCGGCTGCCAGAACGGAGGCTCCTGCGTGTCTCCTGACACCTGCATCTGCCAGCAGGGCTACACGGGGGCCAGGTGTGAGTCAGGTAGGCGTCCTGCTGCTTCCCCACATGACACCAAAGATACTCTATGTATAAAGATAGGCAGGCATACTCCCATTGGCGCCACTATATAGGCGACACGGACTACAAAGCCTACAAGTGTTCTCCTAAGTCAGGGGTTTTCAACCTTTTTCATCCCAGGGCCCACCATCTATTCAGCATTTGAGCCACGGACCACCAATTGAGGATATTTTTAGACCAACAGACCCCAAAACTAAAGATTTATTTTGCTTCTGTCCATGACCATTAATCTTCCAGTTGTGTAGATTTGGACTAATTCGCAAGATGGATATTTTAACTCTTGAAAGTGTAAAAATGGTCCATTTGGACCCTGGATTGGGCCTCATACTGCGAGCCGCTGTTCTTTTTATCTTTTTTGCTTTTAATTTGTTTTATATCTCTATGCTGCTACGATTTTAGTGTATTGTTTCGTGATTAGCCCATGTGGCATTTAACTTACAAACCCCCTCATGTCCACAGAACCCCACAGGTAAAAAGGCAACTGCTGTTGCCTGGTCCATTTGGTTTCATTTTTACGTTCTCAAGAGTTACATTCGCTTAAAAGAACTTAGCTGGGGACCACCTGGAACCTTCTCAAGGACCACTGGTGGTCCCCAGACCACCGTTTGAAAACCCCTGTCCTATGTAGTCATGGTTTTCTCCTCTCAGAGCCCCCTATCTGTTGTATGGTCGTATGTCCATAGCGTATGTCATACATTACAGATCACAAAGAGACTCTTCCTGACTCCTAACAAATCTCGCAAGAGTTGGTTGGTGGAATGAAGAATAATTGATAACAAAGTGAAATTTCTTCTGGTTTGTTTGGCCATTTTAGAAGCCATTTTACTATGAATATATTATATGCCTTGTAATGATTGGGTCCAGCATTTAGTTCAGTGGCCATGAAGTTAAGGAATGGATCATAAGTTGTGTTCATGTTCATTCTACCATTGGAAATGAATAGACTCCAGCATTCTTCCGGTCTCCTATTTTGGTACCCGCCCCTTCACCTAGAGTCGGGAAGCAAAGCCAGTATGCCCCTCTTGCCATTGGCCTCTTGGATGGCACTTCCCTGTAGCCTGAATGGTCTAACTTTTGCAGTCAGCGGTTTGTAGAATATGTGCATATACTGTATGTTACAACAGGGCTGCCCAAAAGGTAGATGGTGATCTACCAGTAGATCACACAGGCCATGCAGGTAGATCACATGACAGTCCCTGCAGCACTTGGACCCTTATAGATCTGTGACTCTTGAGAGTATTAAAATGAAATCAAATGGACCCTTACGGGTCCATTTGGTTTCATTTTCACTCTCAAGAGTTAAATTATATTTAAACACACAATTAGAAAATGGAGAATAATTATTGTGACCAACGTTTTCCCAGTTCTCTTTCCCAATTGTGGACAGAAAGTTCTTAGGTTCAGTAAACTAAACATCACAAACTGTCAACTCAATCCTCAAATACTGTTTTCAAACGTCAGTAATAGCATATACAGGAAAACCTTCCAATTCTCCCCCTCTATTTTAAGTGCATTATTCTTAAACACTGTAACAGTAAGTAAAACCATTCACCACTATTTCAAAGCTCAAGGGGCCTTGTAATGGATTTTCAGTAATGGATCACATTTTTGATGTGTAGATCTTGTTGAGCCGGTCATTTTGAAAGTAGCTCTCAAGTCAAAAAAGTGTGGGCACCCCTGTGTTACAAGCTCGCATTACGCATTACTTTGCATTAATAGCATTATTAACACTTACTCCGCCAAGTAAGTGCTTTCACTCCTGCAAAAGCCATATTTCATATTCCGGAAACATATTTCCCATGTTTTCGGTCAGACATGTTTGATTGGCGCACAGGACGTTACTTCCGGTCCGTCTCTTATTTGGGTCCCTCAGCTGGCAAGAGGAGGCTAGCACTGCTCGCGGCCGCTAGCATCAGAATCGTATCAGACAATAGCAATACTGATCAAAGATTGACGTACCTACCAACTTCAATGGCAGCGGCCGTAACTATTATTTGATAATGGTAAGATTGACATACCATACTGTAGATCAACTTCAATGGCGGTTTAACTGTTAACAATACTTAGCATTAGCCTTACCTAGCACTATTAGCATTATTACCAATACTTAGCATAGCATTACTTAGCATTGTTAGCATTAATTAACATCACTTAGCATAATTAGCATTATTAACAATATGACCATTATCAACAATTATGATCGAAGCGAAGGACATAAAGACTTTGGCAATTTCTAGGTTGTCTCAAATTAATGTTGTGGATCAAACAAATCAAGTTATTTACATCAATTACGCCAGCAGCAGGATGGGCAAGGGTAATATATTACCTGAATTATGCCCCTGGCAATTTAAGTGTAATTAAATGTCTTTGAAAATCAGTTAGTTATGTTTGTGCTATACGTGCAGCGTCTCTGCCTACGGTATACAATTGATGTACAAGAAAAGAAAGATAAGGTGAAAATTGGCCCGACTTTATTCCAAGTGCAGTTAAAACGGCAGCTCTGATGTAAATGAGAGAAATAGCCTGAAAGCTTCCCTGGGGGATAATGCAGGTTTGAAATGACTAAGCTGCTTTACTCATACTCCATAATGCATCTTGTGTACTTAATACACTCTGCTCCACACAGGTTGTCTTGAAAATCCCTTTTAAGGAATCAATTACAGAAGCTTTTTATATCGGCGCTGTCACTGCAGCGAAGAAACCTTGTATCTCCATGTGTCTAATTGACATGTTTTTCATTATGCCGTGTGGTCGCACAAATGTGAAAATAATTACAAACATATAACATTGAAAGGAACATTTTAGACCAGTGGTTTTCAAGAATTAAGTAATTCCGATGTTTAAATATAATTTTAACGCTCTCAAGAGTTCTCGAGAGCTCTCGAGACAGATCCATAAGGGTGCATTTGGTTACCAACTTTCCATCAATTATCTCGGGATCACCTGGAATCCTCTCAGCGACCACTGCTAGTCCCCGGACCAACTGTTGAAAACCCCTATTTTAGACAAACAAGGTTTCCACCTTAGAGCAGACAATCACAATGTATAGAAAGAATTGTTCAAATCGTTATACAGGCGTGAAAATTGTTAGGTACTTTCACATACTGGGGAAAGCAAGACATTTGTAACATTGATCCTTAAGTTACTGAAATGGTGATACAGGCGTGAAATTTGGTGCGTTGTACATATACTCTTCAAAGCCCACTATTTTCAAAAGTACCATGTGCCAAATCCAAGCCCCCCAAATCCAAGATATCCATCCAAAAATGTAGTTTTTCCTTCATAACTCGAAATACAAAGATGTAAATGCATTGACGGTTAATATAAAGTTAGGCATTGCGGACATTTTGGTACCAAGTACATGTCTGTATGTACTATGGTTCTTCAGTTACATCATATAGGTAGTGATTTACTCAAAAATCATTTTATCGCCATATCTACTATTTTCAGGCAATGGACCTACATGTGTTTGCTGTCATAAACCACTTCAGGTTTAGCAGTTGATGAAACAGCTTGGGAGTTATTAAACTGAGCGTGGATGCTGTTCCAGTGTTAAATTTGCTGTGGATATTTTGCAAAAATGATGGCACCTCATCACTACCTATATGTTGTAACTCAAGAACCACAGTACATACTGTACTGTATAGGCATGTACTGGGTGCCAAAATCTCCGTAATGCCCAACTTTATGGTAACCGTCAATACATACTGTATGAGCTCTTTGCATTTCGAGTTATGAAGGAAAAAACACTTTTTCGGACGGACATCTTGGATTTTGGGTGCCCAATCTTGGAATTTTGCACAGCACGTGGTACTTTTGAAAGTAGTAGTACCAAGTACCAAATTCCACGCCTGTACAACAATTTGAAGGATCCCTTCACTATCTGCTCAGCTACTGTACCTGCAACGATATGTAAAATGGTCCTGCATGTTATTAGGGTGATTTCCAGAGGCAGGTGGCTGCTCCCCCTATAGCTGTCACAGCCAGAAGCGCCGCAGAACTTTGCCAAGTACGCAGAGAAAAACTGCATGTCAGCAACCACAACTTTTTTGTTACACTGGCTAAAGTTGGCTTATCATAATAAATAGCCATCAAATTAGTAATAAACGGCATTTTATACAGTAGTACATTTCAAAACCAAGTTTTATTCAGTGCTTTACAGTGTGATAAAAATAAATTACAGGAATCAGAAAAATCATATTGATCGTAACATTTTATATCCCTCCTCTCTTTGCTAAGCGTTTTCTGTCTATCTCCTAAAGCATTGGTTTTCAACCAGTGGTCCGGGGACCACCAGTGAGTTCCAAGTGGTCCTCAGCTAAAAGCCGGAAAGTTAACTTTTGAGAGCGTTTACACTCTCATGAGTTCAAATATTGATCTGAATAAGCCCACTTAATTAAGAAATCTACACAATCAGTGAATGTAGAAGAAAGATCATTTTGATCTATGTTTGCCTATTTTATTTGCAAAATCCATCCTCGAATTGTGGACAAAACTAAACAAAATCTTTACGTTTGAGCCCTTTGCGGTGAAAACGTCATCAAATGGTGGTCTGTGGCTCAAATGCTGAATAAATATAGTGGGCCCAAAATGGTCCCAGAAAGATCTGGGACCATTTTGGGCCCAGAAAGATCATTTTGATCTATGTTTGCCTATTTTATTTGCAAAATCCATCCTCGAATTGTGGACAGAACTAAACAAAATCTTGGTGGTGGTCCGTGGCTCAAATGCTGAATAAATAGTGGGCCCAAATTGGTTGAAAACCACTGTCCTAAAACATATAAAAAATGCATCCCTCAAACGTTGGGCCGGAGAGATCCATAATAGCTGAACATGGCTAAATATTTGCTGATTTGTCAAGAGAAATCAGAGATGTGTTTTGGAGACCAGGCAGTCACATACTCGGACAGTCTACAGTCCCTTCATTGTGAGGGTTCTTTCTCTTTTGGTCTCACTGCACAGAGGCGTTTTTGCCATTAGGCAGACTAGGCAGTTGCCTAGGGCGCCATGAGGGGAGGTGGCGACCATCAGACATGCCTTAAAAAGATACCAGGCTAACCTAATATGGATAAATACATTATACTTATCCTCTATAGCTAGGACAGAACATTTAACACATATACCGGTAATATTTTATTTAGTTTAAATATTATTAGTATTATTAGTTCATAATTTTATTATGGGAGGAGACATTTTGCAGGAGATTTTCCCTGGAGCCCCCCCTTCTTTACCAAATTGGTAAGGGGGGGCTCCAGGGAAAATCTTGCCTAGGGCTCCAAATTGCTTAGAAACGCCACTGTCACTGCATAACACACAGAAAATATACTGTTACTGTGTCTTTGCGCTGATCTCACAGGGATTGGCAGTCGATACTCTGATTGGTTTGATTAAAGTATAACCGCAAAGCACACCCACGACTAATGCAGGAATGTTTTACAGTGTAGTGAAGTGCACAGGTTAACGCATCCATAATATCAACATGGCATTGGTCACGCCTCCACATCTTAACCTAGATCAGAGGTTATCAACCTTTTTCATACCAGGGCCCACTGTTTATTCAGCATTTGAGCACCACAGACCCAAAACCTAAAGATGTTTTATGTTTTATCTACAATTACAGTATGGCTTTCGGAAATATAACAGGCAAACCTAGATCTCTAGTTGTGTAGATTTGGGATAATTCAGATGATGAATATTTTTAACCAGATGTAACTCTCTGCGAGCCTAAAAATGAAACCAAATGGGTTTCATTTTTACACTCTCAAGAGTTACATCTGGTTAACCAACTTTCCATCATTTACCTGGGGAGTGGGGACCACCTGGAACCCTCTCAAGGACTGGTTGAAAACCACTGACCTAGGTGATAACACGCAATGCCTATTCATATGTCCTTTATATGGCCTCCCATCTCTCTCCCTCTCTCTCTTTCTCTTTCTCTCGTTCTGTGTGTCTGTTTCCATGCCTTTTACTCTGTCATACACAAAAACACCCACATAGCATACAATAATAACTTGTGTGTGTGTGCTGTGCACCGCAGCAGCATCGTATCCATAGTTTCTCTTCCCAGTTGACACGCTGCAAACAGCAGCAATGTTTAGAAACGGCTGCCAGCACATCGACCGGCGCACTGACATCTATACGCTGTGCACGCACAAGCGAGTGCGTGTGTTCTTGGGAGAACTTGCTTGAAAGACGAGGGAAAGAAGTATACAAGCAAGTGCGTGTGTGGGTGTGCGCGTGTGTGTGATGTCACCTCTATGGGGAAATTAAAGTGGATGAAGGTCTTGTGGTCAAACAAATTGAGACAACTCTCCCCCCGCCTTTACTTTAATCACTCAGACTCTGAAGTGGTGTGTCCGCCTCTCAACCCCGCCTCAACAAACACGCACACACCACTGTCTTGACCAGACGACTTAAAAAAGGCGTGTATCATTCACCAAGCATAAATGCCACATCTTTATCTTTCTCTCTCTCTCTCTCTCTCTGTGTATGCTGGATCTCCTCCAACCCCTTCACACACTTTGTCTCAGATTTCCCAGCTCCAAATGACACCGAGGATAGCAGCAACACATCCGTTTGTCTGCCAGATGGCCGTGTAGGCAGGTTAAAAGAGAGCTGTCGCGTTAGATGTCCACAGTCGCTTATACCATTCGTTTCGGAGAGAATTGCATAGAATTGCTTTTTCTTTGGTCCGTATCAATCGCGTTCGTATCACACAAAACGTACAGCGTTTCAGATGAAAAGGAAGCCGGCCCCTCGCTCTCTCTCTCTCTCTGTCTTTGCGTGGCGCAAGAAAATGTTAATTTGATGTCTTTCATTTTTTTCCCTCTCTCTGACTGTGTCGATAAGGGCCTTTGCTTTCACGCATTGAAATACCCAAAGGGACTGCTTTTCCCCCTTTGTACGAGCCGGTCTATTGAGGATTCTCATGAAGGGTCTAATTATGTGTGGCTCGCAGGGAGGGATATTTTCCACATTCATGAAGGTGTTGAGGAGCTATACTGTATTCTCTGTATAGCTGCCCGGCTATACAGCTGGGAAGCGCAAGGTTGCCTGTTTGGATGGACCCAGGCTAACTCCAGAGTTACTGTTGATGTGTCCCTGAGCAAGGCATAGTTTCCACCACCACTGGTGTGTGAATGGGATCCACAATCTCTGTAAAGCGGCCTTGTAAAGACGCTATACCAGTATAAATGCACTGTTTACTTGCAAGTGTGTGTTTTAGGCTGGGAGATAGCTGGAGTGACGCACTGGGTAAGAGTTGCATCGCCGGACGTAGTGGGATTTGGGTAGAAGTGGCACTCAAAGAAATTATTTTACAAATCATGTGTTGTGATTGGTTGAAAAATATCGTATCTGGAGAGAGTCCATCTGACGAATGTTGTGGATGGAAACAAAGCTGTAAACCCAATTCAAAGGGGCTACTTTTGGATTAAATGTTTGACTGTATGAAGTTGCTGTTTTTTGGCAGCTACAGCCTGCCTAATAAACAGGCATGGGGAGTGGGAGATGGAAGGGTTACCAAGAGACAAGATAGCCAATCAGAAGTCGTGGTGTTGCCGAGAGACCGCATAGCCAATCAGATAGCCGTACAAAAAACCATCCCAATGCTCAGAGGTCGGCCAATTAATTGATGCGTCATTTTTTGTTTTTGTTTCTTTTTCAATCATTCAATCGGTCAAGTCAGTCAGTCAGTCAGTCATTCAGTCAGTCAGTCAGTCAGTCAGTCAGTCAGTCAGTCAGTCAATCAATCTTATCATTGCACAATGACTAGGGGTCCCTTGCTGAAAAAACAAACAAACAGATCTTCAAGTTCACATCATGTTGAGTTAAACTGAATTTCATTCTGCCACAACCCCCCCCCCCCCCCCCCCCCCCCAACACCACCCCCCACCGGCACCCTCCATTTGTCTGCTTTGTTTATTTTTGTGTTCATGCTCGGAAATCTGCCATAATAACGATGAAATTGGATTGTTTTCCCCCCAGAGTTAGTAATTATTTTTCTTTTTCAATCTCTCCTTCTTATAACAAGCCAAGCTTTCCGAAAATCCCCTCGCCCAGAGATAATATAGTACCTATTCAGGGAGCAACTCATGCATGTTAATGACCTCTGGCCAGTTCCTGCCATGTTTCCTGGAGTAATTGTTCTTCACCTTTCCTCTCTGTCTGTGTGGAGGACAGCTCTGATTAAATTATTTGGATGTCCACCTTTTTGGGGGAGAAAGTATACTGTGGTCTTCACTGACTTACAGTACAGCACAGATAAATAAAGGAAAGATCTAAGAAGTTTCATACATTAGAAAACAAAATTATGGTTAAGAATAGCCAATCTACGCAACTTGTCTAGATTGGAAAGTTGCGTAACTAATCTACGCAACTTAACCTCAGGATTCCCCCTAGCACAGAGGCCTCTGACCTGGGCCTGGGCGCAACGTGGCCGTTGGATAATCCTCCCCTGTATGTGAGTTTACTGGAGTCCTCAATCCGCACCTCAGAACAACCAGAAGCCTCAACTGCATTTCAACCATCATATGCACCGCCTACCTGTGGGGATGATAGGCTCCTGTATGGCCAAAATGGTGTGCGAAGTGATGCAAAGTTCACCCAGGCTATATCATTTCATCTTAAAGGCATCTCACAGCACCATAGTTTGGGAAGAGTTTTTTCCCCCGAAGCTGGCAGAGCCCCTGACCAAGGACACTTGAAGATCTTGTAGGTCAGCTATTTTTGAATAGACGCAGTGGGAAAGATGGGGCTTAAGGAGGTTAATGCTGGCTGCTTGTACCTGTATGAGTGAGTGATAAATGGAACCACTCCAATCTTGACTATTCCGTTAAGATGCCTCTGTATATTCTATAGGATGACATGAATTATTGATGACGCTGGGGTGTTGTGGTCATACAATGATTCAATGTAACATTAACCATGACAGGTCCATGTCCACTCGATGGCCCCGCTCACTGTGTGTGTGTGTGTGTGTGTGTGTGTGTGTGTGTGTGTGTGTGTGTGTGTGTGTGTGTGCGTGTGCGCGAAAAAGTACCCTTGGGTAATACTGCTCAATATTCAATGCACACACACACAGGCACGCAGACGCGCGCACACACACATGCACGCGTGTAAAGGCACACACACGCAAAGGCACACACACACACGCACACACACACAGGCGCACACGCACACACACACACACACACACACACACACACACACACACACACACACACACACACACACGGTTAAATGTCAGTGCCACCTAATTATACTGTATGTAACCAGATGCCTATCTGAAAGTACACACATTGCACTGCTAATCATTTCTTCATTATTGCTCTCGGTTCAAAACAACAAGAGACCCCTGATCATCAGTCACACCCAAACAGCCCTGCAGGATATCCATTTGTAATATCCACTGGAAATTAATGTAAGGTTGGAATAATATCCTCACTGACGGGTGGAAACCTTGTATGTAAAAAAAAAACTAAAACAAAACAATAATTCTGGACGATGCAATGTAGTTATTATTTAATCACAAAGCTCTTTCTTTTAATTGGTTGGCCCATTACAAGTTAAGCATTCAGCAGAAGTTCTTAATCCAGAGCGATTTACATTAAAGGGGAACTCCACCCATTTTCAACATTTTAATATGCCATTAATATACCTTAGAGATGTTGTGTGGACATGATAAAATAGTTCCCCCAATTATGTATTTCCTAAAAATTGAGGTCTGAATAAATCATTAACATGGTGAAATACATCTGATGACATCATCAAGATGTATTTCACCATGTTAATGATTTTTCTTTCAGACCCCTTTTTTCCTGAAAGGGTACAAATGGAACCAAATGGACCCTAGCGGGTCCATTTGGTTCACATCTGTATCCTCTCAGGAAAATTTTGAAAATGGGTGGAATTCCCCTTTAACCCGAGTTTTTCGGCCAAACTATTTTTTAGATTTTTTTTAGGCGAGTGCCTAAAACGGTGAAAGTGTTAATATTTAATCACAAAGCTCTTTCATTTAATTGTTTTGCCCATTACAAGTTAAGCATTTAGCAGAAGCTCTTAATCCAAAGCGACTTACATTAAGGTTGAACAATACATCATTTATGTACAGATTATAGTGAATCAAGCCTAAACTAAGAGCATTACAGTATTACAGTCTATAGGCCAATTAAACTGTGTAGACAAATTCTGTTTACACAAAGTGCTTTAAGTATACATACACTATTATGTACATATGCCTAAAATGCTATCGGAGATACTATACCTTGAAGACCTCAGGTTAAGGCTGATTCTACATATGCCTTAAACCAGGACTTTGAAAATTAAATGGAAAATGGAAACATAACCGTTAATTACTGTGGTTTTTTTTTGTCGTTTGTGGATAATTGTGTCTGTTCCTTTATTTGGCCGCCGATTTGTGCCTCAGATATGGAACTAAATACCATATGCGTACACGTATGCACGTGCACCCCCATATTCTGTATATTATTAGGTGAAAACGATCTCATTGTTAGACCAAAAACTCTAATTCGGTTATCATCGACCGCAATTAAATTGGATTAATGAATGGATTAAACAAAACTTGTTTAATCCACAGATCTATTAGCTCACACAACACATCACACCAATTGTGTCGTAAGCTATATGTCCGCTATACTTTTGTGCGACACAACATAGTACTGTAGCAGTAGGGCCACACATTGATGGCCGGGGAAAGAAACATACACTGTACTGTAAAATGTTGCTATATGTCAGGGGCTTTTAACAGGTGGTCGCTGAGAAGGTTCCAGGTGGTCCCCAGGATAAATGATGGAATGTTGGTTAACCAGATGTAACTCTTTGAGAGCGTAAACACGAAACCAAATGGACCCTTGCGGGTCCATTTGGTTTCGTGTTAACGCTCTCAAGTTAAAATATTCACGATCTGAATTAGCCCAAGTCTACACAACAAGATCGATGGTCATTTTGGTCTGACTGTTTTGTTTTCTCCCAGAAATCCAGCCTGGAATTGTGGACAAAAGCAAAAGAAATCTTTAGGTTTTGGGTCTGTGGGGCAAAAAAGTCATCAAATGGTGGTCCGTGGCTCAAATTCCGAATAAACAGTGGGCCCCTGGTATGAAAAAGGTTGAAAACCACTGCTCTATGGGAGATACGAGGATTCAGCTCTGTGGCAATAATGTATCAGTATGAATTGTAATCCACGGGTAGCAGTTTGTCTTAATGTTCCCACTAACGAGAGGCGAGAGGCAGCCGAGCGTGGCCAATTACACACACACATCCCAGGCTGGATAACAAGGCGCTGGCATCACGCCTCATAAAGTTCACCAGTAGTGATGTAGGATGTCGTTTTGCATCTGCAGTTTTATGACGCTTATGTGTGAAGAGCAGGCGTGGAATGAGCGACCCGTTGCTCTGGGAGGGACTGCAGCATTTAGGCTTTTTTTCAGTGGATAGTAAGGGTGTAACGAGACATTTTAACAGCGATTCGATATGTGTCACAATACATGGTTGACGATACGATATAGGGATGAGTTCATTCTGGCAACACGATCCGATATGATTCAATGATATCGATATACAGTAGTAACTACATTCATTGACATTGTCTTCACCAAAGTATTTAAATTTTTCTTGAGTCATGTAAACTAAAAAAATGTAAATGATGTAAATTTGGTGTGTAAAATTGAATGCAATTGATTATCTGCAAAGAAAATGATTCAATACCAATTATTTGCATTGTATTTCGACATTTATAGATTCTTGAAAGAGAAAATCATTTTTTGATGCAGTCACTATATCGTTACACAGCCAGTGGATAGAATAGCCTACTTTATTAGTCAGAAATGTCAACGGCACGTGGTCAGATACTAGGCTGAAAGGCTACCACTCATTTATTTGCCATGTATTTTTGTTATTATCAACCTTGATGGTGGTGAATTTGGCTCCAGTGGTTTAGACTGCAGCTTGAATCACAATATGGCAGAGCTTTGTCTCATTGACAGTCAATGAGGCACTGCAGGGGGTGGTGAGAAAGAGAGAGAGAGAGGGCCAGAGAGAGAGAGAGAGGGAGAGAGGGCCAGAGAGAGAGAGAGAGGGAGAGAGGGCCAGAGAGAGAGAAGGGGACAGAGCGACAAAGCATTTTTGTCTCCACTAGGCCGAAGGCATGGGAATAATATGTTTTACACTAGAGGTGGGACGATTCACTTACCTTATGATACGATACCATATCGATATTTCTGAAGCGTTCTGAATCGATTTATATTGCGATTCTTAATTATGCTGCAATTCGATTTCATATATCGATATATCACATTTTTCCCACAAATGACTGCTTTTATTATACCACAGCATTTTAAAGGGGAATTCCACCCATTTTCAAGAAAGGTCCTAAAAGAAAAATCAAACACAACACAAACACAACTTGATGATGTCAATATAGACAGCAAAATAAAGCCTGATAAATGTCAGTCAGTCTTTCTGACATGAACACATTAATGTGTGTGTGTGTGTGTGTGTGTGTGTGTGTGTGTGTGTGTGTGTGTGTGTGTGTGTGTGTGCGTGCATCCGTCCGTCTGTTACCAGCTAATCTCTGGCATCGTCCATCCTGTCGATGCTAAACTTTAGACACACACAATCCCTAGATGCCAACGATGAACCTCTGCCCCAAAACTTCTAGAATGACTGCTTTTATTATACTACAGCAATGACCTGTTATAGCGCCACCACGAGGCAGATTTTCACATGTTTACCTATGAATGCACCGATCTGCATGAAACGTTCCATGCACGCTCCCTAGAAAACACACTATTTCATATCACCCCTCCAGATTCTGTCCCCAAATCCAAATCCTGTAAATTGTGACAGTATCTCTGCAGTCGTGCTCAAGACGAATCTGTCCGATATTTCATATTTCATCCTAATTGTCTATAATTGGCTTTGTATGCCAAAGTATGCAAGATTAGCCTGTTATAGCGCCACCAACAGGTGGATTTTTCTTTTCAATACACATTTTTGGAGAAAAAAATGCGTCTAATCATCCATCCGCCCAAGAACAAATGACAGCCTTATTGGTGCCCAGAAGGGTGCTTTTTCTAGTTAAACATGAACTTGACATGGACCCGATCTCTCTGACATGAGGTAAATAAATTGCAAATTGGTGCCTCTATCCAAACAGCTTTACAATGCATTAAGAATATGTTCAAACACGCGCTCGCCGTCTGAGGATGAGGCAACATCAGGAAAGGTCCTGACCTTTTCCTTTTTTCTGGTTCAGTGTCTTGTTCAAGGACGCTTCAACAAACACTACTCCCACCTCACACACCCCCGCGGAACGGAACTACTTCACTACCATTATATTAATAATGACAAGCATTTCATACAACTTAAGTCCCAAAAATCTGAGCTATGCCTTTGGTCTCAGTATCTGCCCTACCAAAATCTCAGTATAGATCTCAGCTGCATTCTGTGCCCATTGATCATCATGGCTACTGTTTTGACAGCGACGGAGTGAAACTCATGTGAAACTGACTCACGACGGCTAAGATGGGTTGGAATTATTGGGTTAGATTTAGTGTTACAAACAGCGAGTGCACAGAATGCAGTTACTGAATGTGAATAATGACATTTTGGCTAGCTCAGTAGACGGCTCGTACATTCAATGGTGTGATTAAACGTGATTTTATCCCTTCACTTTCAGTGCATTGATAGCATTCGAAAAGAGAGATCCAGAGACCTTGAGAGAAACAAAGGGGGTCCTTTTTGGCATTACGAGAGAGAAGAGAGAGAGTGAAAGCTCAAGTGAAGACGAGGGGAGGGAAGGTGGGAGGCGGTTCACTGCGGAGAGAAAGAGATAAGCAAGGACAACAGGAGAAAAGACCTTGGTTTCTGTGCAAGGCTCCTGGATGAATATATCAAGTGAATAGCTTCAAGTTTTCAATAAAGAGGCTAGGGAGTGTGTGTATGTGTGTGTGCGCGCCTGTGTGCAAGCGGACTACGCGTCTTTGTCAGTGTGTATATATCAAGAGCAGGTTAATTGAATCGCCTCCAAAAGAAAATTTTGTTCCCTTAACTGAAATTTGTTTCCCTCAAGGTTAACTGTGGACACCACCACAGACCACAAATAACATGGATTCCTAAAATTGTATTTAATACTTAATATATTGTATATGTCCCTCGAGCTTATTTCTAATGGTTTGAGCCTCAATCACCAATGATATAAGCAGTCCTTGTCATTTCTTTATGGACAGTTTAGCTGCAGTACCACAATGTCCTGAGGTGGTGGGGGCGCTGATATGCTGGATATTTCATAGTAGAGTCATTATAATACTGATGCTAGATAAACCCAGGCTTTCATTTTCGTTCGCCTTGCGCAAAAACGGAAAGCCTGGACTAACACACGTTGGAAAGTGGCCTTCAAGTGGGAGTGAACCTTCCGGGGTGGGCGTCGCTCTAAATGATGTGACGTAGAACAGCAGTGGACGGGCGTGGGAGGGGCCGGAGATGACGACACGTTAGTGAGATCAAATCAGAGCGCAGCACTTCCGCCGTGTGGATCCCACGACATCCCCGCCCCCCAAGGCCAAAATCATTGAGGGCTAGACCAGGCTATACTGATGCTAGATAAAAACAGGATTGTTTGAATTACAACTTGGAAAATCAACAATGGTAAACATTATAAACAAAGTGGAAATGCAAATTTGGAGATGAGGAATTACACAAAGGAGGGTGCACTGATGATATCATCATGAAGACATTTCTTTTTTACATTAAAGGTCCTATATGATATGAAAGACTTATTGTTCAAACTAGATAATTTGTGGGGATAGAAAACACACATGGGAGCACAAAAAAACACAAAAAATAAAAAGATGAATTTCATGTTATTTCACCTTTAATAAAAAAATGTTCCATCTACAGTATAGTAATTCACTTGTAAAAGCCTGTTGGCAGTTCAGTAAAGATGATTAGTGCATGATGAATTATAACACCCCGAGCCGATACCAAAAGGTCAGGCCCATAAAAAACGCATTGATGTGTGTCTGGAGATGGTGGCTAGGTGGTTAATGGTGGAGATTGGATCTCTCTCTCTCTCTCCTTTTCTCTCTCTCTCTCTCTCTCTCTCTCTCTCTCTCTCTCTCTGCATCCTATTTTTTTCTTCCATCGTCCATTGATTGAGTCAGGCCTGTGTTAAGATTGTATGACATATGTTCAATAAATCTGATGTTGCTGTGTGTGTGTGTGTGTGTGTGTGCGTGCACAGATATCGACGAGTGTCTGGACGGTTTCGTGGAGTGCGACAGCAGGGCATCGTGCATCAACCTGCCAGGCTGGTACCACTGCGAGTGTCGCGACGGATACCACGACAACGGCATGTTCGCAGCCAATGGAGAGTCCTGTGAAGGTACGGAAGGTCGCAAGGTCAAAGTTTGAAAAGGTCACCCTATGCATGTGTTTAAAAGGAGCATAATATCTCCAGTGATGTAGATCCACGGCATCCTGCATCCAAATACGGAATTTATGGATGTATTTGGACAGTATAAGCTCTGCATCCCAGGGATGCACTACTGTGTACAGCATGTACAGTATCCACTATGAAAACAAAAATGTGAAAAAGAAATGGTAAAGATTGGAAAGATTTCTTAACAGTTCAAACTGGGACTGTAATTTGCAAAAAAATGCAAAGATATGGAATTTTGTTCATTTTCTTTCAGTTCAGATAGACCTACATTTCTACCTGAACATAAACATATTATAGCCATATAAAATGAAATGGGAGGTAATAGAGGCAACTTTAGTGTGTACAAACACTGTGTTTGTAAACAGATTTGCTCCACCTCACCTCCACTCTATTGGCTCATTATGAATCTGCTGGAGACTGCTGTGCTGTGATTGGCTAAAACGCTGCCTCACCCCACACAACCGGCCTCCCCCTCACAAGTTAACACCTCCTTTTCTGAGCCCGATGCATGTTTTGTTTTCATGTTTTGTGAACAACAACAAAGTTCTGGACCGTCTGCAGGACAAAGCAAGTGTCTGCAGGGAAGCAGCTGCACCATCAAAGTAGAAGCAACGTAGAGGGGGAAATGCAAAAAATATAGCTATATACGGTATCTATTTTGATTTTTGGCTAAAAAGTTGCCTTTATTAGCTTTAAATGCTGCCATTTGTAAAATAATATATAAAAAATATATGACTCTCTGCTGTAGCACTCATCTAAAAGTTCCTCCCTGCATCCTGGGACTCATTACATTGTTCAGTGTAATGACTGTATATCAATATTTCACAGGTATGGATTTGGTGTAAATGCCATGTCTTTGTGAAAAGACCAAACTGAATCTGATCATTCATAATGTGTGTGTGCAAACGTGTGTGTGTGTGTATTTCCAGCCTGACAGACACTCAAATCAATAGCAGACAGAAACATCTTTGATATCATCGCGTCTAACTTGCTTAGCTTAGTGTCCACATCGATCAGTGAGGAGAGGAGAGGGGAGGAAGATTATAATTTCATTGCATTTATATTTAGTTCATACATATACATATATTTATTTTGTAAATGTCGAGTTAATGGGATTAAATTAATTTTGTTGATTAATCTGATTAAATATTTTAACGCAATTAACTTGTGTGCACACTGACTCAACCCACTGAGCATTTTCTCATTGAAAAAAAAACAAAACAATGGGTAGAGCTCCATTTTACAGAGACACCAGTGTGTGTCTGCCTGTAACCAGAGCCATAGAGTATAGCTGGGGGATCTACAAGACTTGGGGGCTTGTAGATCACCTATTTTGCTAAATATTTATGAAACAGATCTTTTTTCCCAGATTTTGTTTGTTTTATAAATGTTCAAATCCTGTACAGGAAAACATGGCATATTTTGGACATACTGTAGGTCGAATGGTGATTTGTCATGATTAAATTAATTTTGAAGCTGGGATTAATCTGATTAAAATCATTCAACAACCCTATTTTTTCTAATATCATGTTTCACAGAAACATTATGGAAAATGCAGTTTCAAAATCATTGTCAACATTAATGTTGACAATGATCTAATCTAGACTATGCACCAGTATGAAGTTTGGCTGTGCTATTAAAACTGGACAGTAGTTTATTATGCTTCAGGCAGCTTTCAAGAATGAACGCTTTGATGGTCCTGATACCAATAATATTCTTCCAAACATCAGTGCATACCTCCGTTTGCCCCGGAGAAACAGACAGTAAACAAATGTGCGTCCGGCCCAGTTGAGACTGGCTCTGATGTCTCCCTCCAGGCATGCCACATCAATACGGGAAGGATTGCATCAAAGCCCCCTGGAGGGGATGTACACTATAGAGTCTATCAGCGGATGTTGCAGTATTTACAGTCCCCAGCGAAGCAACCCTGTTCAGTCCTTACTAGCGTCTTGACCTGTTCACTCTTATTTTCAGAAAATTTGTCAACAAACAACGCAGTTGTAGAAGTGTGCGAAGTGCACACGATTCCATGTCTTAAAAGGATCCCTGCATAATGAGATAAATATGGATAATACATTATACTTGCCCTCTATGACTATAATTGAACATTTAAAACACATACAATAAGCTCCTTAGTTTAAAAATAGTTAATGTTTTTATCCCATGGTGGCCGCCATTTTACTAGCCTGTCACATGACCTGTCACTGTGATGACGTCACAGTGCATTGCTCCGCAGTAGAAGTGAATGGAATGGAATGTAAACAACTATACATTTTCCTCTTCCTTTGGTCCATTTTAAAGTTCTTTTATTTCACCAGCAGGGGTCGCCAATCACCATTGTCATTACAAACAGAACAGTGTATATACTTTGATGTTTTACGTTTTAATCCTGTATAATCATCTAACGTTCCATACTATGTTCTATACAACAGATCTACTGTGATGTCATCACAGTGACAGGTCATGTGACAGACTAGTAAAATGGCAGCCACCATGGGATAAAAACATTAACTATTTTTAAACTAAGGAGCTTATTGTATGTGTTTTAAATGTTCAATTATAGTCATAGAGGGCAAGTATAATGTATTATCCATATTTATCTCATTATGCAGGGATCCTTTTAAACCTTTACAACGGCTTTGCAAGCGCAAAGGGAGAAATAAAATGTTTCCGCGGGGAAATACATTTTCGGGAGCACCGTGTCACTATTGGCTGAATACCAACAACTTGCATGGAAGTTGAACTTCCAGGGAAATTTACCCGAGGCTAGCATCAAAGCTATGTTTCTCCTGTTATACAAAAAACAGCGATTCATTGCACATCTCCATTCCACTTTAAATTATCCACTTAAACGCTTATCCACTTAAACTTCATTGACAGAAAATTGCAGAGGTTTTATGTCTTGCCTCGATGCTGTTTTTGCCTCCTACAGCAAACCCTAGATCTGTTTGCCTATTATGACATTGACAAGGACACCCAGGACCTGCACCACTTTGACATGCATGAGGCCACTGACCCCAATTTGAGCGGACAAAAGACTTGTTTTGAAAACAGAAAACGGAAATAACGTTCTGGGGAGGTTGTTTCTGGTTAAAGTGGTTCAAATATAACATGATTAATTAAAGGGAAATTCCACCCATTTTCAAGATTTTTTTTTCTGAGAGCGCACAAATGGAACCAAAATGGACCCTAACCGGTCCATTTGGTTTCATTGGTACGCTCTCAGAAAAAAATAGGTCTTAAAAGAAAAAAATATTAACATGGTTGTGTTTGACCATGTTAAGTTTTTTTTCAGACCTCCATTCATAGGAAACAGAATGGGGGAACGTTTTATCATGTGCAAACAACATTTCCAAGGTACTGTATATTAATGACATAGTAAAATGTTGAAAATGGGTGTAATTCCCCTTTAACATAAGCTGTTTTTTTTGTTTGAAATCAACTCCTAATACAGAAACACGTCGTACCCTCTCACAATCTCTCTCTGTCCCTGTCCCTTTCTCATCCTGTCTCTCTCTCTCTCTCTCTCTCTCTCTCTCTCTCTCTCTCTCTCTCTCTCTCTCTCTCTCTCTCTCTCTCTCTCTCTCTCTCTCTCTCTCTCTCCCATGGCAGACATTGACGAGTGTGAGACGGGCCGCCACAGCTGTGCCAACGACACGGTGTGCATCAACGTGGAGGGCGGCTACGACTGCCGCTGTCCTCACGGCAGGAACTGCTCCGGCGACTGTCACTATGACAACCGGGTCAAACACAACGGGCAGATCTGGGTTCTGGACAGCGACCGCTGCTCCGTGTGCTCCTGCCAGGTAATCAGGGGAAGGAAGAGTGACTGGTTGGTAACCACAAGGCTGCCGGTTCAAACCCAGACCCGCCCAATTAGACTTTGGCGTTATATAGTGGATATGTCTGTTGTTTTCATTTCAACAAAATTTGGAAACAACAAAAGCTCTGTCTGTCTAGATTTTGACACCAATATGTTAGTGCATTCATGCGTATAGAATTCTGGAATTGTGGATAAAAGCAAAAGAATTCTTTAGTGTTGGGGTCTGTGGGGCTAATATGTCATTACTGTAAATGGTAGCCAGTGGCTCAAATTCTGATTCTGAATAAATAATGTTATCAAAAAAGGTTGAAAACCACTGCTGTAACGTGACCAGAGTGTGTCTGTCTCTCTCCAGGCAGGCCAGGTGATGTGCAGAAGGATGGTGTGTGACTGTGACAACCCCACAGCAGACGTGTTCTGCTGTCCAGAGTGTGACCCGCGGGTCAGTGGGCAGTGTGTGCACCACAGCGGCCTGCTCACCTACAACAGTGGAGACACCTGGCTGGAGGGCTGCCAGCAGTGTCAGTGCATGGTAAGAGATATGTATACTGTATACCTCCCCTGGACGGGGCTTTTTGCACGCTGGATAGTGGCCATTTTGTGGTGCCACAGATCAGAAAATCAATTATTGTTATGTTTCCCCCATATGGTGACTACAATCATTCTAAAACATTCTAAAATCCTCTGCTTTCATTTATTCCTGGGTAACTCAAGCAGGTGTAATGCACCCTTAAAAGAGCATTCAGCGATTTGGGTGATTTGGAGGAAAAGGGGGACCTTTTTATTATGTCCACACAACCTCTCTAAGGTATACTAATGACATATTGTTAAAATGTTGAAAATGGGTGGAATTCCCCTTTAATGCTCACCATTTCCAGCACAGGGTACAGTACCTTGACTTGAAGTCTATGGTATCCCCTAGTATAGCTCTGAAAGTGGGTCACGCTCTCGTCTATTCTCTTAGCCTGTGCAAGACACAAGACAAAGGAGCCGTGGCAGAGTGTGCTGGGATACACTGGGATGTGGTGGGGCTGGTGGGGTTTTCAGGGCCCACTGGGTTCCAGTGGCATGGACTCCTTCTACCGTGACAAGGATAAAGCACCTACAAATCTCATTTATGCGGCTCTGCACTCATATAGCCTCCGACCGGCCATTTCACAGGCCATGCGATTTCATTAAGGCCGCACACTCACGCTCTCACACATGTATGCTCAGGTGCATGCGCGCACACATACTCTCTAATTTTATGGTCAACATAATAATTACATTGTTTTTATTGTTTTTATATTTTTCATGAAGTGTTCCTTTAATTCAGGGCTGCCCAAAAGGTAGATGGTGATCTACCAGTAGATCACACAGGCTGTGCAGGTAGATCACATGACAATCCCCCCAGCACTTGCACACTTATAGATCTGTAACTCTTGAGAGCTTTAAAATGAAACCAAGTGGACCCTTACGGGTCCATTTGGTTTCATTTTACCGCTCTAAAGAGTTAAATTATATTTAAACATCTGAATTACTTAATTTTCAAGAGTCCACACAACACTGTCAACTCAAACCTCATATACTGTTCTCAAACGTCAGTAATAGCAGGAAAACCTTCCAATTCTGCCTCCTCTATCATTATAAGTGCATTATTCTTAAACACCATGACAGTAAGTAACACCATCACCACTATTTCAAAGCTCAAACTTTCTAGGGGCCTTGAAATGGATTTTTCAGTAGTGGAACAATCACATTTTTGATGTGTAGATCTTGTTGAGCCACTCATTTTGAAAGTAGCTCTCAAGTCAAAAAAGTGTGGGTACCCCTGCTTTAATTAGATCATTTCCAAAAAATCTCATCTTTTTGACGGCTGCAGGGGGCCCCAAAGAAATCCCTATAAGCTTTGACATTGGCTAGCAAATAGTCCCGGCGGGGCTATTTGTTAGCCAATCAGGACTGGTGGAGTCAAATGTGGAGGTGGTGGAGGACTGTGATATGACTATGAGCCACTGCGGCTCCTGTGGTTGCCATAGATACGGTCATAGATACTAGATATTTTCAGTAAGTGCTCTAATAATGAAACGGTCTAAGATAAAGAATACAAAGAAGGGAATCAATGCCATTCATTGCTTATATACTTTACAGTTTTGTGAAAGGCCTTGCATTGACAGTAACTCCAATAACAAAGACAATGCCATGAGCTTGTTGATCAGCTATTTTCATGTGTGCAATTACAGTAGGAATTCCTCAGGCGTAACTCCGACCCCCACCTTTTATTCTTTTTTTGTAGCGTAAAACAACCATTTCTCACACCATTAACTTAAGAATGCCATTTGGGGGGAATAACGCGGTATCTCAGTACAACAGAAAGGTCTTTTTACCCTTCAGAGTCAGGGAATTGAAGCCTACTCCAGTGGAGCTCAAAGAGGACATTTTGCATTGAGCATCAAGTGAAGGTACCAAATACTTTCCTTTGGAGATAACAGCCTCGCATTTAGAGCAGAAGCTGACATGACCATAGGGGTGACCAGATGTCCCTCTTTGCGTGGGACAGTCCCTCATTTCCATGACTTTTCAAGTGTCCCACAAATTGAGACCAGGAGTGTAGTGGAGGGGGGACGCGGGGGACGGCGTCCCCCCACTTCTCACATCTAGAATATTTTTGGTGGCAAAAGTAGGCCTATGTTTTTTGTCTTGTCATTTACTTTTATGGACACAATTAAGCATTGTAAACAATCTTTCTCAATATGCTATACTTAATAGCGTGTCTGTGTGTGTTGCGCAGGTGCACGCAAATGCGCATGCAAGTGTGCATGCACGTGTCCTAAAGGGGAATTCCACTCATTTTCAATATTTTACTATGTCATTAATATACCTTAGAGATGTTGTGTGGACATGGTAAGTTAATGAGTTTCCCTTTTTTCTGAGAGCGTACAAATGGATCCAAATGGACCAGCTAGGGTCCATTTGGGTCCATTTGGACACTCTCAGAAAAAAAAATGAAAATGGGTGGAATTCCCCTTTAAGAGGCATCCCCCCACTTCTAAAAGTCCCACTACAACACTGTTTGAGACTCTGTCCCACATTGTGGCTGACACGCACCAGTGTTAAAAATACACTGCACATGTAGTCCCCTAATAGCGCCTAATGGCGATCTGCTGTGTCTTGTCCTGCTATAGATGTTTTTCTTTATATATTCCGAGAAGTGTCCTCCCACCGTGGTGCCACTATATTTCCGCATTCACTCCAGAGAGTCCACATAGAGAGTTCACAAATAGGTGATCCACAATCTCAAAACGCATTGCAGTGCGACACGCTTTGAGATTGAGATCAGGTTTTTTTTTTTATTCTGTTTGAATTGAATTGAACTGAATTATTTTTGGAATATTGACATCAAGATCATGTTAATAATAACAACACATTTTGTCCCATTTCCCCACAATACTTCTGTCCCTCAAATAAACAATTTGGATCTGGTCACCGTTACCTGACCAATTAATAACAACGAGTAAGACAGACAGAGAGGTTGCCCATGCACCGCTTTTTTTCTATTTCAAATAGGAGAATTGAATTTAAGGTTATTTGGAAATAACCATGATATGACCATAGATGCCACATAATAACCCTGAAAGATGCCACATGACTGTCTCTTACTTGACTGATTTGGGCCTGATGCCATGCATGACGACTCATTAGGGAATTTAAGTTTCCGTCTCTAGGCCTTGGACACGACGAGAACAGTAGGCGTGGTCCGTCGCAGTTGCAACAGAAGCCCAACATAGTTAAGAAAGCAGGCGACGCCAACGTCATCCACCTCTTCCACTGGTGTCTCTGGTTTCCATGGTGACGCTCCTCTACAGCGTAGCTCTCATCCACGTTGTTAACACGACGCCAAAAGCCGCATTCTGCCGTCCGAGGAGAGGCGATGATTTTATATATCGAGCACAGAGCGATTCATTACTGGCGTCGTATGTCAGACGTTCTACCAATCTTAAATAGGCTATTGAGGATTAGACAACACACTCCATATGCAGTATGGAGTCGATATAGTGGCATGAGCATGAGGATGTTGTCTGCCTGCAAACGCATGCATGTAAGTGTAGGCAGGCAGGCAGGCACACACACACACACACACACACACACACACACACACACACACACACACACACAGCTCAACAATCTGTTGACTCCAGGGACCACCATTTATTCAGCATTTGAGCCACGGACCACCATTTGATTTTTTGCCAACAAAACACTGTAAACTTCTTAATTCTTAAAGCGCCGTTCTCGAGCTGCTCGTGGACATCCCGTGGAGACCCCCCCGCCGGTCACGCGGACGGCTCGTATCACGACGAGATGTAGATTTCATTCTTTAATCCAACTATTAGTCCGTGCGCATCGTCTGATGATCATCCCGTTGCTGACTTTCATTTGGGACAGAATTGGGGACAACTTTTTTTTTTCCCTTCCCATTGACATGCATTCAGCCCAATGCATTCAAACGGCTCTCCTCCGGTTTGCCCCCTCAATGTCGCTGGCGCATGGGTTAAGCAGCCAGGGCTACACAGCTCTTCCTGACTTGTGACCCGGATGTTTTTGGGTACATCGCCAGATGATCGATTAGGCAAGACAACAGACACAGCATAACAGAAACAGCACATCCTGTTTAGGAGATCTGAGCTTCAAAATAAGGGCTTTTTTACCGATCGAACTGGTTTGAGCCGCGGCAGTGGAAAGAAAACAAAGAAAATCCGATCGCGCTGAATGAGTTAATTAAATGGTGCTAATTCAGATGATGAATATTTTTACACTCTCAAGTTACATCTTCTTCAAGTTAAAACCTTCTCAGGGACCACAGGACCCCGGACCACCTGTTGAAAACCTGTGATATAGAGGAAGAGGGAGGCTGCAGATAGAAAACAGAAAATTGCCAGAAATAGAAGGAACCACAATATGGGACACAGACAGACAGACAGACAGACAGACAGACAGACAGACAGACAGACAGACAGACAGACAGACAGACAGACAGACAGACAGACAGACAGACAGACAGACAGAGGTTCAGTGCAGCCCCCGTGCATTTTGTCGACAAGATTCATGAGCATAATGTCGGCTCAACTTTTATATTTCACTTTGACTTTATTGACACCAGGGAGTTTGAGAAGCAGACAGTGATGGATGGCCGGCATAATGCTGCCGCCATTCCCTCCCTCCATATGCTATACCATCTTAACGTGTGACTGTGTTAACTCAATCGCTGGCAAAATGGAGACCCTGAGCTAATACAGCGGAAGCCAATTTAAGGGGGAATTCCAGACCAAAACACACACCCTCTTAGCCCCTCTTATTGTACACTCCATTATTCCTAATAATGCCAACAATTTTGATATTTTTATTTATCAAATTAATGCCTAATCAAATAAAGCATATATAATTCCAGATACTCGTTATTTTTAGAGTTGATCATATGCTATATGATAACACCCAGTAGGTGGCAGTAATGCGGACTGCAATGCGGAGCTGCAATATTAACTAATAATCTACTCGTAGAGTTAATATCCGGCGCTAAAAATATATATTTTCCCCCACAGACTGTCCTCAAATGGTCTCACGAAAGCCACTGATGCAGTGGTGCTGAACTGTAGTCAGTCGGGAAAAGCCAATTCCTCATCCGATCAGGGAGGCGCTAAAGCAATTCAACATCCTTGAAGGAGAAAGAGTAGCCTCGACACCCAGGCTTTTATTTTTGTTTGCAAAACGGAAAGCCTGGACTAACTTGTTACACACAGTGGCCTTGAGGGGGGGAGTCAACCTTTCGGGGTGGGCGTCGCTCTAAATGATGTGACGTAGAACAGCAGTGGACGGGCGCGGGAGCCAGGGATGACGACGTTTGTGAGATCAAATCAGATCAGCTCAATCTTTTTCCGTCTCCCACAGAGTGGCGAGGTGGACTGCTGGCCGGTGTCCTGCACGCCGCTGCCCGACTGCGAGTTCACGTCGGTGCCGGAGGGGGAGTGCTGCCCGCGCTGCGTGGCCGATCCCTGCCTGGCCGACACCGTCCACAACGACATCACCCGCACCTGCACCGACGAGGGCGGCGCCAGCCGATTCAGCGGTGCCACGTGGACCAAGCACGGCACAGAGTGCACACGCTGCCAGTGCAAGGTGAGGACACGGACTTGGACCACTGTAGCACAGTGGTGGTCGTCAAACCCTTTGTTTCAAGGGACCCCCAAATTGACACTAATTTATTCCCCAAAGAAGAGAAGGCTTTTTATGGCTCTAAGTAGTGATGTTCAACCTGTTTAATTTCAAAGACCACCCTCACCCCCACCATTTTATATTGTCAAATCAATGTCAGTTTAACCAGTTAAAGGGGAACTCCACCCATTTTCAACATTCTAATATGTCATTAGTATACGCTAGAGGTGCTGGTGATGAAAAAGTGTTCCCAAAAAATGGAGGTCTGAAGAAAACCATGTTGTCGGTCTTGCTTCCAGTGTGAGCTGGTTTTGGCTGAAAATCTCTAGGCTGGGAATGACATTTTGAGGCCACCAGGATAGCAGGGAAGGAGTTTTAATAGTGACGCCAGCTCACGGCAGAAAAGAAAACATTCCGAAAATAAACGCTGGCTTTTTCCTCACAGTCAAAACCGTTGTGTTATGTTGTGTATTTCTTGGAAGGTCTTACTTGACGGGACATGAAACAAGTCTACGGGATAGGAGGGAAGATATGCCACAGGTGGGACGCATCAGACTTTGGGGCAGGGGCAGGGCTGGATCTAGGCATGGCTGTGGGGGAGTAATGACCCCCTAAATGCCCTCTCTGCCCCACCAAACATGACGGCATTCAAACAACCCAAATATCAAAGATATTTCAGATTAAAGTGCTTCTAATTAAAATGATTTGTAATATTATGCTTCTAACTATCTACAATTGTGGCACCAATAAACCACCACCATTTCATCATTCAAAACAGAAATAGTTTTATGCTTGCTGCGTGCCCGTTGGACCTTCAGCAACAACTGATCTTATTATTGATGCTCTTTACTTGCCTAATAAAAGTCCTGTAACCGAAAATGGTATGGGTGCGGCTCCCATACCATTTTCACCTGCCCACCAAATTGCGAAATGCTAACACTGGATTCATATTGCAGCCAAGTGTTAACCAGAACAGAATAGGAGCACAGGCGGAATGATTGAGATGCATGAATAGATGTGCGTGTGTGTGTGTGTGTGTGTGTGTGTGTGTGTGTGTGTGTGTGTGTGTGTGTGTGTGTGTGTGTGTGTGTGTGTGTGGGTGTGTGTGGGTGTGGGTGTGTGTGCGTGTGTGCGTGCGCAAAAACACATTCAATCAAGAAAAGAAATCGGTCCTTTTACGGGATTGAATGGCTGGCCTTCAATTTGCCTTTTCAGATGCGCACGTGCGCATGTGTGTGTGCACGCCCGTGCGCATACACCCAAAAGAGGACCCCACATGGAAAGAAAAATATATATGCCAATAAATGCATCATATACTGTATGTTGCATATATGCAATAATCAGGTAGATGTATGTGGATAGGATATACTGTATGTGTCATACTGTATATAACCACATATATGCCACAGTCAGGTTCATATATATAGGGGGCCAATTTCATATATGTGGCATATATTAAAACATATATGTGGGGGGGGGGGGGGGGGGGGGGGGGATTTCATATAGCCTAGTGTATGTACATATATTTTATTTCCATGTGGGACACAATAGCTGTATATGACTTTGAAAGCACTGACAGCCTTTTTATTTTACCTTTCTGTCTGCTTTCTCTCTCTCTGTCTCTCTCTCCCTCTCTGTCTCCCCACACAGAATGGACATGTGTGCTGCTCAGTGGACCCACTCTGTCTGTAGTCTCTTCAAAAATCCACAAGCGCGTTTGTTCGGAAAGAAACCAAGAGAGAAGAAAGTAATCGTCCCATCTCCTCCATCTTTGTAAAGCCTCCCCGAGAAATATAACTGCAACTCTCTCTCTCTCTCTCTCTCTCTCTCTCTCTCTCTCTCTCTCTCTCTCTCTCTCTCTCTCTCTCTCTCTCTCTCTCTCTCTTTTCACATACCAAAAACATTCTACTACTCCTTACTGTACTAGACGACCGACTGTGAGCGGGACACAGCTTGGTGGGGGTGGGGTGGGGGTATTTTCAATTGTAAATAGTGCTTATTTATTAAAGCTACATTGAAGGACTGTTGAGAGGATTGAAAATGATATTGTCGTCTACTTACTGGCTTGCGTTATTTGTTTTGTGAAGCACGTCATTGGCGATTTTAGGGAGGTGCAGGGGGCCCTTGCCCCGCCTGTTGTCAAAAAAAGTTATATAGTTTAGCCTCTCAGACCCCAAACTAAGGATTTTCACGTTTTTGTCAACCGTTTAGCAGAGAACTATCGACATTTTCTAATTGTGTAGACTCTTGAAAATGCAGATGTTTCAATTTATAATTTAACTCTTAAATCTTAAACCCTTACAGGTCCGTTTGGTATAATTTTACGCTCTCAAGGTGTTACATATTTTTAAGGGTTGCCTAAAATTATGCCCCCCTGCTGGGAGAGCCTAAAATCGCCTATGAAGCACGGGTTCTGGGGGAGAGGGAATTATCGATCGCAGACGGCACTCGGGTTTGTATGTGAAGGAACGTGAAACGCACTCTGCCGTGGGAGAGTTTGGCGCGAAGGCGAGGAGAGGCGAGAAAAAAACAAGTGTTTTCCCTTCTTTCTTTCTTTTTTTTTGTTCTGGAGGAAGTTGATTCTAATCTGCACGGGCATGATTATACTAAGGTGTCAGAACATTTTCTTCTGGTGTCTCATTTATGCGTCCCCTTTTCTTTTTTCTTTTCTTTTTCCTCGCACAATGAAAAAAGACCTTCGTAACGTTGATCTGCATTTATTCGTTGTCATCACCAGTGGTGGACCCATAAGTACTCAGTACTCTACCCAGTACTTTAGTTTATACTAGGGATGTCCAGATACTGTATCGGTATCGGAAAAAAGTATCGGATCTGCCCTTTTTTGTCTTATCGGTTCATATCGGTATCGGCGATACTGTATTGGAACGAGAAAAGCATCAGTATTGGCCTTCACTTGTCATTATCAGACCATTCAGTATTGATAAATATACTGTACCAGTATAACCAGTGATCCGACACAGGGGTAAGGGGTTGACATTATGGCAGGTAAATAAAATGTTTAATGTAGAATTTGCTTTGGAGTTGCCCAAGTACACATTTGAGTGAGGAGTCTGCTATTCTAGTCTGCTATATTATTCTGCTATTTGGTGGACTTCATGTAAGATCTTTTTTATATTTTGTATTATATATACATTATTTTCTGGTATCAGAATTTGGTATCAGTATCGGCTAACACAGAAATCGTGATATCGGTATCGTCTCGGATTTGAAAAAAAAAGTGGATCGGGACATCCCTAGTTTATACAAGGGAAATGTCAGTTTGTAGTACAACACTAAGTACAACACTACTTGTAGTACTGTAGTACGTTTAAAAAAAAAAGACTGAAGGAAAGAATGTAGAATTTCGTTTTTCATATGAATGTATTGCTTAATGAGATTTTGAAAATTCAAAACAGGACAAGCTCCCGACAATTTTTCGCACGCAAATATTTGTGTTAATAACATGTAGAAATTTTTTGTAGAACACTTTTCTGGAGGTCTTTATGTGTGTAATATGTGGTTCAGTGGATCAGTGAGTCCAGTGTCTCTGATGTCATCGACACTACTTCCTGGACTACATTTCCCACAGTTCTATGCTGCACTGCACCTCCCTGTGGATAGGGAGTAGGGCTGTCCTTACTGAGACAACATGTAGTACAGGGGCCCATAATTTATAGATCCGTCTATGCGAGCTGATCTACTTGTTCACTACTACGCTAAACTATCAGTATAATTTTTGAAATAGCAAGGCTTTAGTGGCTGATGCACTATGTATTCTTAACCCACACCGCCCACTGCGATGGCCATTATTTTGAAGCGCCAGATCTCCAAAACACGATGCTATGATGATGCAGAAAAATGTAAAATTTGTCTCTGAAAAGTAGTGAAAGTCGTAAGCAACAAACAACTAAAGTAAAGATACTATTAAGCATTTACTTAACTACAATACTTAAGTAGATGTATTACTGTCCACCACTGGTGATCATCATTATCATCATCATCATCATCTTGCTTTTTTTATTCCCCCGAGGCCAGTGAATCTTTCTGTTGTTTGTTACTGTACCTTCTCTCTTCTATTTCCTGTGTGTCCTGGTTTCCAACTATTCAGTGGCTTGGTATTGTGTGCTGAAATGAAATAAATACCCTTTCCATTAAAATGATGGAGTTCTCTGTCGCCATGCTTTCTGCGCCGCTATGCAAACGAGTGGGAGGAGCAAGAAACGGAATTAGAATGAGGTGTAGAGAGAGGTAGGGGTGTGTGTGTGCGTGTGCGTGTGTGCACGCACACACATGCATGTGCGAATGAAGACTTTAAATGTATGCATCCGTGCTCACTCACATTATTATTACAGTAAATCCATCACATGCAGCGGATGTCGGAGCCGCGTGATGTTTACTTTTCCTTGCCTTTATCTTGTTTGATCCCCCACCCTCGCTGAGTCGCGGCGGGTGTGTGTGTGTGATATATCTTGACTGTGGCTCTTGTGTCTCTGCCGTGTTTGTAATCTCTCACTCTCGGCATACAGTAAACACTTAACATACTCCACGTGGTTCTCTGTGGGCCTGACACACATTCTGTGTCACATGTCTAATGTGACACACAACAGATATACTGTAGATAGGAGGGCTGCCCCCACTTTCACACCCGCATGCACGATTTGATTTGATGTTTTTATCATATCCTAAAGCATGGGTGTCAAACTCTGTCCCACATTATGAAATTAAAGGGGAGGACCACCCATTTTCAACATTTTAATATGTCATTAGTATACCAGAGAGATGTTGTGTGGACATGACAAAAAAAGTTCCCCCAATTCTGTATTCCCTAAAAATGGAGCTCTGAAAAAATCATTAACATGGTTAAATACATCTGATGACATCACCAAGATGTATTTCACCATGTTAATGATTTTTCTTTCAGACCCATTTTTCCTGATAGGGTACAAATGGAACCAAATGGACCCGCTAGGGTCCATTTGGTTCCATTCGTACCCTCAGGAAAAAATTGAAAATGGGTGGAATTCCCCTTTAAAAGGTTAGTTCGTTCAAACTTGGCCCGTGGCTTTGCTCAGTTTTAAATTTTGGCCCACTCTGTATCTGAGTTTGACACCCCTGGCCTAAAGCCTGGTTCTTCCACTACCTTGCACAGAGAATAGCTGATGTTACAAGCTGCAAACCAACGGATGTTGAGAATGGCGCAAAACATTGGTGATTTTCTGGAAGGTGCCAGGGGGGAACTTATTAGCATTATTAGATCTACACAAGCTTGTAGATCTGATATCTTTGGAAAATGGTGAAAACGTGGCGCAAATCTTTGAATCATTTTTCAGGTCAAAACAGGTCAATCATCCTGGGCTTTACCCTCGTCACCTAAAGTTATTCTCTATTTTATAGTTCTGTTCATCATGATGAGTATAATAAGCCAGTGGGGTGTCTATTAGTGGGTGGATCCGTTACAAATGATGCCAAATAACGTCTCACTCTGGAGAGATTCATGAGCACCAGGTGGTTCACTACACCCTCTGAATTACTGTCTGAGAGAGAGAGAGAGAGAGAGAGAGAGAGAGAGAGAGAGAGAGAGAGAGAGAGAGAGGATGAGACATAGTGAGAGTGAGATATAAGTATAGACTAGAGAGTGTTACCACTACCAGATGGACAGACTCTGCAGAACCAGCAGGATTCTCTCCCAGAGCTGTGTCAGAACAGAACGGATGTGGTGCTGAGAGGTTGTTGTTTTTTTTGCAATGGAGCCAGGGCCGGATCTAGAGGGGGGCAGGGGTGGGCAAGGCCCACCCAAACGTGAATCCTGCCCACCCAATGAAAGCCAGTGGCCCCCGGACCAGTGGTCGGGGACCACCAGTGGTCCTTGAAAGAGATCTAAGTGGTCCCCAGCTAAATGGTGGAAAGTTGGTTAACCAGATGTATAACTCTTTGAGTAACTCAAGAGTTAAAATATCCATCATATGAATTAGCCCAAGTCTACACAACTAGAGAATCTTTTTCCCCCAAGTCCAGCCCAAATTGTGGACAAAAGCAAAAGAAATCTTTAGTTTTGGGGTCTGTGGGGATAAAATGTCATCAAATGCATCAAATCCAGCCCTGAATGGAGCTATTTTTAGCATTTACAGTCATTAGTTGTGTATAGTGTGGCGTTGGAATAGATCGGCTATTTGTCAAGTGCTTGAAAAAACGCCTACATTTCAAGTGCTTGTCAGGGTATGCGTATGGGGAGGGGCTTACTGAAAAGTCTATTCAAATACGTTCAAATAAGTATTTTCCAGAATGGGGATGGGGAGGGTATTGTTTATTGAAACCCCCACTTAAACCCAAAATTCCTATTCTGGAGCAAAAAATTCAGCCAGCTCGTACGTACGCTGTATGTACATCAGCATATTTTTGCCGAAGATGAGAGGTGAAAAAAAGATCACCCTTTGGAGACTCTGCGGTCATTGAACGTCATTGAATTTCTCTGACTAAATGGCTTTTTGATTTAAATATAACTTAATAATTTCAGTAAGCCAAATAACCAACAGCCATGGATCCCCCAGCAGCACCCATTGAATTCCCCTTGCCCTTTCTGATGCTGTTGTTGTTGTTGTTGTTGTTGTTTAACCACCTTTCGAATCACATCTCTGCAGCTCCAAAGTGTTTCTTCAACTCAGTGTGAGGGAATGGAGAGCTGGATTAAAAATCAATAGCTCATTTTGTCCCATTGTGACTGAAAATCAACACTGTGAAGCAAAAGGGTATACAGTGGAGAGAGAGGGTGTGCGTGCATGCTCCTGTGTGCGTGTGTGTGTGTGTGTGTGTGTGTGGGCGTGCATGCCAGGGGCGGATCTAGGCATGGGCATGGGGGGCAATGCCCCCCTAAATGCCCAGTCTGCTCTGCCAAACACGATGCCATGCAAAACAACCCAAGATATTTCAAATTAAAGTGCTTGTATTTAAAATGATTTGAAACACTACTACTACTAACTAACTGCTGTGTCACCACTAAACCAACAGCATTTCATCATTGAATTTGAAAACAGAAAAACTCTCTGAGTCAGACCTTTAGCTTTATGCATGCTGCGTGCAACTTCAACAACAACTGATGTTATTACTGATGCTTTACTTGACTAATAAAAGTCCTATAGACGAAAATGGTATGGGTGCGGCTTCATGAAGCCACACCCATACCATTTCTCTTGCCCTTCCAACATGTTCTCTTGCCCCCCCAAATGGGACATGTTACACCCGCCCCTGGTGTGTGTGTGTGTGTGTGTGTGTGGTGTGTGTGTGTGTGTGTGTGTGTGTGTGTGTGTGTGTGCGCGTGCGTGTGCGTGCGTGCGTGCGTGTGTGTGTGTGTTTGGCCGGTATTTTCTTGCATGTTGACATGGACATGCAGGCAATGCATCCAGCTGAGCTAGGTAAGCCTGTGTTCTCCTGTTGAATTAAAAGTATTCAATTTGATAGCAGTAACATCAGCGGTCTGATTATCAGTTGATGTTATACATCAGAGGTTTTCAACCTTTTTGATACCAGGACCCGCTATTTATTCAGCATTTGAGCAACGGAGGACCACTATTTGATGACATTTTATCCCCACAGACCCCAAAACTAAAGATTTATTTTATTTTCTCCACAACACCAGGGTGGACTTGGGAAAGAAAACAGGCACACATACAGATCCAAATGACCATTAATCTTCTACATTCTCTAGTTGTGTAGACTTGGGCTAATTTACATCCATCGAGTCAAACCGTCATGCTCATTTATTTATTTTGGCAACACAATTTGTGTATAATACAATATCAAAGTCTATCACCACCAGCAAAGAAGTCTGGGTGTTGAAGTGGATCCATGGTGTCTCTCCACACATACTGTAACAATGAACAGAAAGGAAGCCTAAACGGATTTATTGATTGTCTCCTCAAATGAAAATGTTTTTCATTGTCTAGGCATGGTGAATAATGACTATTGAATTCCCACAGAGAGATGGCTAAATAGCTTTCTTCAGTGTGTGTGTGTGTGTGTGTGTGTGTGTGTGTGTGTGTGTGTGTGTGTGTGTGTGTGTGTGTGTGTGTGTGTGTGTGTGTGTGTGTGTGTGTGTGTGTGTGTGGGGCGCACGTGTGATTGCGTGGGGGCAAATATTCCCACATTACACATATGTAATATAGTAGAATTTGACTGATAGACTATATGAAATTGGTAAAGGAAAAAAAAGTAACAAATAAATAAAATAAAAGCTTGGGTCTGCCTAATGGTCCAACCGTTGTGACGCGGGTTTGAGTCCCGATCCTGAAAACCTTTGCTGTGTTTCTCCCTGTTCTCCTGTTAACCTACTGTTGTGTTTGTGTGTGTGTGTGTGGGGGGGGGGGGGGGGGGGGGGCAGAAGAAAATGGTATGGGGGCGGTTTCATCGATGAAGCCGCACCCATACCATTTTCAGTAGTGTTTCAAATACTAATAAATAGAAGCACTGAATTATCTTGGGTAGTTTTGCATGTCATCATGTTCGGTGGGGCAGATTGGGCATTTAGGGCCCCCCCCCCCCCATGCATATGCCTAGATCCACCCCTGGCTGCGTTTCTCTGTTCTCCTGTTGTGCGTGCGTGCGTGCGTGCGTGCGTGCGTGCGTGCGTGCGTGTGTGTGTGTGTGTGTGTGTGTGCGTGCGTGCGTGTGTGTGTGTGTGTTTTCCAGTGCCTTCCAGTCAATACATGAAGAGAAAGTGTTCCATTAAAGCTCTCTAATTGACAGCCGTTGTCAGGGTTCTGGACAGGGGTGGAAATTCAAGGACCAATAAAGCGTTTACTCTGACTCCAGGGATCTCACCAGGCCAGAACAATCATTTAAAAAATATGTCAATTGTGTCAAGTGTATGTACAAGCATGTAGATCTGCTATCTCTGCTGCCGTTGCTTCATTATATTAAAGTTTATACAAGCAATGGATATCTGAATTTTAATGGTACTTTTTTCCTTCTTTATGTTAGCCCGTTTCATTCATTAGATCACTTCCTGAAAGTATCTATGAGAATTATAGGAGCTGCACTGGCTCTTAAAATAATCAAAGGGCCTACTCGTGTGTGAGCGGAACGGGCTAATACTCATGACATTAGCTATAAAGGTGTCTTACTCACGTCATCTAGGTCATCACGGACAGACGTGTGCGTGTGCCTGTAAGCGTAATCACCACCATGCTGTTACGTCACCCTGTGGGACGGGTACGAATTAACTAGGTCAGCACTTGGTAGAGAGCAAACTTTACACACTAGCCCTAGGGGAGGGTTTAGGTGAGGTGTTCAGGCGTGGTACCTCTGAGAGATAGAGGCAGAAGTGAAGGGACACCCACGCTACTTATGTCATGATTACGTCATCACCTAAACCGGCCAATCGGTACCACGAGGCACGACCGAACACTACGCACCGATCGCTTAACTTGCGCCCGCTCAGCAGCTCATGCGACACAATTCGAGTGCCATGATTTTTTTCCACCCTAAAACATGATCATCAGGCATTATTGTAATATAAGGATTTATAAAGATTATTTCCAAAAAAACGTACAGTACATGTTAAAATGACGTTTTTATGTGGGCAGCCTCACCAGCTCATTGAGTATGCCCGGTTTGCCTGGTGGGTGGTGATGGGTGGAGATATACCTAAACTGAAGCCACACTCACAGCTATAGTTGTATGATAAAGGGGGAGGGGTTAGGGCAGGGGCTGATGATGTGATGTCGCTATATTACAGTTTCTTTTCATTGGTACGTTTGACTGGAAAGGTTCAGCCCTCAGGAAGAAACCCTAAATACAAAGTGAAGACATCATTGCACATAAAAACTACACCAATGGGTCTAATCAAGTACCTTTTAAACATGTACAAAATTAGAAAAAATACAAAAATCACGGCATCGCCTCTTTAAAAAGGCTTGTCTGCTCCCTCTTTGGACAGCCTGTCCGCCTGCTCGTTTCCCAGGTGCCCGGCGTGCCCCGGGACGTGCAACCAGACCACCTGCAGCTCGGCGTTCAGCTTGTCCAGTCGTATGAAATCCTCCTTGTTGACCACCTCTCCTCCTGACCTCAGCCTCCAGCCGTTGCGCTTCCAGCTCTTCACCCAGCTGGTCACGCCGTTGATGGTGAACATGCTGTCCGTGTAGAGCACCAGCTTCTCCACGCCCATGTCCTTGGCCTGTTCCAGAGCTCTGCACGCCGCCTGTATCTCCGCTCTCTGGTTCGTCTGCCTGCCGCGGAGCCTCTCGGCGACGTTCAGAGGATGCCTCGGACCCCAGTAGACGCCGATCCCCGCCCGAGCTCCGCGTTGTCCGTTGGCGAAGCAGCAGCCGTCCGTGTAGACCACCACGGCGTCGCCCATGTAGGTGAATCCATCGGTGCCCACAGAGGAGGTTGGCATGACGCGGACATCTTTGGCCGTTTTAACTCTCTTGGATGGAATCGTGTCGGGTTGCGAGCGGCTCCTCTTCGTGCCCGTTGGCGTGAATTCCGGCAGTTGCCCTTTTGGCGGAAGGGCGGCTGCTGCTGCCGCGGCCGTCGTGGTCTCGATCCCAGCGACCTCGTCGGGGATGCCTGGAACGTCCGATGACCCTCTGACAAATTCCCAGGCATCTTTCTCTGAACCGAACTTCTTGTAACTTGCGCACGGAACCCTATTCACTTGGCTCTTGCATTCGTCCCATGTGGCGTACACTCCGGGTTTGAGTCCTTTCCTGACAGCATAGAAAAATCTCCCCATGTCGTCTGGTCTACTAGTGTAGCACAGAGAACTGCTTCACTGTTCGGTCTGCCAGTCTGCTGTGATTTAATCGCAAACAATTTTTGCTATAGAACATTGTACAACCTGTAAACTATACATAACAGAAAAGGGATCATGCACACAGTTTATGGTTTGACTGTACAGATATGATGGCCATCTGACGTTCTTTGTTCAAACTCCACTCTCCTTTATGAAGCATAAAGTTGGCACACAGATATACCCATATATGGCCTGGACCGCAAGAACCGCTGCAACACCTGTGGCATCTTGCAGAGGGCAGCTGAGATCCAAAATCTTATTTCCAATGTTTCGTTTTACAGATTACAGGTAGGCTACCTTTGATTGTTTTTTTTGTGAAAAAACATCCAGCATGTCAGATTGCACTGTGATTGGAATGTGTCCGCTTGTGGACACATTCCAAAGTAAACTGAAGTGAACACTTGAAAGTGAACACTTAGCAAAGCTGCGAAGACTGTTGCATTATGTTCACTCTTTGATTTCCGTTAGTAATCCCCCCTGGCTCTCAGGGTACTTTGATTGGCCAGTTTAGAGGATTACATAATGATGACGGAAATAAGAGACCTTTATAGTTAATGTCATGAGTATTAGCTCGCTCCTGCTCCACGCAATGCGCAAGTTTGCACTCTAGTGCAAACTTGTGCTGATCTTGTTTTCTATTGCAATGTATTGTATGTCATCATGACTGTTAAATGAAAAAAAGAAAAGGGCCTTCAGCACTGCAGTTGACTTCCTGCCTTCATTTGAAAGCAGAAAGTCTCCAGTGAACAGGAGCAGCCAATGAGGCATCTGTTTCGTTAAACATCTATGGTGATGGGGGCCTGCACTACTTTGGTATTTTGTGCATTTGTCTGACAATGGCTGCACACTCCCCAAAGGTGTAACGGGAGGGAACGTGTTAAGTCCATAGACACATACAACACAGAAAAGGTATAAAAATTCACGGCACACTTTTTTCTACCACATTTCCTTCAGCGATGCTCAGTCCATTCTAAATCTAGGCCAGTTGACTGAAATAGGGAAATAGGTCACAGCCGTGGAAAACTAGAACAAGTATGTGCAACAAAGTTAAATATACTGTATTTACGTTTGTATAGCAGCAAAACTGGCCGGAAAGTCCATCCTTCAATGGGTTACTTCTCCAATAGAAAGATGTTGACATTCTCTTTCTACAGTACTCTCTTGTGTAGTGTAGTGTTTTGTATTTTTGATTATATTGTATGTTGGTGTTTGCTATGATGATGACTAGACTAGAATACATAGGTCTTCATTTACCCAAAGAGATGAGGAAGTCCATTGAGTCTGCATTGCATGTGATGGCGATCAGGTTGGTCCTGCACTCTACCATCTCCAAACAGGGCCGAAATGTAACACTTCCCAACTGGGGGAACATCAGTTGTTGTTGCGACAGACACGCAGCATGCATAAAGCTAAAGATCTGACTCAGAGAGTTTTCTGTTTTTAATGATGAAATGCTGTTGGTTTAGAGGTGCCACAACTATAGTTAGTTAATAGCAGTACAGCAGTGTTTCAAATCATTTTAAATATAGGCCCTTTAATTTGAAATATCTTGGGTTGTTTTGCATGCCATCATGTTTGGTGGAGTAAACTGGGTATTTAGGGGGGGCATCCCCCCCATGCCCATGACTATGCCTAGATCCGCCCCTGTCTCCAAGCCACTTCCTCAATATCTGCGCCTTTTATGCATGATATCCCCCCTGGAAATATGGTTCCATGACTTGTCAAACTGTTGCAATTTTATCCTGCCAATGATATTATTAACGGTTGCACTTTGAATTATTCTTTACTACTTGTTTGTTTATTTTTGCAGAGAATGATGTTTTGTTGGACTTTGTATGTAAATTATGTTGTGTGGTGCTTGATTGCTGATTGATGGTTAGCTCCAGAGTAGGGAGCAAACCAACTGGGTTTGTGTGTGTAGGGGAACTGCTGTTTTTCTTTGTACTTAAAGGTTCTGTGTAATGCTCTGATGTATGTTTGTTGAGTTGAGACATTTTAAAAATGAGCATTAAGAATCATGATGTCTTCGGACATTGATATTTAACTGGATACTTGTGGAATCAATTGAGGCTTGGTATAGTCCAGTGGGAGAGGCTTAGCCTGTATAAGAAGAGAGCCATTGCCACTACCACTGCCTGGCAGATAAGGTATAACTGAGAAGACTGAAGGCTAAGCTGACCAGTTAATGGTTGTAAATACTTTTTGTTTTGTTTAAAAAGAAAGGTGAGTGAAAAAAAATCTCTGCATCCAAGTACTCTGTGTGGTGGCAGTTTCTACAGTTTTGGGGCTATTTTTCAGTATGGGGGCTATATTTTTTGATATGCACATACAGGACAGTTGATTATTTCAGTCATAATTCACTGCTTCTTTGATTTGAATGCAATGCATATAGTGTGTTACCTTTAAGAGTGAGAAAATACACCTCTGAGGTGTTGACGTTTTACCTATGTGACAAGTTGGTTGTTATTCATTCAGTGTTTCTGATTAAATGGATTGCCACCATTGCTGGCTCAAGAAGAAAAATTTACAAAGCTTCTTTTTTCTGCATACACCGGCACTCCTACAACCTCTTATTTTGGTAAAAACTACCCACACTAAAATTCAATGTGACACAAACAGAGATATCCGCCTCATATCCATTTTTTGTGGCTTGTAAACAATGAAAACACGTCCCGGTCAACTCATTAATGGCGGTGAAAGAGGTTCTACGATGATTATCTAGTCTCTCACCACTGCCGAACGTTGACATTTAATCCAAGTTTAGTTCTTTTCTATATCATTTCTTTTAGTCATGCCATTATAGGAAAATATTTTCAACTTTTTTATTGATAGTGAACGACTGTCTGGATTCCAGACAAATTTATGGACTCTCTTATCCTTTTATCACTTCTCTTCCTGCGTCACATTTCTCTCAGCATGAGCTAAACTTAAACCCCTGAACCATATTCCAGGGCTTCATATCGGCCAAAAATAGATCTACAAGCTCATGGTGCTGCCCTGCACGACACATGCCCAGTTGACATGGGGCGGATTGGCACATATTTCCCCACCGGAACAATTTTGCCTTTGCCAGGCCACCCTGGGGGGGGGGGGGGCAGCTGGTTAACCAGATGTAACTCTTTGAGAGCGTAAAATTTTTACACCCTCAAGAGTTAAAATATTCATCATGTGAATTAGCCCAACTTAGTCTACACAACTAGAGAATGTAGAAGATTAATGGTCATTTTGATCTGTATGTTCCAGGCGAGCATCTAGCACATTCTAGTGCATTTTGGAAGTGCCACTATAGTGCATTTTGGATCTTGTCCAGGCCATAGGTGGCGCAGGCCACCGGGAAAACTCCCTGTACTCCAGATGGCCAATCCGCCCCATGCCAGTTGACTAATTATAGTATAGCAGTATCGCGAGGGCAGCATTGACGTCCCCATCTGTATCGATAAGTGCCTGTAAGTTGGCCTCGCGGTCGTAGAACCCCATGGAGCTGAGACTGTCAAGCTGCTCCTCGAAGTGATGTTCTTCCATCTCCGACGGCGATCCCCCGTCGCCCAAAAAACGCTCCACCGTCTGCCTGAGAGAGTCGCTGGTAGCCTGCTCTCGATTGGCTCCAGTCATGCCATTGCGGGCAAAAGGGTCATCTGGCGTCAGAGGTGCGCCCGAGGTGTGGTACAACGACTCGATGAAGCTCCGCACGAGTCCAGGCGCATACCCCCGGATGGTCTCTAAGCCGATCTGGACCTGGCGAATGGCCTGGAACACTGCGGGCTTCTCGCGACTCGGCAGACTGTCAAATTGCGTCGCAATCTCGGTTGCAAGCTGACGCAATCGGCCAGGGGGCCTCTGGTCCAACGGAGAGGGGGGTCCCGTCCCTGATGATGCAGTAGGCCTACTGGCGCTGGGGTTGGCATCGTTGTTGGTAGGCCTGTTAGATGTTGCTGGATTGTCACCCGGCGCCTCCGATGATCTGCCACCCCCAGTGCTGCTGGGTGCCGGCGCCGGTTTGGTTTTGATGATAAGATGAACGCTGGATCCATCTTTGATACCATGCTGAAGTAGAGTATCTTTATCCTTCAGGAACTTTCCGCAAAATATCAACACCACCAACTCGAGTTTGACCTTAAACCTCTCGGATATGGCCTCCTTGAGCTGAGCAACAGAGGCGTGGACGGAGATGGTGAATTGCTCCTTGGTGTTGTTGTTCTTGATGGTGATCACCATGCACTCGTCTTGTGAGACTCCCTCGGAACTGTTCTGAACGGACGCCATGACAAGCTCTCCTTGTGTTGTTTGACGCAACTATATCGGTGTATGGTGCGTTTGTGTATATATATATATCGGTTCTAATGCTGATGCATCGTTATAGCAACCTCGATGACATTGTCCAGCTTAAATCTCTGTGATTGGCTGTGTTCAGTCGGAGTTGATTCTGGTGACTTCAGCCAATGAGCGTTCTAGATTCGACAACATTGCTATAACGGTGGCCAGTCAGAGGAACTATTTGTTGAGCACAGACTGATGCGGTACTATGAACAGTACGGTATGTAGAAGTTGTACGTATTTTGAGAGGGGTGGTAGCCTCTACTGTATTTAGCCTTGTGTGTGTATGCCAGGATGTTGTGATTTGATAGTGGAATGTGATATATACAGTATGATGATGATGTATGTATGCATGCTCAATACATATATACATATATACATATATACAGGATGATTATGCATGATGGCATATGCTGATAACAGCATCCCTCCCTTCACGAAATTGTGCTTTAAAAATACTAATACTAGTATGTCGAATGGGTAGAATGGATACGGTGACAAACTCACAGTGTGAGTCCTCCACACCGGATAAATAAATGCACACATTCCTTCCGTACCATGGACAGCGACACAGAGCTGTTTATTCAATACATGTGACCGATTCTAAGTCATTGAGACGAACTGTTCAGGAGAGGAGAAACCCTGATGGTAACACTTTACTTGAAGGTCACCTTTATAATGCATTATAATACATTTATAATGCATTATAAGAGTTGTTATAAATGCCCATAACCATATATAACTCCTCATAACCACATTTATAACGTATTATAACTGTTAGTTATAATGCATTATGATGGTCAAAGAAATATGATGATGGTCAATGAAATAATGGTCAATGAAATAATGTCTTATAAACGCCAATGACATGCTATAAGGTGGCCCACTTTACTTAAAGGTATAAATATATATGGCTTAACAGCTAGGCTTCCTCACGCGCAAACAACACGCACGCACATTGCACACCCAACCTGGCACACCACACGTGCACTGAGTCCCTCTGCTGTTTGTGACGGTCCGCTGGTTCCCAGCTCATGAAACATTCAGTGTTGTCGTTCAACGCAGGAGGAAATAAAAAGTGGAATATTAACTCCCTCCGAGGGAGAAGCCAAGCGGCGGCATCGTGAGTGAGGGAAATGGGCTGTGTTTGTGTCGTCGGGGTGCATATTTCACATTTTTTTTCCATGTGCATTGTTTCATTGCAAGGCCCATTTTACTTTTTCTGCGTTTAAGCTGCAGACCCCAAACTGAATTTTGTTGTTGTTGGGTAGGATTTTGTCCACATTTCCATGCTGCTTTGATTATGTAGTTACTATGTAAGCCAGAAAGAACTGTCTGTGTGTGCGCGTGCGTGATACACGCACGCACAGACATGGGCATGTCTGTTTGCTTCCCGCAGGGGTGACAGAAACGATAATTATTACTTGCGTGCACGGAGCGGGCGCAAGTCAGGCAATCAGTGCGCGGTGTTTGGTGGTCGGCGGTACTCGGGGTACTCCGATTGGCCGGTTTAGTATTAGCCTGCTCCTCAAGTAGGCCATGGCCTACTTGTGCGCAACACGCAAGTTTGCACTCTACCGAGTGCTGATCTAGTTTTTGAGGTGACCGACCATCTGAGTCGGTCCCCACCGCTAATACGATTGTAGATAATTCCGAGGACCACTGGCGGTCCTCGGGCTCTGGTTGAATACTGGCATATTCCATGAGGTTGTCACACTCTATTTGAACTGCGGTCTGTCCCGTTGGCAGCGTCTGTAAAATAACACTCTTTCAAGAAGCCGCAAGCACTGCATGACGCCAGAGAAGAGTTGTCCCTCAAACGCCCTGCCGGCCTGAGATGAAAGGAAACGCACATTCTTTGAAACACAGATTTTTTGGTTGTCAGTCTACTCTAGATAGTCAGGCAGTAGTGGTGGAAGTTGGAAATTTGGTATATATCGTATTTTGTTGTCTCCACCGAAGGTGGATGACTATAAAACGCCCTTTGTCCGTGCACGCAGCCCGTCCGTCCCCTGGATCTGTCTGTCCCACGACCTCTGTCCGTGCACGCAGCCCGTCCGTCCCCTGGATCTGTCTGTCCCACGACCTCTGTCCGTGCACGCAGCCCGTCCGTCGCCTGGATCTGTCCGTCCCATGACGTCATGACGACGTCATAGTTGACACAATAGTACTAGTACGTGTTCAAACCTGAAGGTGGTGACTATAGAACGCCCTCTGTCCGTGCACGCAACCCGTCCGTCTACTGAATCTGTCTGTCCCACAACTTCATGACGTCGTGGGACGTCATGACGTCATGACGTCGTAGAGTGATGTTTGGGGAGAGATCATAGAGCTAGGGGCTACGTGTCCCCTAGCACAATAAACTACTTTGCAATGTGCACACGTTCAAACCTGAGCCCGGACGGTGGAGACCTGTGCCCCATAGGGGCACAACCCTTGTATTGAGCCTAAAATATTGTCTATATCCACTTTGCTGAACCGATTGTTTTCATAGGCAATTTTATCAGATATTTAACGAATTTGGCAACTAACGATTGTGTGAAACATTATAGCTCTGGACCGTCTGCAGGGCAAAGCAACTGTCTGTCTGCAGGGAAACAGCTAGGAAACATACAGTAGAGGGTAGGAAAAGCCAAAATATATCCAGTATATATACACACAGTACATATTTAGATTGTTGGCTAAAGAGTCGTTTATAATAACTTTAAGTAGCATGGGGCATGTCAAACTAGGGGGGAGGGGGTTCACGATTCTCAATCCAAGCTTTAGTTTGGCACAAAAAAACAGTCCTTGGGCTAAAAATAACCGTAGACATCATGACAACTGTGATGAGGTCAGCAGATTTAGGCAGTCTTCTCTTCTTTCTCTTCTCTTTCTTCTCTTCTCTTCTTCTTATTTTCTTCTCTTCTCTTCTCTCTCTTCTCTTCTCTTCTTACTTCTTCTCTTCTCTTCTCTTCTCTTCTCTTCTCTTCTCTTCTCTTCTTTCTCTTCTCTTCTCTTCTCTTCTCTTCTCTTCTCTCAGGGGCAGATCTAGGCATGGGCATGGGGGTGCAATGCCCCCCTAAACACCCACTCTGCCCCACCAAACACGATGGTATGCAAATCAACCCAAGATATTTCAAATTAAAGTGCCTATATTTAAAATGATTTGAAACACTACTACTGCTACTAACTAACTACAGCTGTGTCACCACTAAACCAACAGCATTTCATCATTGAAAACAGAAAACTCTCTGAGTCAGACCTTTAGCTTTATGCATGCTGCGTGTCTGTTGCAACTTCAACAACAACTGATGTTATTATCGATGCTTTACTTGCCTAATAAAAGTCCTGTAACTGAAAATGGCATGGGTGCCCGTGTCATGGGTGCCCGTGTTGCATCGCCCGTGTCGCTTCGGCCACAGGCGATGAAGCCGCCCCATACATT
>CM076987.1:15622030-15624530 GCA_039105355.1 Benthosema pterotum
TTCTTTCTCATCATTCATTCAGAACAATAACAACATTTCCCAAATATAGTACAGTTACCTTCAATAGCATTCATTAGGTTGAACACAAAGAAATGTAACCCTTGGGGCTGTTTACATTTACATAGACACGCATGCACGTGCACGCACACCACGTGTGCTTTGTGTGGGAGGGACAGTGTAGAAAACTATCTGGCAACAACTGCTATTCAACTTAACCAACACGGTAAAACTACTGGTCAAAATTCACTTTGAATACTCTCAAAACGTTCCTAAACATGTCACTGACACAGTGACACACGTCACGTTAGTTTTAACATCATGAGCAGGGCTTGACACTAACACTTGCCCGCTTGCCCGGGGCAAGTAAAAAAAATGGTGGGGCAAGTGTAGACTGCTACCTGGTTGCCCGATGGGGCAAGTGTGCAATTTAGTGCACTATAACACAACACAAGATAAATTTGTCTTGAAGGCAGTCATCACACTCTGCCTCTGTGTCTTTCCCTGCTTTCTAGCTATCTCTACCTATCTCTCTCCCAGGTTCGTTTGGTTCCAAACTATCATTTTGCTGAGGTCAGGGACCACTGGGTCTGTGACCACTATGGGCTAATTAAGATGATGAATTTTAACTCTTGAGAGTGCATTTTTACGTTCTCAAGAGTTACATCTGGTTAACCAACTTAGCTGGGGACCACCTGGAACCCTGTCAGGGACCACTGGTGGTCCCCGAACCACCTGTTGAAAAGCCCTGGTTTAAAGCAGTAAGTAAACTTAAATGCAAAATTTACAATATATTTTTGGGGGGCAAGTGACCATGACCTGAGGGCAAGTAGAACCTGACTTGCACTTGCCCAATGGGCAAGTGCCTCAGAGACCTTAGTGTCAACCCCTGGGAATGTCTATAGTTCCTCTGTGATTTGCAGGAGCGCCGTCTATTGACTAGGTAGTCTAATAAGATGTGGCATCACATACGGTACATAAGTGTGGTTTTACTGTCAGAATAGTTCTAACAAATCTTTAAAAAATGGAACCCTCTGTCTACATATGCATCAAGGTTCATTATTTATTCTGCATTTGAGTCACAGACCACCATGAGATTAAGCCCCTCAACCTCTAAAAATAATAATATTCAAGATTAACCCTAGAACACTAGACTTAATTTTTGTTGTTCCATCACTAAACAAGGGTATATTTTAGCAAATGTAAACTATTTAATAAAAAAAATATTTCTCATCAGAATACATAGGAAGTACAGCAATAAGTGGCAACTTGGAGTACTCTTCTTTCATATTTTCATATTTCATCATGACTCACAAAAACAACAACTATAAAGTATATATATATACACACCATGGGTTGCTGACATAGGGGGGGGGGGCAAAATCAGAGAAAAATGTGCATATTATTTTAAACAAAAAAGGAATTAAGTTGGGAACTTCTCCTTTGGTCCAGACACCCCTAAGCTCTTCTATCACTAAACAAGGGTAGAAATTACCCCAAATCTCCCTGGAGAAAAAAAACTTAGGGTGTGTGCAGGGAAACAAACCCACATTCTACTCATGATGAAGCTACTGAAGGACCCGCCCACCCCAGACATCAGGAACATTCTGAAAATTTCAAAAATGTAATCGTCCGGGTAAAAATCACCTGTGTTCTAGGGTAAAGGTTTTGTCCACAACTCCATGCTGTATAGATGTTGGTACCAGAGGAGTTCCTGTTCATAACAGTGTGTGTATGAGCGTGTACCGTGCATGCAAGGGACAGCAAGGTGTTGCCTAGCAACGGACCTGGCAAAAAAGTTATTTAGCTTTGCCGTTTCAAATCCATATAAAGTGATATAAACCGTATATTATTATACAAACGGACGTTGTACATACAGTATATCAATTGCAGACAACAGATGGCTATTAAAATATCTACACTATATATATACACATGTCAATAGCAGTGTTATGGAGATAGGGATTGTGCGTGTGTGTAGTCACGTGTGGCCTACTTGTGTGCGTGCTGCGTACATACTGTATGCTGTATATCTCGGAGGACCAAATGGCCTTGCAGAGATAAAAGAATTGTGTTCAAGTGGCATTGTTTAGGGGAAAGGAATTCAGTCAAAGGAACTATGCAGCAACGCACTGTGCGAGTGCATGTGCAGGGGGTGTGTGTTTGTGTGTGCATATACAGGTACTTGTGCGTGAGTAAATGGTTATATAGCGCCTTTATCCAAGGCGCTTTACATAGATGCACATGAGAAGCAATTAGTGGTTAAGTGTCTCGCTCAGGGACACATCGATAATAACTCTGAAGGAGCCCGGGTTCGAGCCGGCAACCTTGTGGTTACTATCCAGTGACTCTACCACTGAGCCCCCCCTCCTGTGTGTGTGTGTGTGTGTGTGTGTACGTGCACACACACACACACACACACACACACACACACACACACACACACACACACACACACACACACACACACACACACACACGTGTACAGAACCTGTTTTTCATT
>CM076987.1:15627030-15869530 GCA_039105355.1 Benthosema pterotum
ACCCCCCCGTGCGCACACACAACGCACGCACACACACTCAAAAGTGATAGATGCCTCTGCCTGTGTGTTTTGACTCTGGTGACAGATGGGGTGATTACACTACCTTTACACTACCTCTTTAAGGTGGGAAAGAAAACCCCAACAACAACACAAACAATCATTCTTTTGTCTTCAGTATAAAGACAAAAAGAGAAGAGGGGAAACAACACCCACCACCATCAACATGTATACTGTGTTCTGTTGCCAACTTGGTGCATTTGTCACTATATTTAGCATTTTCCAGACCCCACTAGCGCCAAAATCAGTGAAAAACTCCTGATTTTTTGCTGGTCAGTTGGGGCAAAATTGGTTGACAGGCTCCAGGGATTTTTCACCATTTTTCCTCCTTCCTTCCTAGAAAGGAACATTGGTAACCAAACGGACCCTTATAGATCTGATTTAACTCTTGAGAGCGTAAAAAGAAACCAAATGGACCCTTACACGTCCATTTGGTGTCATTTTACGATGAATTACCTAATTTTCATGAATCTACGCATTTAGAAATGTAGAAGAATTGCTATTTTGACCAACATTTTGCCAGTTATTTCTCCTAAATTAGTCGGAGAGACTAAACTCAACTCAATCAAATGGTGGTCCTCCGTGGCTAAAATACAGAATAAATAGTGGGCCCTGGTATGAACATGGTGGAAAAACACTGCTCTATAGCGCATTCCGTTGCATTTTGAAAGTGCCATATAGTGCATTTTGAATTTTGGTAGTTGGCAACACTACATGTATAGCCTGTGGTGTGGGCCATGCATTGCACAGACCCAGACAAGGTGCAGCATGCTAGCTGCGTCTGTGAAATATGAGGGAGATAAGCTTCGCCTCCGTGATTCACTGCTGTAGCCTCTTGACAGTACCATGCTATCTTGATTTACGGCATGCAGGGGGTCGGGCGGGGAGGGACCAGCCACGCCTCCCCGCCTGTGTGATTCCGTAATCCTGTGCTATTTACCAGTACGATATAGCCCAGCCTTTGTTCTATATCGGAGGTTTTCAACCTTTTTGATCCCAAGGACCACCAATTATTCATCATTTGAGCCACCATTGGATCACCATTTGGGGACATTTTTTTAGCCCTACAGACCGCAAAACTAAAGATTTCCTTTGCTTTTATCCACAATTCCAGGCTGAATTTCGGAGGGAACAAAACAGGCAGACATACAGATTCTACATTCTCTAGCTGTGTAGACTTGGGCTGATTCAGATGCTAACTCTTGAGAGTGTAAAAATGAAACCAAATGGACCCGCAAGGGTCCATTTGGTCATTCATGTTTACGCTGTCAAGACTTACATCTGGCTAACCAACATTCCATCATTTAGCTGAGGACCACCTGGAATCCTCTCAGGGACCACAGGTGGTCCCCAGACCACGTGTTGAAAACCCCTGTTCTATATAGCCCTGACAACCAACCTTTACGGCACAGGTTTTCAACCTTTTTCATACCAGTAAATACACCATTATTTATTCAGCATTTTATCCGCGGAGCACCATATGATGTTGAGTTTTATTCTCTGACTCAAAACTAAGGATTTTAAAGTCTTTGTCCACAATATAGGAGTGATAACTGGCAAATGGTGGTCAAAATAATTATTCTTCTAAATGTGTACATTCTTGAAAATTAAGTAATTCAGATGTTTGAATTACTTACTTTTGAATTTTAAGCTCTCTACCATCATTTAGCCTGGGAGTGGGGACCAGCTGGAATCCTCTCAGGGACCACTGAAAACCCCTACACTATTCATCTCAGGTTCTCAATGTCACCCCAACAATAGACCGTTTTCTCAGTGATTATAGTTAAAGGGAAATTCCACTCATTTTCAACATTTTCCTGAGAGGGTACAAATGGAACCAAATGGACCCGCCAGGGCCCATTTGGTTCACAGGGGTCTGAAAGAAAAATCATTAACATGGTGAAATGCATCTTGATGATGTCATCAGCTGCATTTCACCATGTTAATGATTTTTTCAGACCTCCATTTTTAGGAAATACGGAAATGGGGGAACTTTTTCATCATGTCCACACAAAATCTCTAAGGTATATTAATGACATAATAAAATGTTGAAAATGGTGGACTTCCCCTTTAACATGCGTCCTGCAGAGCCATTATAAAAATACACTAACCCTCAAATGTGTGTTCTCTTGTTCTGTATGAAGGGAACACATGTCTGACATTCAAGGGGATGCATTTGCACAAGGCAGCTCTCTGAGTTACACATGCGTCGTTGGCTGTTTGTTTTTTTCCTCGTCTGCCAAGAAAAACACTCAATATAACGTTGTAGCTCAACAGTGGGCCAGAAATAGACCATGCTGAACGAGGATCATGATATGATTCTAGACTAGTTCTACATTGCCTATGTCAGTGGTTGATTTCCAAACAGCTCGAACAGCTCGAAAGAAATTGTATTCCTCCCTGGGTCGGGAGCCAAACTAGTTAAAATAGCCGAAAAATAGCCCATAATCAACAGTATGTTACTTATCAAGACCATGCAATGGATCCTACTGGACATTTCCTATGCCTACCCGTGATTCACTGCGACTAGGATACATGGGAGTGAAATTACTGAAGTGCAAACATCATGGAATTGTGCTATAAAGCAATTATTTGCTACTTTTACTTAAGACTTCAAATGATGGCTTTTTGACGCAATTTGACGCCCATACTTGCATACTACTGTATCCTGATTGGCCAACCCAGTCGTCTGGAGGAGGAAGTGGGCGTACATTTGAAGCTATTCCAGACCCAATCTGCCCTGACCCAATTGGGCATTTTTTTCTTGCCAACAGCTGATGGTCCGGCTTATTTATTAGCAAGGCTATACAATTGGTTGAGCCGCTTGTGATTCATAAAAAAATAATTTTGCTGGAAACCAGGGGAATCCCGAACTTTGAGAACCATAGGCGATTTTAGGTTCTCTTAGAAGAGGGCATAGATCTGTTACTCTTGAGAGCATAACATGAAACCAAATGGACCCCAATGAAACCAAGTGGCATTTGGTTTCATTTTACACTCTCAAGAGTTAAATTACATGTAACACCTGAATTATGTAATTTTCAAGAATCTACACAATTAGAAAATGTACACCTGAATTATGAAATTTTCAAGAATCTACACAATTAGAAAATGTAGAAAAAAATGTTATTTTGACCGTTTTGACAATATACCGTATAACTTTTTTCTTTTTGGCCATCAGGGGGGTAGGCGCCCCCCTGGCACCCCCTAAAATCGCCCTTAAACATGTTGAGAACCACTGAGTAGTGAGTTGTAAGAAAAGAAGAAGAAGAAGAAGAGAAGAAAGTGAGTGAGGGAGGAGAACGGGAGGAGCCAGAGGAAGATTCAAGAGGGGGCGAATGAGAGCAGGCGAAGCCAAGACGCTGGTGGTGAAATGTTTCTGTAACTCTGCCAGCGTTCATAAAAAATTGAAGGTGCTCTCCGCAGACACAGGGGGGCCCTCTGAGGTTGCGTCCAGGAGGACATCTTTGAACATCACCATCTATCAAAGCAGAGGCCCTTTGGGATATGTAGAGATAATGGTTTTCAGACCCTCCGCCGTTGCATGTGTTTTGTCTGTTATTTTGGGTTGAGTTCACACTATCAAGCGTTGCTGCTGTATTATTTATAAAGCCTCTGCAGCGCAGTGCAGTTTTTAGACAGGGTTGAGATCAGACAGATACTAATCTGGGATATGAGTTTCAAGGTCAGTACACCTCCGGTTGTCAGTGGCAACCCCCGTGAAAAAATATCTCAAAAAGCGTCCGCAGCCCACCGTCATGGCCACTTAAAGGGACACTAAGCATTTTTTTTTTTTTTGCAAAAATTATGTTACTGCATGTTGTCGGAGTAAGACAGCCTCCCCCCATCCACAAGGAGGTGTACCAACGATTATGAGGATTGTAGTCCAGAGAGACATCAGAGAGACTGGCTTCACTGCTAAAATCTAAAATATGACCATGTCAAACTCAAATACACAGCGGGCCAAAACAGAACAATTGGTACAAGTCGAGGGCCGTAGGGTCGGTTGTGGGACATATCCCAGGAAAACAGCAAAAGTAATTTTCCTTCAGAAATCATGAATGTCCTTTAATAATAGCAAGATAAATGCAAAGATGAAACATGCATGCATTCCAAACCGACTGCATTATTAAAGCTCAGTTTGCTGTTCTATGATGCTCACCAAGCACTGCTTTCAGAGAACATGAGAAAGTAAATCAACCTAGTTGAGAAAGTAAAACAATTAGTTCCATTCATGTTTGACTGTAATATACTAAAGATGGGAATGGCGGGGGTCTTGTCTTGGTCTCGTCCTCAATTTGTTTTGGTCTTGTCATGATTTCAGAGCAAATGTCTCAGGTCTCTTTCTCCATCGAGACCACTCAAGACGAGACAATGCAAAGGAAATGTTCTATATCCATTGTGTGGACCGAGGAGGTACCAACTAAAGTCTGTAATGTGTTACGGTAGGGGTGCCCAACCTTTTTTGACCCAAGATCTACTTTTCAGCAGCCAACCCCTCCGGGATCTACCAGTCCAATATCAACATTTCAAACCACACGCATCGTTGCCGGCCTGCAGTAACTTCACAACAACACAACACTACGTTGTTTTACCACTTTACTTTATGTCCATATAAGCATAAAGTACAACGGACTTGTCATAAATAGGCCTACAACAGACTTGGGCAAACACTGCCATTGCAAATGCAATCATAATAAGAACAGTCCAGAATAGTCCATTATAAGTTGCAGAACAGTCCATTACACGTTGAACAATACTGTTGGCATAATTCACAGACAGCAGACAACAATCCTCCAAATGAGCCGCTTCGTAGACAGACGGAGACACGCAGACACGCACACACACACACATACATACAAAAATATCGCTCTTTTTTCATTTCCACCTCATTTTTTTTTCTTTCCTCCCCACATCTCCAAGATCCACTCATGATCAGGCCAAGATCTACTGGTAGATCCCGATCTACTGGTTGGGCTCCCCTGCTATATAACATAGAACAGCACAGGGAGTTGTCTGTGGTGCTGAAGTGTTTCTATATAACATAGAACAGCACAGGGAGCTGTCTGTGGTGCTGAAGTGTTTCTATATAACATAGAACAGCACAGGGAGCTGTCTGTGGTGCTGAAGTGTTTCTATAGAACATACTGTAGAACAGCACAGGGAGCTGTCTGTGGTGCTGAAGTGTTTCTATAGAAAAGCACAGGGAGCTGTCTGTGGTGCTGAAATGTTTCTATTACGGTATATTCTACTATTACTACAGAACAATCCAAATTGGCTTTTAGGCCTCAACCTCTCTAGGTCTTGGCCTCGACCTCGGCCTCGACTACTCTAGGTCTTGGTCTTGTTCTCGACTCCTCTAGTGCTAGTCTCGTCTTGATCACATCTTGACCAAGTCCTCCCTAGGTCTTGGTCTTGTCTTGGTCTCGATTTAGGTGGTCTTGACTACAACACTAGTAGTGGAGGCTCTATGCGCCTGTCTGGCTCTACATGTCCAACACACAGTAAAAAGCAACAAAATATATGATGTAATAAATGCATGTACGGGTCTGCGTCTACCGTACGTGTTTCATTACTTAAGTGGGGGGATAAGAAATCTCAACGTCTTTTTTTTGCATGATGCGCTTCAGTGAAAAAACACACGTACAGTAAGACGTGCAACGACCACACACACACACACACTCTGCTCGTGACTTTGTCAGAGATGGGTTTTATCGCTTTCCATTTACAACTAATTACCAAATGGATCGTTTGACACGCAGGCTGTTATCTCTCTCCCCCGCGCTGGCGCGCAGGTCATGCAAATGGCTCGGAGTAGCGCGTCGGAGGAGAGCCATCTGTCACTCTGGAAATGAGACACAACATGTTGGCCCAGACGGCCGTTCTGAAAAGAAGAAAAACGCCTTTCAATTGAAACTTTGACAGCAGATGGGGAGAAAGGAATCATGTTCGCCTCTTTTCTTTCCCCGTGTCTCCTCTCTATGTTCTCTCATTCTCTCCCTCGTTCTCTTTCCGTCCCTTTTATTCTCTATCTTGCTCTCTCTCCCGGCTAATGTATGCTTCGCCATTTGCCGTTTGCTATAGCCTGGTGGAGCCAGACTTCATCTGCTGGCGATGCATATTTGCTCAGCAGTGCAGCACGGTGGTATGTGTTGTAATGCGAAGCTACTGTACTGTATAGTCAGTGATGGGCAAGTTACTGACAAAATGTAGTAAGCTACACTACTTGTTACTCTCAAAACAAGTAGTGTATAGCTACACTACAAGCTATTCCCAGAAAAATTACACTACAAGCTACATGACAGAGGTGGGTTTTAACATAGGATGGTGGCATGTCTGAGTTTTATATGATTTATATGAGAGGTTTTCCTGCTGTGGAAATTGGAGAGTGCAAAAACTGACCATTAGCCTAGTCTGTAAGGATTAAATCGAATTCTACCCATTGAAAATGGGTGGAATTCAAAAATGTGGGTGGGAAAATGTAGTGAGCTACAGTACTTGTTACTCGTTAAGCTATGTAGCATATAGCTACTTGCAACAAGTTACTCGCCATCACTGGCTATGATATGATGCAGCATCACTGCTGTGGAAATAGCCAAACGACCACAAGCTCACAGTGCAAGTAACCAACACTGAGCAAGACAAGACAAACAGTATAGAGAGGAAAGTGGTTTATCGGAAGTAGCCAGATTGTGGCGGAGGCACCGCTCAAGGAAATGACATTGATGCTGTTACAAATCTGTTTACGTCATCTGTGAATGAATCGAAAGTGTTGCGATTGGTCGGAAAATATCGTATTTGGGGGAAATACATTCCTACATTTTCTAATTTTGTAGATTCTTGAAAGTTAAGTAGTTCAGATGTTTAAATATAATTTAAATCTAGAGAGTGTTAAAATTTACGTAACTCAAGAGTTCAGATCTATAACCATTTGATTACAACTGTCCATTTAGCTGGGGACCACCTGGAATCCTCCCAGGGACCACTGGTGGTCCCCGGACCGCTGGTTGAAAGCCACTGTCCTATAGGATACAACAACTTGAACAAAAGCCAAGTAGGCCTCAATGCTTTTCCTCGTATCTTTGATTCGAGGCAGTATAGTGGCATTCCGGGACAATCCCGTGAGATATGTCACTAATGTGTCCCACGGGACACATTAGTGGCGGCCCCCAGGTTGTTCTTAATGAAAATGGTGGTCCTTGGGGGGGAAAAAAGGTTGAAAACCCCTGTATTAGATTATCAGTCTCTTTACTGTTCTATTGCCAACAATGTAATCAACATTTGCAGGGCTGGGTGCCACTATATTTCTCACATGTTCAAAATAACCACAATGCATAGTCAAAAACAACTGATCTACAAGGTCAACTGTCAGCATAAAAATGAAACCAAATGGACCCTTGCGGGTCCATTTGGTTTCCCTTTTTACACTCTCAACAGTAAAAATATTCATCATCTGAATTATCCCAAGTACACAACTAGAGAATGTAGAAGATTAATGGTCATTTTGATCTGTATGTTTGACTGTTTTGATTCCCAAATCCAGCCTGGAATTGTGGACAAAAGCAAAATAAATCTTTAGTTTTGCGGTCTGTGAGGGCTAAAATGTCCTCAAATGGTGCTCCGTGGCTCAAATGCTGAATAAATGGTGGCCCCTGGTGTTAAAAGATTGAAAACCACTGCTTCATATGAAAAACTTTGGAGTTGCCCACCCTGCCATTCTTTCAGCCCACCCTAGTAGGGCTGGCTAAATCCGGCCCTGCACACACATTGCTATTACTCTCCAGTCACTGCCCCTCCCATCCCATTCATCTCACTCCTGTTCTTTGTAGCCCTGCTTCCTCGTTATCTCTCTATCCCTCCATATCCTTCTCACCCTCTCCCTCCCCTCTCTCTCTCTCTCTCTCTCTCTCTCTCTCTCTCTCTCTCTCCCTCTCCCTCTCTCCCTCTCTCTCTCTCTCTCTCTCCCTCGCCCAGAAAACACTCACACTTACTGTTAACAGTAAGAATCATCAAGCCATGTGTGTTTTCTTAATGAGAAAGCCTCACTGCCTGGCTGTCTGCACCTTCCAAATGCTGTATGTTACAAACTCATCCTGCTGTGTGTGCAGTGTTGGGCACTACATAGCTTAATATATTACATAATATATTATGTTTGTCATCAAATTATTTATTGGCTTCCACGCATTCAAGGAATACTCCTGTGTTAACTGACCATAGCTGAGTAAGATGAGGTAGGTCTATGCCAATAGTGTTTTCAGGAGTGACAGGAGTTTTGGCCAGGCCAGATGAGTAGGATACAAAGGCTTAAAGGGGAACTCCACCCATGTCATTAATATACATTAGAGGTGCTGGGTGGACATGATAAAAAATTTCCCCCATTCTGTGTTCCCAAGAAATGGAGGTCTGAAGAAAACCACTAACATGGTGAAACATCTTGATGACATTATCAAGATGTATTTTCACCATGTTAATGGATTTCTTTAGATGCTTCTTTTTTCTGAGAGCGTACAAATGGAACCAAATGAACGCGTTAGGGTTCATTTGGTTGTACACTCTCAGAAAAGATGTTGAAAATGGGTGGAATTCCCCTTTAAATGCATTTGCATTCCTGTGGGTGATTGAGGGCAAATTTGCTGACCACTAGTTCTCAGGTCTGGTGTTTGCCCTCTTTTTCTTTTTTTCCCCTTGTGATTTCAAATGGGTTTAAGTAATATCAGACAATAGCCTAATATCTATAATATGAAAATATTACTTTAAAATCACAGATGGGTGTAACTAGTAATAGGAATATATATATAGAGTAATATTATTACTTTTCTTTGTAAAAGTAATGAAAATACTTCCTAACGAGATTACATCCTATGAGACACTAATGTTACTGTTACATCTACAAATATTACTAGTTGTCATGCAGCGCCTGCTTTCAACAGTATTGCATTGTTGAAGGGAGATGAGCTAATGCACCTTCACTATGAGCTAAAAGTGCCATGAAAGGGCTGCAACCTATTATTTATTACAGTCAGACGTACAAAGTCATCTAGTGTGTCATCAAAGTTGTGACATTGAGGGGTCAGAAACTGAGCCCTCCATAACTTTTTGTTCAGCTTTTGTTCACGGATGTGGCCGTATAAGTAGCCTAATATAAAAAGTAATATCTAATATGTTACATATTACTCTATTACTGTAATATTATTACTTTCCTAAAGGGGTAATAAGTAATATATTATTCTTCTTAGTGCTCTTGCCCAACACTGTCTAAATGGAGGTATTATAATTAATACCCTTATAATTAATAAGAAATACTGCATATTGGAAAAAAGCAAGTGGTGTGTGTGTGTGTGTGTGTGTGTGTGTGTGTGTGTGTGCGCACACGCGCACACGCGTGACATTGAAACCACATTGAAACGGCACCATGCGATTGCAATCTATCTTTTCTGGTGCGTCGTTCAGAATAATTAGGATTATTGCCACCTATTTCATCTCCCAGATGTTCATTAAATGCTTCTCTCAGTCTATCCCTCTACCATTCTATCCCTCTATCTAGTTTATTGCTCTTTCACGACTGAATTCAATTTAAGTGATTTTTTTTTCCATAGACCAGTGTTTTTCAACGATTTTCATACCAGGGCCCACTATTTATTCTGCATCTTTGCCATGGACCATCATTTGATGTTGAAGCCAAAATCCAAGGATTTTCAATTTTTTGTCCACAATTTATAACAGGCAAAACTTGGTCAAAATAAAGATTCTTTGCTCAATTGTTCACTATTCTACATTTTCTAAATGCGTAGATTCTTGGCAATTAAGTAATTCAGATGTTAAATATAATTTAACTCTTGAGAGCATAAAATGAAACCAAATGGACCCTTACGATCTTGGGAGTTACAGATCTATATAAGAGTCCATTTGGTTACCAACTGTAAATCATTTAGCTGGGGACAACCAGACCACCTGTTGAAAATCCCTGCCATAGAAAAAAGGTAAAGGGAAGAAGAAGGAGTGAAGACTGGGGAAAAGAGGTAGGCCTGCGCTAGTTTAAGTCCATCCATGATGAAGAGCAAAACAATTCAATTCAAAACAAGTCGCTTATACCTGTTAAAATAATCCAATTACAAAAACGTGGGACTAAAACTTCATTGGAGAACACAGGTCATCTGAAAAGCTGCAGTTTGAGACATACACACACAGTAACCACCACAGGGCTTGACACTAACACTTGCCCGCTTGCCCGGGGCAAGTAAAAAAAAATGGTGGGGCAAGTGAAGACTGCTACCTGGTTGCCCGATCGGGCAAGTGTGCAACTTAGTGCACTATAACACAACACAAGATATATTTGTCTTGAAGGCAGTCATTGCATTCTGCCTCTGTGTCTTTCCCTGCTTTCTAGCTATCCACAATTCCAGGCTGGATTTGGGAAACAAAACAGGCAAATTAACATACACATCAAAATGACCATTAATCTTCTACATTCTCTAGTTGTGTAATGTGTAGACCTGGACTAATGAAGATGATGAATTTTAACTCTTGAGAGCGTAAAAGTGAAACCAAATGGACCCGCAAGGATCCATTTGGTTTCATTTTTACGTTCTCAAGAGTTATGTCTGCAAAATTTACAATATATTTTTGGGGGCAAGTGGCCTTGAGCTGAGGGCAAGTACAACCTGACTTGCACTTGCCCGATGGGCAAGTGCCTCCGAGACCTTAGTGTCAACCCCTGCACCAGAGAAGTACATTGTCGGCTATACTGTACATACTGTATATCACATTTTGACCAACGTCCACCCATCTGTGCGGAGGCACTGTTCTATAGCAGAGGTTTTCAACCTTTTTAATACCAAAGCCCACTAGTTATTCTGCATTTTAGCCATAGACCACCATTTGATGACAATGTTTAGCCGCACAGACCCAAAAACTAAAGATTTCTTTTGCTTTTGTCCACAATTCCAGGCTGGATTTCGGAGAAAACAAAATTAGTGAAACATACAGACCAAAAATGATGACCATTAATCTTCTACATTCTCTAGTTGTGGAGACTTGCTACACAACTAGGGGGTGAAAATGGTCGTCAAATGGTGGTCCGTGGCTCAAATGCTGAATAAATGGTGGGCACTGGTGTCAAAAAGGTTGAAAACTACCGGGTTAGACAACTCAACAGTATCCTCCAGGACATCGCCTTCAATAACCTGCACTATTATGTTCAAACCTCATCACCAGTACCCACTGCAGAGGCCACATCATAACCAATGATCAACGTGGCATCCACTGGGTGCCTGTCAAACAAGAATCCACTTTAAAAGGTAACAGAGGCAACGTTTTAGCCAAAAATCAAAATGCCGGTAGATATATACTGTAGCTATTTTTGTTGCCTTTTTCCCCTCTATGTTTTACATGGATGCTGCAGCCGTTTCCCCACTGTCAGACACTTGCTTCATCCTGCAGATGCTCCAGAACCTCAACAAATCAGGAAAACAAAACATTTGTCAGGCTCAGGAAAGGCGGTGCTAATTTGTGAGGGGGATAGGGGGTTGTGTGGGGTGAGGCAGCGTTTTAGCCAATCCCAGCACAGCAGTCTCCAGCAGATTCATAATGAGCCAATAGAGGTGAAGTGGAGTTAGATTCTGTTTTTAAACAATTCTGTTTACAGAGTTTGTACACACTAAAGTTGCCTCTTTACCTTTAAAACACTCTTACCTGACCAGGGCTGAAGATCTGTGGTCCAGGCGGTTACCTAGGCCGGTAATTCAGCCAGAAGACGGCGTGTCACTGGTTCGATTCCTGGCCTGCGGGCCTTTGCTGCATGTCTTCCCACCATCTCTCTTCCTCTTTCCTGTCTAATTAAAAATAAAAAAAAACGTTCCTCCTTACTTACCATGAATAAGGCACCCAGCTTTCTCTATCTTGCTCACTACGGTCTCCATGATTGTAACTGCAGTGTTGTAGGCCTAGTGGTACTTTTAGAAGTGGGGGGACGCCTCTGAAAGGGGAATTCCCCCCATTTGATTTTTTTTTTTCTGAGAGTGTACAAATGTGAACCAAATGGACCCTAGCAGGTCCATTTGGTTCCATTTGTACACTCTCAGAAAAAAAGGAAACTCATTAACATGGTGAAATACATCTTGATGATGTCATCAAGATGTATTTCACCATGCTAATGATTTTTTTCAGACCCAAAAATCTTTTAGATGTGAGAAGTGGGGGGGATGCCGTCCCCCCGCGTCCCCTTTCCACTACACCAGGGGTTTTCAACAGGTGGTCCGGGGACCACCAGTGGTCCCTGAGAGGGTTCCAGGTGGTCCCCAGCTAAGTTGGTTAACCAGATGTAACTCTTGAGAACGTAAAAATGAAACCAAATGGACCCTTGCGGGTCCCTTGGTTTCATTTTTACACTCTCAAGAGTTAAAATATTCACCCTCTGAATTAGCCCAAGTCCACACAACTAGAAGATGGACAAAAGCAAAAGAAATCTTTAGTTTTGGGGTCTGTGGGGCTAAAATGTCATCAAATGGTGGTCCGTGGCTCAAATCCTGAATAAATGGTGGGCCCTGGTATGAAAAAGGTTGAAAACCCCTGCACTATAGCCCTGTGTAACAGACTCCACCGTGATGAGTTATGACTTCTAGTAGCACTTCCTGGACAAACAACTGCGGTCGGCACGTCATTGGTCCATTCATTTCCCCTCGTTAACCCCCCAGGGCCACCTGTCAGACACAAACGACCCTGTATGACCACATGATCTGGTCCTCTGCTGAGACCCAGACAATTTACAAGCCTCACAAGCGAGCACAGTACACCAGGGTTCCAGGTAAGACTAGATTAGGAGGGAGGGGGGTTTTATAAATTATCACCATGCACTGCACAGCCACGACGTCGTTCTGTTTTACAAGCAAATGAAACACCCATGCTGCCCCTTTCCAGTAGCCTAAACCTGCATGTACAAATGTCATTAAATGATAATGTCAACGAATATATTTGTTCTAAGGGGGTTTGATAATGGTGCGTTATTTGATATGATATGCAGCGTTTTGGTTGTGTGTCTTTGCAAAATGCAGTGCAACTGAGATCCCGGAGAGAGAAGATCCCAAACTTTAAACTTACACTGACCCCTACAGGCCGAACCTTATATGAACAGGATGGTAACACAGAAGAGTGTACCCTGGCCTGTACTTTGAGAAGGGTCACCAGATGTCCCTCTTTGCGTGGGACAGTCCCTCATTTCCAAGACTTTTCAGATCCTACAGTGTTGCTAACTGCCAAAATCCAAAATGCACTAGTAGTGGCACTTCCAAAATGCACTAGAATGCGGTAGAGCAGTGGGTTTCATTCAACCATTTTCATACCAGGACCCACTATTTATTCTGCATTTTAGCCACGGAGAACCATCATTTGATGTTGAGTTTAGTCTCTATGACTAATTTGGGAAAAATAACTGGTAAAAATGGCAATTCTTCTACATTTTGAAAATGTGTAGATTCTTGAAAATTAATTCAGATGGTTAAATATGTTTTAACTCTTGAGATCGTAAAATGAAACCAAACAGACCCGAAAGGAGTTACAGATCTCAAGAGTTACAGATCTAAAAGGGTCCATTTGGTTACCAATGGTCCTATCTAGGAACGAAGGAGGACTCTATCATAGAAGGAAAAATGGTGAAAAACAAGGGTTTTATCTCTGGCGCCTATCAACCAATTTCGCCCCAACTCACCAGCAAAAAAGCACCAGATTTTCCGCCAGGAGTTTTTCACTAATTTTGGCGCTAGGGGGGTCTGGAAAAAAGCTAAATATAGTGTCAAATGCGCCAAGTTTGCAACACTGCCCACAAATTGAGCCCCTGTCCCACATTGTGACTGACAGAGGTCAGTGTTCAAATTCGAAATATTTGGCTTTCTGTTATCTTGTTTCCTGCTATAGAAGTGTTTTAAGTCTGTTAAAATAACCTGAATAGTCCCCTGGTGTCACTATATTTACACACTCACTCCAGTGGGTCCACATTGCATGTGCTGTCATATCAAAAAATAGCTGATCTGCAAGCTCGATCTGAATCTGATTACGTCAGTTGTTTGACCCGGGTTGCAAGGTTTGTCCACTGTTGCTCCAAAACCTACTAATCCAGGATAATTCCTGCTGAGACTTTTTATACCAGCTATCACTGCAGTGTTGATTTTGACAAGGCATGTTTTATTTTAGTGTTGTTATAGACACCTGGAATGTTGAGGTGAGTCAGTCGACTAAAATGTGTTTGGGTGGGTCTCTTGAGGCAGTCGTAATGACTCATTATAAAATTTCTGAAAATAGCACTTCTACGAGCTCATCGCAGCATGGCACGTTGTGAGCTTCTAGTCAGTTGTTTTCATCATGCAACTGATTTATATTTCTACTGGATCTCTTGTATTGTCCACTAGTCCCTTTATAACATTTTAGTCAAGTTTTGATTTGTTGATGAGATTAATATATTTAGTCTCTGTTTTAGTCATCATCGCTTAGATTTACCGTATTATCCGGACTATAAGGCGCACTGGATTATAAAGCGCACCTTTTAAAACTGTTTTCATACATAAGGCGCACTGGATTATAAGGCGCAGTGTGGATTTTTTAGAAAATTAAAGGCTTTTAGGTGCGCCTTATTGTCCGGAAAATACGGTAGTCATAGTTTTAGTCAGCAGAAACAACACTGTACCACTGGTCATTACTGTCATGGCATTATGCGTTATCCTATACTCATCAATGGAGGAGCTGGCCTTTAAAAGTAATCTAGGCAACTTTTCAGACCAAAAATAAAAATGGATATACAGTATAGCTATATATTTTTTGCCTTTTCCCCCTCTACGCTGTTGCTACTTTGATGCTGCCGCTGTTTCCCTGCACTGCAGACAGACACTTGCTTTGTCCTGCAGATGGTCCAGAACTTTGTTGTTGTCAACAAATCATGAAAACAAAACATTTGTCAGGCTCAGGAAAGGCGGTGCTAATGTGTGATTGGTATTGGCTCATAATGAGCCAATAGAGTGTAGGTGAAGTAGAGTTAAATTCTGTTTTTGAACAAATCTGTTTACAAACAGTGTTTGTACACACTAAAATGGCATCCATTACCTTTAAAAACACAGCACTTTTGAAACAAGACAGTGTATGGTGGTAAGAACACTGGAGGAAATACATATAAAAGTAATTTAACCTTGACCTTTATGTGTGGCAAACAATTCCTTCTCTGAATCAACTATTGATGTGCTAGCAAGGAAGAAACCAGGAAGTTGTCAGGTTGCATGCCAGGTTTTAATGGTGTTACATGAAGGCGGTGCAGAGCAGAGCCCTCTAAGGAGATCTCAAAGGTCACTCCCAGGCAGAGGATATTAAATATCTTGATTTATGGCTGACTTGTTTTATAGGGCTGGAAATACAACATCAATTTGTTTTGAAGGGGTAGCGCCCACCCAGCGTCAATATCTCCTATGTCAGTTATCTCCATCCTTAATAGGATGATGAGGAGGTGTGTGCGTGCACTGTGTGTGCGTGCACATGGTTGCCCACGCACCGTACGAGAGAATAAAATGTCCCCAGTGGTAAAATGGATTATTTGTGAGGACATTTTGCCTGATCTTGTAACGGTTGTTGTGTATGTTTTTAGGCCAAAATGTGTTGCATGATGTTGCATAGACAGATGACAGGTCACTAGACCTGCATGGGATCCTAGTATAGACAGTATGTATAGATACTGTTTAGATTACGTACTGTGTATGGTTACACATTTAGAAGTTAGGTTTAAAGCTCATATATGTATTTTTTGTTTGTTTGTCATGTCTTCCTTTAATTAGAATCATCTCCAAATCTTGTCTTTATGATGTCTCTAAGTCCTGCAGGAGGCAGCAGAAGAAATCCCTATAAGCTTTTGGAGGAGCCTTGCTGAGCTGCCTCTGATTAAAGAAAAAGGCAGGACTGGAGTCAAATGTGGAGGTGGTGGAGGACTATGATTTTTAAAGGGCCACTGTGGCTCCTATGGTTGTCATAGATACTAGAGAAGTGAGATACAGGAAGTGATCTAATAATGATACGGTCTAAGATAAAGAAGAAAAGATTCATTGCTTATACTGTATATATTTTAAAGAGTTTATGTAAGTGTCAACCCCTTACCCCTGTGTCGGCTCGGTGGTTAGATCGACTGGCACATTCACTCATACTGATATGATCTGATGACAAATAAGGGTCTATATGATACTGTTTCCGATCTTTAATTATTTACATTTTTTTTCTGTGACATTGTTTTCAAACCCTATGTATAGGTCGGTACTAGTCGGCAACCCTTCTTTTCTCATCAAATGTATTTGCCGAACGCTCACATTCACACCATGTTGCGTACAACCAATGCTATTTTTGTCTGAACGTTAGGGTTTATGTGGATAAATGATGGAGTCCCATGAGTGCTGCCGAGACAATCGAGGCGTTATTGTGCATGTCATCCGTGTCGTTGCACAGAAATGTATGTGATTGAGATTAAAACGGTTTATCCATGTAAGGAGATTACTTGACACCGCACTGAGAGCATGGCTTATAGTAGGCATGTGCATAATGTCAGTCCAGGCATATTTCATAACTATATAATCTGTCAGACTACTCACTGTTTGTCTTCATTGCACTCAATTTCTAACCGTCACGTCCGGCATGTATGCACAAACATGCAACATGCAGAAGAAAATATTACATCTTAGTAGTACATCTCAGTGACATCATAAAGATGTACTTGATTTTCTTAGTGATTATTTTTCACAGATCCCCATAGTTTCATAAAAAAAAATAATAAAACTGCTTTCAGAACCATAGTACCATACTTTCAACACATGGCTCTAAAAATTAAAATCTTTTTAGCTTTTTCAGACTCCTGACAGCCAGATCGTATATGTATGTATCTTCTTCAGTGTTGGTTTAATGCCATTACATCAGGGGCTAAGTAAAGTAAAGTAAAGTAGTTTGTTTCATAATTACAGTAATTACTTAAGGTACTTAATTAAGTAACTTCCCCAACAGTGATCTTATTGCAGGCTCTCCAGGCTTTCTGAGTCATTCTGATAATGGACTCAATGGACAACTGTGTGCTTTATAACGCTTGCAGTATTTCCATCTTACCCTACTGTAGATCTGACGTTTGCTAATCCTACAGTGATTGATTGCAACCAAACTGAGCAGCAACATGTGCAGCAGCGTCGCATAACGTTTTGCATGATGCGGTTGAGCAGATATTTACATACGAGGGCCACAATCTGATGACCATACGGCTCACAGTACAACCACTGCATTTATGGTTTGTTTACCCTTGCATGCAGCGCAGTTTCAGTGTAGCACACTGAAACTCCATATGCAGTTTTATGATATTATTAACAAGGATGTTTGTTATTAATAGAGAATAATATACGCATGCATGATTTTCCTGCCAGGATACGCAGCCTTTATCTAGACTAGAAATTTTTCCATAGACAGCCCATTCATCCAAGCCAGGGGTTTTCAACAGGTGGTCCGTGGACCACTGGTGGCCCGTGAAGGTGTTGCATGTGGTCCCTGAACATGCATCTAGTAACGTTGCGAAGTGAACATTTTGTTTTGCATCGTCTTTCACAGAGGTTGTGTAAACTGTTCGCATGGAAGCATGCCAGTATTATCAGTTATGGGGAAGTCTTAGATTCTCAAGAAAGCTTGTCTGATAGTTATTGGTTTATGATCATTCTTAGGAAGTGTGCCCATAATAAAAAGTATAAGCAAGTCACCATGCGTTTACTCTATCAGTACTGTATATCAAACTGTGTTGAATGAAGCTTGCGTATAGTAGAGATGGTTATATGGTTAACTGTGGTGTTCCCCAGCTAGGTTGACAATTAGTCGGGGTCTCAGGTTGATTTTAAGTCAGGGTGGTGGTCCCTGTGTTCATTTTTAGTCAGGGTGGTGGTCCCTGGTTCAAAATTAGTTGAAAACCACTGATGCAAACCGAGAAGTCCTATTATACTGTATTGTATCAAATAACGTCAAACTTAATGCAAATAACATTTTGAGCATGCTTTGTGAACACAACACCATATATGGTGATCCTCCATATACTGTATGGCCATTGTTTCCATATATGAAGTTCACGTCTAGGGTTCTCAACAGGCCAGAAAAATTAAGTGCCCTACCTGCCCACTTAACCCTGACCACCCTGATTCACCAAACCCTGTACACTTAAGGCACTGCCCTCGCTGCCACCCATAAATGAACTGACTGACCCTTTCACAGATGTACTGACCCTTTCACATTTCACAATGTTGATGTGACTTCATCAGACCCTGTACACTAAAGACATGTACCAAATAATGGCCTAAGCCAAAGGGGTGTTGGGTGTGTGAAGATCATTTGAGCAAGAACGTTATGTTAACACCAGGCCATACTGCACCTACATTCTAGTTTACTAGACAGACTGTATGAACAGTAGATATATGACGCCCCTTACAGATATGAATGCGAGGATAAGAACAAGATGAACAGGAGCAGAGCCAGCGTCTCATTATCATTGTGCAGGCCTACAATACAGCCAGTGTCTCATGGCTGGTTGTCATATCATGGATGGATATCAATATGTCTAGTCAATGAGTCAGTCATTCAGGAATTTTAACAAGCCAACTGTATACTAAATTGTATGATTGGTAAATCATTAAACAATTAGTACTGTTAGTAGTGTAGTGTTTGGAGACTACAGAAGACTGGGGGAATTTCATAATTAAGGAATAACCAATGATTAAAGATCACACCGTCTGACTTTATCTTCAACACAGATTACATTATCATTCTTTGTTGTGTGTAGTTGTAGTGGTGTAGTAATGCACTTGCTCATAAGGTCCTCACACGTTCAAACAATCAAACTATAGGCTACCGACATTTTATACTCTGGCTATTCAAAAATAGCTGAACCACTGAGCTCACACAATGCGTCATAATATGATGCATCGCAAACCTTCAAATCTGACTATTATCGAAATAATTTTTAAATCATGAAAAATCACACCATTCTTCCGTTATATGATACAATACAGATTTATTGTCAGCTTACACTTGTTTAATGTCAATACCACGGATGGTCTCATGACAGTGACACCATGGTCATGGTGTCATATCTCCAGGGGTGGTACCAAAATATGATTACTTCGGTCTTATTGGTGTTGTTAATAATATGGCTTTTATCACACCAACTGATCAACACTACACTGGTACTGTCCTGTATCGTCACTGACAGACATCTGGGAGAAAAGAGTAGAATCATCTGAGTATTTAATAAGAAACTGGTTTGACCTGCTGGTGTTACAATCTGTACTGTAAAGAGTAAACAATACTGGGGAGCTGAGGCATCCTTGGGGTGTGCCTCAGGGTGGTCCTGATGGGAGAGGAGAGTGTCTTGCTTATCTTTACATAGTGAGTTGTGCCAGTGAGGAGTGCATGACAAAATCAGATAACAAAGGGTTTTATATTATGAGGTCAGTAGTACACTTTTCAGGACGGGGGTCCATATATACCGGTAGGTACATCAACCTATATAGGCTGACGTCCTTCATGTGGAAAAATGTTTGATAAACGCTCACTGGTAGAGTGGATAACAAGACAGCTGCCTCTACACAGAGCCAGCATTCACACAGTATGCTGTGTGGGCTAGAACTGAAACCCCTCCAGAGACTGCCTGCTGTGTTGCCGCTATAAAACCGTCTCACTTTCATCTCTCTATAACACTGTTTCCCAGAAAGAAATGATATGTTGCTGTAATACATGCGTTTTTGTCTTAACTGAGTGCAATAAGGGTTTGTGAAAACAACAGCTGCAAATTACATGTTTATTGTGAAATATATACGGTTAGTGCAATAGGGGTGTTGTAGTAACAGGAAGTATGTTAACATGTTTTTTGTTGAATTAGGGTTGAATTAGTTTCGTCTGTCTGTTTATCCTGACATGAAATGTCTTTGATAAAATAGTGAATGGTGCATTTATATAGCTGCACCTTTATCCAAGGCACTGTAAATAGATTGTGCATAACATTCACCCATTTACACACACATTCATACACATACGCTGGTAGAAACCATGCAAGCACATCATGAACAATTTGGGGCTAAGTGTCTTGCTTAGGGACACATCGACACTAACTCTGGGGGAGCTGGGGTTCGAACCGGCACCCTTGCAGTTACCATTACCATCCAGTGACTCCCCTGAGCCTAACTATGAAGAAGAAAAGCTTAATGATCAAACATCCAATATAAGGTAGTTGGGGGAGGGGTGTCTCATATTGTACTGCTGCTGACTTACTGCACAGTACATCGATTTCATTTCCACCCACCACCACTCCACTCTATCGACCCCCTCCCCCTTCTCTTGCCATCAACTCTTCGGGAAAGAAAACCTTGAGGGTCGCTGACTCATTCTACACATATTACTGAATTTATTTTAGGATGAGAGCACTATATATACAACTGCAGCTGTTTTGGTTAAAACCAAAGAAGAAGAGGAAGAAAGGACATCGCTAAACTAAACTGCACTTTGTGAAGACTTTAATTTGTTTCGCTGGTCTTGAGGATTTTACATGTTTTACAGCTAGGAAGGGAAGGGAGAAATGTTGTGTGTTCCTTCAAGACTGAATGGTCATTATAATACGACAATTATAAGACCAGGATTGATGATGTCATCAAGTTGTGTTTCACCATGTTAATGACCTCCATTTCTAGGAAACAGAATGGGGGGGGGGGGGTGACTTTATTATGTATTGTACAGTATGACTTTTATCATGTATAACTTTGTTATGTCCACACAACATCTCTAAGGTATATTAATGGCATAGGACAATGTTGAAAATGGGTGGAATTCCCTTTTAAGTACTTTTTTCTCCCCAGCACTCTCGAGGTTTCCCCCACAGAGACCTGGAGACCTATAGCTGACTATGTGGTTGTGCCTAGAAAGAGCTTACAGCATGCATTCCACCACAAGGTTGGGCGTTGGCCCGCGCCCGCCTTCTAATCTGGAGGCTCTCCTTGGGTCCGTTCCAGACACTGCTACCATGCCATTTCCTACTGGAAGAACTATACACAGACTCTTTTATTCAGCAAAAGCAGTGGTTTTCAACCTTTTTGACATCATGGCCGACTATTTATTCAGTATTTGTACCATGCACAGACCACCAGTTGATGATACTTTAGCCCCACAGACCCCAAAACTAAGGATTTATGTTGCTTTTGTCCACAATTCCAGACTGGATTTGGCAAACAAAACAGGCAAACAATAGAGCCAAAATGACCATTAATCTTCTATATTCTGTAGTTGTGTAGACTTGGGCTAATTCAGATTGTGAATATTTTAACTCTTGAATGTAAACATGTTATAAACATATTTATTATAAGAGTTATATCTGGTTAACCAACTTTCCATCATTTAGCCTGTCCCCGGACCACAGATTGAAAACCACTGAGTAGAAGTATTAGTACCACAAAGCAATGTAGCATTACTTTGAAAGGTAATTTATTTAAACAAAATGTGCATACTTACTTAGCAGAAAGTGACAGAAAACTGAGTTTAAAAAGCAAGCAAAAGTTTCAAATCTCTCTTGAATATGAAATGTGCAAACACGGATATACAATGTACTTCAAGTGCTAAAGTAAAATCTACTCCTTCATAGATTCAGTAGCACATACAGTATGGTTTTACTGTGTGCAGCACATTCACTGGTTCAGCTACACAAACGCTCAGTCACACACACGCGCACGCACGCACGCGCACACACGCGCGCACACACACACACACACACACACACACACACACACACACACACACACACACACACACACACACACACACACACACACACACACACACACCTGCACATGGACATGCTTAACACTCCTTAGATCAACAACAGTGGAGAGGCCATGCACAGGTTGGGTTTTGTATAGCGGTACTCTCTTCTTTTTCCACACTTCAAACAGATCATAGAATGAGTACGGGTGACCATAAAACCTGCTATGAGGATCTTGAAACCAGAAAAAAGTAGTGAGATCTGCGTACACCAGGCCCTGATGTATGCAGTCTTACTGCTTTTTTCAGGGTCAATATTTCTAGCTGGCATGGCCAGTCTAATATCACTGCATAGGTAATAGTCTGGAACTTTGCAATACCAATGTAACAGCAATGAATGAAAGTCTCACTGAATATAGTGGGTTGTGATAGGGCACCCCAGAACACTGGGGTGAGCAAGATGCATTTTAAACTGCCAGACCAACAGTTTTTCTTTTCCTGTGGCAGGTCCGTCTGGTGCCAGCACTTTGTGCGTGTGTGTGTGCATGTGTGTATGTAATTTTAACCCCACGTTGCGGGGTGGAGTCCCCACCCACACCCTGCTGCTGTGGGGTGCCCTGCAATTTAGCTGGCAACTTTTTCCTGTCTATGGCAAACCTAGTCCTGTTTTACCTCTCTTGTTTATACTGTACATATACAGTAGTAGGCTATATATGGCACTAAAGTGCCATTTCTCACTAATGCTATAGTATACCATTTCAGTTTCAGACGAGGGCAGTGGACAGTTCAGACAAAGAAAAGCAATAATGATGATGTGACTGCTTGGTTGTTGAAGTCTCCACAACTACCTATGACACACAGGTCGAGTAGGAAAGAGTATTAGTGAGTTAGGAGTATTAGTGGGGACCACTTATAGGACTACGGTCAAAAATAGGTGGAGTGAAGTCGTCCTTTAAAGTCATTGTAATGACAAGAACCCCGCCCTTTGAGAACCCCTTCTCCTATGCAACATTCCATGGTTTCCTTTAAAGGTTGTGCAGGTTACAATACAGTAGCCTAGGGAATACAGCATCAATGGCAGGCTTGGCAGCAGCAAGATTCATGTCTGCTCAGCTTCAGGCGGCCCGTTGCCCCTCAATCACATGGTACACAGCCAAGGAGTATGTTGAACAGGGAGACGTCAGTGCTGAGCACTGGATTGGCACTGGTGCATGTCTTCTGTCCGATATCATACTGGGTGCTACTGGGCACTACAATCTCTACCAACCTGGGGGGCAGATTTGCCTCATGCTTCCTTCAATGCACGAGGAGTGCAAGCTGCCTTCTTTTCACCTGACGAGGAGGTTTCTAGAGAAGGTTTTAATAAAACCGAAATATAGTTTGTTCGCACTAATACTGTGTCAGGTAATAAGAATTTTACCTGGCACAGTATTCTCTGCACGTATTAGAATACATGCAGAGTTTTCCTTTTTAGATCATACGGTTCAAGAGCTGTTTGTTCAAAGTTTGCATTTTCAATTGAGTGCCCTTCAAGGAAGATGACTGTGGGCTGTGTTTACTGTCTACAACGCTGCATGGCGTATCTGACCTCTCCTTTTTCAACATCCTCTTTGGTGTATGGCAGTGGTCAATGTTGCCATGTGTGCTTATTATAAGTGATTTAATTGGACTTGTTTTCCTGTGTAGCAGGTTGCATGTACAGTATTTGTTGTTCATGGTTTGTCAACAAATGATGTTCAATTTGTCAACGAAACTGAAAGTAAACTAGAACTACGAGTGAGTGCTAACTTGCACAGCTTGGCAACCCCCTGTTCGCCTCAATGTATATTCAGGGGTGCACATAAGTGGTGCTCCGGTGCTCAGGAGCACCAAAAATCCTACAATGAGCTCCCAATCCAGGGGTGGAAAGCTCATCTGAGCACCACACAGCTGGGGCTCATAATGACTGCCTGACTGGACCAGTAAAAAAAGCCTTGAAAATGAAATAATTCTAACTAATGTCTAAAATACTACTAGTATTTCAATGGATGTAGAGTGCAGGTAGTAGTAGTACTACTAGGCTAGCCACTATTGCAACGCCCAAACTATCGCCCTGTACTATAATATTGCACATTGATCAGGATGTACGGAGTGGAAAAAAGGGGTCCCAGGGCCCAGCGATGCGGGTTACTGCATTTTGGGAGCACCAAGTAACATCTCCAGGTGCTCCTCTGAGTACTGGACCAAAATAGTTATGTGCACCCCTGTGTATATTTATCTTTTCCCTTGTACCTCCACCATTTTTTATGAAATGAAAACATTTGGTGTGACCTATTATTGTAAACAAGAAGAAATGCTTTACGCTGTCATCCTACTCCCAAGTTAAAGGTAATAGAGGCAACTTTAGTGTGTACGAACACACTGTAAACAGATTAGTTTAAAATATAATCTAACTCCACTTCACCTCCATTCTACTGGCTCATTATGAATCTGCTGGAGACTGCTGTGCTGTGATTGGCTAAAGCGCTGCCTCACCTCACACAGCCCCCTAATTCCCCCTAAGGCTGTGAGCACACGATAGCCGAAAAAGTCTGCCTCATGTTTGGACTTTTTGAATGGCTGTGGATGAGAAATAAAAATGGCCGTTGCGTCAAAGTGCACCAAAGACCTGCGTCCTGGGGACGCACGGCCTTGCAGCAGAAATACGTTGCGTCCGACGTCTCTTTCCATCCAGCACCTCGATAAAACACCTCATGTGACCTCAAAATGTTGCATCCAAAAGACACAGTTCGCAGTATGGTGTGCCCAGACTGTGAGACATTAGCACGACCTGTCCTGAGCCCGATGAATGTATTGGTTTTCATGATTTGTTGACAAATCGTCTGCAGGACGAAGCAAGTGTCTGCCTGCAGGGAAACAGCTGTGGCATCAAAGTAGAAGGTAGAGAGGAAAAATGCAAAAAAAAAAACAAACAAAAAAAAGCTATATATGTATTTTGATTTTTGGCAAAAAATGTTGCCTCTATTACCTTAACAGTCTTTCCTTTAAGTTGTGCTTGAAGTGTAATGTAATTCTCCAAATTGTTAATAAGATTTTCAATCAACGGTAAAGCCTATGTGAAATCTAGCTAGAATTATGACACATACGCTTGCTTTTTCTTGTCTAGACATGGCAACACTCGTATTGTGACCATGACGTGGGACGGACGGAGGGGGGCAGGCCTGGGTGGTTTTATGGTTTACTCCGTAGCTGTGTTCCTGTTCTACCCTCCTCCTCTCGTCTCGTCTTCTACCACCCAGCCCTCCACCCGGCCCGGCCCGACTGATCACTGCACTGAGAGGGAGAGAGAGGATGTCCCATCAGACTGGCATTCAAGGTAAACCAGCTACACAAAGACACGCACGCAAAAGACAAAGACAAAGCAGACAAAACTCATTGAGTGATATTGGAATTTGTCACGAATCTGACAGTTTCATTAAGAAAAAAACATCAGATTATGGAAGGGGGAGAAGAAACCTGTAGATCATCAGCTGTATGATCAACACACAGCACAGGGCTGCTGCTGGCTGCCCGTTGCTTGCCTGCCTACCGCGGCTTTGCTTGTGAATGAGAAGAATGCATGACAAGTGTTTCCATTGCAGCAGCGGCGCAGCTAGCCGAGCCCCGAGGATGGGATGCGTCTCTTTGCAGTTTGCACTAATATGGTCATGGAGAATCCCACTGAGATTAATAATGCCTAAACAACCTACAGTACTAGTGCCGCGCATACATCCATCAATATGCGCCGCGTCGTGTGTTCATTCAATTCCAAATTCAATTCAAACGAGCTTTATTGGCACGAGAAATCAAACGTTGACATTGTCAAAGCAATGATGGAATAGTCAAAACAGAACATGGGGAAAGTACACAGTTGGATGGGGGGTGCAGCGTTTTGTAAACAGAGCTACGTCATATGGCATCGTTATATGCATGTTATAACGGGCTTTTAAAATAGCAGACACTCTTTGCGGTCTCGTCTCTTTAGGACGAATGGCAGCATTTTATTTTATTTTTCTTAGAGAGAATTTACAGTAGTAGCCTACTATACAGGGAAGGGAAGAAAAAACTTCATTAGCATTTCATTTTAACTCTGAGCGCGTAGCCAAATAACTAATATTTTGTGACTATGATGGGAACATTTGGCTACATTTGTAAGTTACAAATGTAGCCAAATGTTCCCATCACAGTCACCCAAATCGTTCGTTTCCACATGTCAACTGAACTGTTACAAATTGTAACAGTTCAGTTGACATGTGGAAACGAACGATTTTGTGTATTATGGTACAAAGGTCCTTTTGTTGCGCGTGCGTGTATGCGCGCGCGTGCGTGCGCAACGATTGATGTGGCCATAAAAAACTAAAGCGTCAATGTTTATGTAACAACTGGGCAGGGAACATTTGGGTGACCCATTTATTTGCACACAGCATCCATCTCTGGGCCTCGCCAGTAATTACATGGGACAACTGGAATCTGCATGACATCTGAACAGACAGATGGGACAAAGATTTCATTGACGTGGACTGCATCTCTCTATGCATGCCTACAGTATATGTGGTTTACCTTGATTTAGGATTAAGATACACTGTATGCACTATGCAGGCCTGCAAATTCTTAAAGGGGAATTCCACCCGTTTTCAACATTTTACTATGTCATTAATATACCTTAGAGATGTTGTGTGTGGACATGATAAAAACAAAAGTTTCCTCATTCTGTGTTTCCTAGAAATGGAGGTCTGAAACACAACTTGATGACATCATCAAGCTGTGTTTCACCATGTTAATGATTTTTCTTTAAGGACCTGAGAGTGCACGAATGCACCAAATGGACCCTAGCGGGTCCATTTGGTGCATTCGTGCACTCTCAGGAAAATTGGAATTCCCCTTTAATAATCACGCTATTATATAGCAGCCTAAGTATACACAGAGCCATTAAAGTTGTTCTGGTGCTATATTAACTGAAGAACCGCCTGGACCCCCTCAAGGAGGCCTGGGGAGGTCCAGGTCCACACTTTAAGATCCACTGTTATAAGTGATGCAAATAGTCTACTCCTTTTTTCCTTCTTTTCTTCTTATAAATAGGCGTGAAAATAGCTGATCTGCAAATGCAAGCTTGCTTACTGGTGTAGCAATGTGATGCGATATGGGGTTGTCTATCAGATTTTTGATTTGTGTGTGGTTGATTTTATATCTTCATTGCATGGTTTTAATCGAATACCAGTACGCTCAGACCCAATCCAACTCGGACCAGCAGAAATGTTGCAGACAGGTTTGGGAAGTAACAGAATACAGTGCATGAAATGGGATTACATAATCAGATTACAAAAGAACAGTACCTGTAACGTCTTAGAGTACATTTCAAAATGTGTAATAGGCAAATAGTACAAAAGGATCTAAACTAAAGGGATTGACGATCATTAAAGCTGATGTTTATGATGTAGGCTACTATTACTACAAAACAATCTAAAATAAAGAAGTCTATGTAGAAGAGCCGCCATTGCATTGGACTGACCCCATGAAGTGACAGTACAATAGTGGCAGTATAATACATTACTCTGTTATACACATTCTACTCTACTACTACTACTAGATTTAGGTTTATAGTTTTATAGTTATACTTTATATGCCAATAAGACGCCTGAGGGCCAGAAGCTTTACTGGCATGAGAAAACAAGTGTTTGCATTGCCAAAGCACACTAAACTAAAACAACAGGTCTGGGAATGCCCTTATAAGGAGCCCTTTTTAAGGGATCAAGCAGTCCACGAAGTGGACTTGATCCCTTCTTGTTTCTGTCTCTTTTTTCCTTCTCCTTCTTCTTCCGCCAGAAATAGCTGTTCTGGCTGAACCGTGCAGTCGGTTTTCGCGAAAATTGGTAATCTGGTAGAGGGTGATGCCAAACGGTGATGATGCGAAGCCTGTGACCACTGGTCAAATGGTGGCGCTATAGCACTCAACTGAAATTGCAAACTTTAAACACTCATAACTCATGAACTGCTCGACTCTCAGAAATGTAACTTATATTCACTTATGCGTCTGCTTATGTCAAACAACTTTTGTATTCTGACTTTTGACCTCTGACCTTTAGATGAGCCGCCATCTTTAATCATATGTAAAACAGTTAAAATGTCTCTTCTCCTACAATCTTTGATCAAAATGCATAACAATGACCTACATATGAACTTTGAAGCCATACAAACATGAAATGAGTGTGAATTTTGTTTTCAGTGAAAAAAATGATGTTTTTACGAGCCAATGAAAATTGCTTGTTTGTGAAAATTCTTCTATTATCCCTAATCTACACATGCAAAGTAATCTGTTTATGAGATTTTACAGTTTGGTAGAGGGGGATGCCAAATAACACTAAAACCAGTCTTGCTCCAATCGCTCAAATGGGGGCGCTATAGCAATTCTTTGAAACTGAAACATTTGAACAAGCATAACTCAGGCTTCGTTTGGCTTAAAATCATGGGACTTGTTTCTACACGTTCCTTGATTCATGTGGAACACATCTGTAATTTCGACTGGTAAGCTCCACCCCCAGAGTGTCTGCCATTTTAAGCAGTTTGAAAAATGCTCATGCCTGATTTTATGCCTGGATTTTTGATCAATTTGCATGACACCTGCTACATGAGAACTTTGGCCCCATCCGGACAAAACTTCAGAAGCAAATTTGTTTTCATCAAAAAATGACGTTTTTATAAGCCAATGAAAGTTGCTCGTTTGTGAAGAGTCTTCTTCTGCTTGTTTCTCTCTGGCAACACTGGAGCAAGTACATTCTGCCAGATTGTGTGAGAGGAATAAGCATGTGGAACTTGTTTCCATTTGTCACTTTGACCACTAAGCTCCACCCTCGGACTGCTGAATTGTGCATATTGTTCATATTGCTTACTGCTTGGTGGCGTGTTGTTGGGTTGTTTCATTGATGACAACAACTAAGCAAATCATTGTGCCTGGATAGCTCAGTCGGTAGGGTGCCTGACTTCGGAACACAAGATTGAGGGTTCAAGTCCCACTGCTGACAATACAAAGTCTGAGTCTCCAAAAACCCTGCTGTGTTTCCACAATCACATGATGTATTTCTTCCATGTTTCTATGGCTTATTTGTGCATATTTAAGGAGCGGTAGTGGCTCAGAGGTAGAGTAACCGGATGGTAACCACAAGGTTGCCGGTTCGATCCCGGGCTCCTGCAGAGTTAGTGTCGATGTGTCCCTGTCCCACTGCCATCAGTGTATGAATGTGTGTGTGAATGGGTGAATGTGATGCACAATCTATGTAAAGCGCCTTGGATAAAGGCGCTATATAAATGCACCATTTACCATTTACCAAGCAGTCCACTGAATGTGTGTGTTGTTTCCAGTACGTCTTGTGTCTGTTGGGTAGCCTCATTGGTAGAGCGCATGACTTGGAAATGAGAGTTCCTGGGTTCAAATCCCGGCACGGACACCTAGTAATATGAGTCAATCATGCACAATCTCATGTGGTCTTCTACATCTAAGTTCATGGTTCTATGTGTAACCCAGGGTAAAACTCAATGTAATGGTGGTTGTCACCATTCGGCCATGTTGTGTTTTGTCACTATTCGGCCATGTTGTCACTAATGACAGTTCACAGCTCAGTTCACCACTCACTCACAGCTCACCAATCATTTACTCATTCAGCAACTCAGTGGCCTTGTGGTTAGAGTGTCCGCCCTGAGACTGGGAGGCCGGGGTTCGATTCCCGGCCGGGTCATACCAAAGGCTCTAAAAACGGGATCCAATGCCTCCCTGCTTGGCACTCAGCATCAAGGGTTGGATTGGGGGTAAGACCCTGCGTCATACTAGCGTCATGTCCAGAGGGTGTACTTGTACATCAAGCTGCCTCATGCTACAGAAACAGGAGATAGGCACCTGCCCTATGGGCCTCATGGCTGGGCAAGGCTGTTTGACTGTCACTATTCGGCCATGTTGTCACTAATGACAGTTCATAGCTCAGTTCACCACTCACTCACAGCTCACCAATCATTCACTCAGTCACACCAGATTGTGAGTCAGTCAGGGCAGGAATCAAAAACCCTGCCCTGCTCCCATAATTACCTGATGTATTTCTGAAGTTCAGGCTCCCATGTTTCTATGGCTTATTTGTGCGTATTGTTCTTACTCCTTATTGCTGCTTGCTTGATCCCGTTTTATTGCTGCTTGCAGCTATATTTCTTCTTCTTTTTTCAAATTGACATTAGTCAGGCCATGCGGCACCTCGAGCCAGCACAGTTAAAGAAGAGGAAGGATGGATGGGTGGGGAAGGATCGACATATGGAATGTTGGAACAGGTCAGCTCCATATATGGAGATTTAAGGGTTCGATGAGGTCAGATGAACAAGGTTGGATGTATGGTTATCCACGGTTTGCTGAGGTGAGTGAGTACAGTGAAAAGACTGACTGATATGAAGTGTGACTGGGGTGAAATGTAGGTTTTTATAGTAAACTGTGACATGTGATATGGTCGCAATTATTCTATTTAATATTGTTTTATTTCTGCTCATTGTGTTTTGACAGCTACGGGGGAGGTGCGGGACGTATTTGCCAAGGCCAGGAATGGAGCCTTCCGCCTGATTAAAGTTGTCATCAACAATGGTAAGAACAAGTGATCGGTGCCATCTATAGACATTAAGAGAGGCTATGTATGCGTGACATTATCATTATGCCCAGAAGTTAGGCAGGAACAGCTACTGACAAACGACAGTGCTGTCAGCTCCACTGTGCTGCTTACACATTGCAGTGCTGTCAGTATCTGCATAGAGACATAGAGGCAAATAGGAGACAATTTACTCATGCATTTGTCAACTGTCACATAAGTGGCCTTCCAAATCTTTCTTTTGTTTTGATTGAAAAACTCATTCTTTTCATTTGTTTCTCCATTTTGTAATTATTATTATTTTGTAAATGAAAGGAGAATTCCACACCAAAACACATTACTTGTACTTGTACACATTACCTGTATTTGATTTTTGTCATAGATGCCCCCTGCTCTACATTTCACCCATGAGGTCCCCCTTCCCCCCCACAGTTTATCTCAGTAGCTCCAAATGTTTTTCCCCCCACATTATCATATTTTAATCATATACTGATACTCATCCATGCGTTTCATGTCACTCCAGGGCAGACTTTACTTGTAATCCCAGAGGTAATCTATTCCTCCTCCTCTCCTCCCCTCCCTGCTGCTACTCTCCTCCACAGCATCTCCACATGAGAAGTGGTGGTGCTGCCTGGGGTTTTTTAAAATCACTTTAGAGTTAATAAAATACCCACATTACAATAAAGATATTGATATAGACTTGATATAGGATGTCACAGGGATCAAGGTAGATTGATGCCTAATGGGTTTTGGTGTGGAATTCTCTTCAAGTGTAAAATAATATACATGCATTATGCTAGTTATTATTTGCGTGCAATTGATTTAAAATTCAAAATACTAGACTAGGAATTGAACTCAATGTGTTAGTGAGTCTGTTTGTTTTTCAGCTTTAAGCTTCAAGGATTTAAAAAAATCCTTTGAAAGTATGTACCGGTAAATATGTAATTTTTCACATGTAGGAATAAAAAAAGTACACCTGGGTAAAATGAGTGACACTCTTATCATCATACAACTTTTCCATCACCACTTTTATGTTTGTCTTTACACAATCCTGGGAAAGCTGGGCATAGGAGGGGGCCGGCGCCCATCCAAAAGGGGGTATTTTTCTCGTTGACCCATAAAAATGGGTCAGCAACCCAAAGATGGGCCCAGGCCCACTGTTTGGGAAGCCGCAGCCATAGAGACCGGAGTTTCCCCTCTCTCAGCTTTCCTGCTCTCTCTTTCAATAAAGCAAACATACAGTGAGTGAGGGCTGGACCTCCCACTCTCTCTCTCTTGGGAAAAAGTATCTCAATCCAAACTCATTTTGCAGGCTATTGTGTTGGCTGTATCTAGCTAAGCAAAGTTTTTTTTTGTTTTTTTGCTTCCCAACAACTCTCTCTTTGGCTAGTTATTGATAATATGTTTTAGAGTTGAAAAACAACATAGTCAATGCACATACTGCAGTGCAGAGGTAGCCTACCTTTTAAAAAATAATGATTGCTCTTACCCAGCACACCAGTGCCTAAGGTTGCCTTACCCTGCTGTAGTGTACATTGAGTCATACTGCATTTATATCACAAATAGCTGTAATGTTTTTTTTTTTTCAGAAAACAAGTATTTCAGACATCGTGCTAAAGTTTAAAAGGATTGCATTATAGCAGAATATCAGGAACTTCATTAAATGCATGTTTTGAATGAAATATATTGGTACTATAAAGCGTACACTATACACCAGGTGTCCAACTGGGGTAATAATGTACTGTGCAAAATGGAACACTAATAATGTACTGTACAAAATTGACACTGTAAATCAAGGCCTGCAGAGACAAAAAAAAAAACAACAAAAAACAAAACAAAAAAAAGGTTTATTCACCAGTAAATTCATACATTTACTGACATCCAAAAGGTTCAGAATCACTGGCTGTAACTGACAACACGTCAATAGGGACTGCGGAGTCCATTCCTCTCAGCCCAGTGTTTGGAGAACAGCTATTGATTGTACTCGTTATGTGCGGATATCTACTGCAGCCTGCATCAATGAGAGCGAGACACTGTGTTAAACTAGGCTAGGTTAAGGCTTGCCGATGTTACTTCGATTTGTATTGCAAATCCTGCCTCTCTGGGGTGGTCTCCTGTAACACGGTCATTTAGCTCCAGAAGGCCACACTATTAGTGGTTAACATCATCTTGGACATGCATGCATATATCACCAGTAGGCCTACTTTGAAGTGGTTAATGAATTGGATTCAAGCATTGAATTGCGTGGTCAGAGTCTAAGTCTAGCATTAATCTACTTGCGCTAGAGCAGGGGTTTTCAACAGGTGGTCCGGGGACCACCAGTGGTCCCCAAGAGGATTCCAGGTGGTCCCCAGGCTAAATGATGGAAATGATGCTTAACCGCTCTCTTTGAGCGTAAACATGACACCAAATGGACCCTTGTGGGTACATTTGGTTTCATGTTTACACTCTCAAGAGCTAAAATATTCATCATGTGAATTAGCCCCAAGTCTACCCAACTAGAGAATGTAGAAGATTAATGGTCATTTTGATCTGTATGTTTGGCCGTTTTGTTTCCCAAATCCAGCCTGGAATTGTGAATAAAAACAAAAACAAGAAATCTTTAGTTTTGGGGTCTGTGGGAGCTAAAATGTCATCAAATGGTGGTCCGTATTTCAAATGCTGAATAAATAGTGGGCCCTGGTATAAAAAAGGTTGAAAATCACTGTGCTAGAGCACAGATTGAGAACCGTTGAGCTAAGAGGGAGGTCTGACTTCTTCTCCCTTTGCATAATGCATACTGTATAAGGCCACAGCACGCACACAGAGGTAGGAACTTCAACATGCCATACAAGGGCTGCTGGGTCGTCTTCACTCCTTGTTTAGTCCAAACCATTCAGAGGATTGGAATCACTCCCAGCACTCTAGCAACATATTAGATTATTATTATTATTATTATTATTATTATTATTATTATTATTATATTATATGCATGTGGGTTTCGGTGGCCAATTACATATAATTCTGGGAGTCATTGACATATTAAACCAGGTGTTTTCAACCACTGGTCCGGGGACCACCAGTGGTCCAAATGGACCCATATAGATTGTTAACTCTTGAGGGCGAAAAGTTAAGAAGGTAACTCTCAAGAATGAAATTATTGTTAAAGATATTAATTCTGAAATATACACAATTAGAATATGTAGAAGAATTGTTATTTTTAGCAATATTTGCTTCTGTTATGTCTGCAAATACAGCATGAAATGAAAACAGAAAAAATAAAGTACTGTACTTAAGTACATTGCAATTGTGAAATAATTCTACTTTACTTGCGGATTTCCAATTTCTAATACTTCTACTCCACTACAAAAATTGTACTTTTAATCTGCTACATTAAATATGAAATCAAATAAAATAATAACTTTAGTTACTAGTTACTTTGAATATTATTACCCAACAAAAATGTACAGCTGATTACACTTCAAAATCTACAGGTACACGATGTAACATTTCTCAATTGGGGGCAGGCGAAAATGGCATGAGGGCAGCCCCCATACCATTTTCATTTAAATTCTTTAGTTCTGTGACCCACAAGATTTACATCGTCTGTGTGTGTGTGTGTGTGTGTGTGTGTGTGCGTGTGTGTGTGTGTGTGTGTGTGTGTGTGTTGTCTCCTCAGAGCAGCTAGTGCTGGGGGCCACCAGGCAGGCCTGTAAGAAATGGGACCAGGAGTATGACGCCTACGTTCTCCCCCTCCTGGAGGATCACATGCCCTCCTACCTCCTCTACCGGCTGGACTCCACCAACACCCAGGGCTATGAGTGGCTCTTCCTGGCCTGGACCCCTGACCCGTCCCCTGTGAGTACAGCCAACCATCAGGGATGTCTGGAGGCTCGAATAGATTAGGGCAGGGCGTTTTTCAACCTTTTTTAACACCAGGGCCAACCATTTATTCAAGAACCATGTGATGACACTTTATCCCCACAGACCCTAGCCTCGAAACTAAACATTTCTGTAGCTTTTGTCCACAATTCCAGGCTGGATTTGGACAAAAACAATCAAAGACACAGGTCAAAATGACTGTTATAATCTTCTACATTTTCTAGTTGTGTAGACTTGGGCTAATCCACATGATGAATATTTTAGCTCTTGAGAGTGTAAACATTTTTACGCTCTCAAAGAGTTACATCTGGTTAACCAACTGTCCATCATTTAGCCTGCGGACCACCTAGAATCCTCTCAGGGACCACTGGTGGTCCCCGGACCACCTGTTGAAAACCCCTGGATTAGGGGACAGTTTGTTCATTTCGCCAACTACAGCTATGACAAAGAAACAAAACAAAATATGAACTAAGCTAAGGCTATACACTGTATAGCCTTAGCTTAGTTCATATTTTGTTGTGTGCCTTGAGGTAAAAAAGGTTAGGAAACACTGCTATACAGTATATGACAAAAATGTTGAAGAAGGGAGTGGGGAGAAGAGATCCAGTAGAGACGAGCTGTTTTATGTTTGGCTACATTTAAATGTTGAGCTTGTAGATCTGCTTGAGTTAACTGGAACTAATAAAAACTAAAGCAAAAGGATAATAACTAAACTGAAACTGTATTGTGTGTTCACAAAACTAACTAAAACTAACTAAACTAAAAAATACTCTTAGATTTAGTTTTTAGCAACATTTATATGCATACAATGATATATAAAAAAGACAATACCAATTGGTGTTATCAAAATTGGAAATAATGGACCAAAGTTAGGTTTCCAAACCAATATAGTTGACTTCATGTTTTTAAATAGTATATTTTATAAGGAATGAGTTCTAATAATTCTGGCATTTTGAATCCTATACCTGACAAATAAAGTAGGAAAAAAACAAAATAACTGAAACTGGAACTAGACTAAAACTAAGCATTTCCACCAAAATAAAAAGCTCAATAAAAACTAGCAAACCTACTCTAAAAACTAACTGAATTAGAAACCAAAATGTGTGAGTTGGACAGTGGTCGGTGTTTGTTTAGTGCGTATCGAGTGTATTATTTCTATTGTAGGTTAAGAGAAACGCTCCCTCCCTGCTTCCATACATGGGCGCAGCTTGCTCAGACTGTGGGGTGTCTGTCTGGCTGCCCAGATGAGGCAGCCCATTGTACAACGTGAAAAGTGTTTTGCAATTCTAATGCTCCGTTTCCAATTTCAAACAGAGCCCGCTGTCTTTTAAGCGAAAGCAAAAAAAATGGCTTTCATCCCAAAAGAAAACTCAGACTCGACATTTTGCTTTGCATCCGCATTGCCTTTGGTGCTGTGCATGCACTGAGCAACGGAGCGCACATTGCCAAAACGACGAAAACATGCCCTTTTTTCCTCTTCTTTTCTACCCAGGTTCGACAGAAGATGCTGTACGCTGCCACCAGAGCCACGTTGAAGAAAGAGTTTGGCGGGGCACACATTAAAGATGAGATCTTTGGCACGACCACGGTACTTTCACACATAATATGTACCTACATGTATTGTATATTATGTCACTTTATGTGTCACACAATGCCTGCTGACAGTTACAGTTCTGTACCTTAAAGGACTCTTTTTTTTTCAACTAAGGTTTGTGTTTTAGGTTATTAGAGAAAGTAAAATATGCGTGTTAATTGTTTCACATTGCTTGCTTTCTTTAGTTTTAGGGACTTTAGTTATGGGAGAGGGCTTTCAAACATAAATACACTAAATACATTTGTTTACAAAATTGTAAAGCGATTTCTACTACAGTCCTAATAAACCCCATGAAATTACATCTGGCCACAAAAGGTCTACTAAATGTGACAAATTACCATAAGCCTCTGGATCAAGCATGCTCAACTATGGTATGTGTAAAGTGTGGTGTGCTGCCTCCTTCACATTTAGTAGGTCATTAGGACTGTAGTAGAAAGAAAAGTAAAAAATGCTGCACCTGTTAACCTGCAGACAGATACTTGCTTCATCCTGCAGACAGTCCAAAACTTTGTTGTCGTCAAGAAATCATGAAAACAAAACATTTGTTGGGCTCGGAAAAGGTGGTGCTAATTTAAGTGAGGGTTGTTTGGGATGAGGCAATGTTTTAGCCAATCACAGCAAGGCAGTCTCCAGCAGTTTCATAATGAGCCAATAGGTGGAATTAGATTTGTTTAAGCAAATCTGATTACAAACACAGTGTTTGTACACACTAAAGTTGCCTCTATTACCTTTAATGGTTAGACAAGCTATAGCCAGCTGGCTGACAGCCCTGTCTCTCTATGTCTCTCTCTCCCCAGGATGAAGTGTCTCTAGGTGGGTATAGGAAGTACCTGGTCTCCCTGGCTGCTCCACTCCCACTGACCGCGGCTGAGGAGGAACTACGGCAGATCAGACTGAACGAGGTGCTTTTCTCAATTCTCAAGCTGTTCTCAACCTCTCTCAATTATTTTTAGGAAAACAAGACATATTGAAAAGTAAAAAAAAAAGAAAGAAAGAACAAAAAAAATAAGACATTTGAAATTTTTCCAAAAAATACATTTTTAGTACATAGGGAAGGAGGAACACACACAGCTGCTGGAATCCGCTAAAAATCAGGAAATAATTCCAATCCCCTAGACCCTCCCCCCACCCCTGTCCCAGAAAGCTAAGATACACAGCTTTCATTACTCACTATTGTTCATACCAGTTGCCGCCAACAACTTAAATAGATTTGTGCTGGTGCTGGACTAGGTACACATAGTCAAAATAATAAAAGAAGTCTGCACAACAGCTGTTGCTCCACAGTGTTTATTAAAGTTAAAACACCGGCAAGTTCACAACGTGTCGGCCATGACTGGCCTTCATCAGGTGATAATGATGACAGAGGCAAATTACCTTTTGATTGCAAACAATTAAGTACCATTGTCATGTCTCCTCAAAAGGTAGTTTATTTCTGTCATCATTATCACCTGATGAAGGCCAGTCATGGCCGAAACGTTGTGAACCATGTCAGTGTTTTAACTTCAATAAACACTGTGCAGCAACAACGACTTCTTTTATTATTTTGATATTGACGGTAGAAACTTTTCCACTCCTTACAGTATATTTTCTGAAGTACAGCATGACCGTGATGTACGGTGTGAACTGTAATGTTATTTTGAAAACTGTTTACAGAACTTTTTTTTTCAATCCCCATTATATACTGTATATAGTACTGTATGTGCATCTGGAATTCATCTGCAATTTTGTCTGTGAACAGAGGCCTGCGTTGAAAGGAAATACATGACAATACAAACAGATAAGGTATTTAAAGCACAGCATGGTCTGCCCTGACCTGCTTTTATGCCGGCGTCTTATCATCCAGATAAGAGCTCAACTAGGCACCCTACAGGATAGGCTATCATGTTTATACAGCATATTGCCCAGTCAAAAATGGAAGAGCTCAGTATATCAAATGGCTGGGGGGATATACCACTGACAAGGACTCAAATAAATTGGTTGCGTGCAGCAACAACACACACACACACACACACACACACACACACACACACACACACACACACACACACACACACGGCATCAGATGCATTAGCCTGCAGTGAAGGCGCTAGGCTCAAAGCAGCGACCCAATCCATACAGGATCGATGAGGCTGAGTGATTTTCCGTGCCAGACTAAAACAGGAGCCTACATTTTATTTTCTGACCTATAAAGGGGGATTTGATACTGTCCCGGTGCAGGTCCGATTGTCTTACAGAAACCCTGCATCACCCCTGAAAGCTGCGCGAATGGATGTCTGCTAGAATACTTAGTGTGTATATAAGCAATAATTCTCAGAATTTTAATGGCAATTTTTTTTCTTTATCTTAGACCGTTACATTACTAAAAAAATCATTGTCCTCCACCACATCCACATTTGACTCCACCAATCCTCCAGTCCAGAATTGAAACCTGGTCTCCCATGCTGGAATCACCCCTATCTCTGGGCATACTTGGAGATATTGCTACATGGTTAAAGGACCACTTTATATTGCATCTTCATATAATAGGTCCTCACTAATGTGCATGATAAAATACCACTATTTTTTTCTACTCAGCCCTCCTGTGTCTCACTGGAGGGCTGTGGTCAGTTCAGAAACCTGTCCTTCAATGACATCATCATTAATTTGGCAGATTTTTTTTTAAACAATGTGTTTTTGAAAATATATTTATATCTTTATTATCGAGAGAACAATGGCTGCAATTTTTGCATTGCAACTTTTCAGGAATAGAAAGCCTGCGGTTCTATTAGCTTGGATTCCCCATCGATGATGTCATTGGGGGAGGGGTTTCTAAACTGTGCACAGCTCTCCTGTGAGACACAGACTGAGTAGAAAAAATAGTGGTATTTTACCATCTACATTAGTGAGGACCTATTACATGAAGATACGTTGAAAAGTGGTGAAGTGGTCCCTTAAATTGCTCCACTCATTATGATGAACATTTTACGGTCAAGGACCAGACCACTGCTTTGAAAATGGAGATATGGTTTCTTAAGCTGTCTGTGACTATAGAAACAACCACCACTACAACAACATGACACTCACCCGTCATGCCAATAACCCATCTGTATGAAACAGATAAGTCTGCACTAATCTACATGTGTGCCGGAAGGAAGCAAAGAGGCTTTCAGATAATTTATTATTCATTTGTGGACAGCGAGAGGAGCTGTATTAAGCACAAGGGTAGACAGTGGGTGGAAAAAAAATAAGCCCAACTTAATCACATCATGAAACCTTGCATAGTACTGATTCTAGTGGTATACCATTGGCAGAAAATAGATCATCGGCTTAGACTAGAGCAGTGGTTTTCAACCAGTGGTCCGGGGACCGAACTTCCGAAATGCAGGAGATTTGGCGGAAAACTCATTATTAGAGCGCTTGTTTTATCTGCCGGCTACTACTAGTCGGGCGGGGCGAAGCATAGTTTTACTGAGGTTATGTTTAGGGTTAGTTACCGCATAAAGCACCGTCTAACTCTAACCCTAACCTAACCCTAAACATAACCCCAGTAAAACTAGGCTATGCCTAAACCTAATCCTAACCCTAAACTTAACCTCAGTAAACCTATGCCTAAACCTAACCTAACCCTAACCATAACCTCAGTAAAACTTCCTTCGCCCCGCCCGACTAGTAGTAGCCGGCAGATAAAACAAGCGCTCTAATAATGAGCTTTCCGCCAACTCTCCTGCATTTCGGAAGTTCGCGGCCGGGGACCACCAGTGGTCCTTGAGACCAGGTGTTCCCCAGGCTAAATGATGGAAAGTTGGTTAACCAGATCTAACTCTTTGAGAGTGTAAAAATTAAACCAAATGGACCCTTGTGGGTCCATTTGGTTTCAAGTTTACACTCTCAAAGAGTTAAAATATTCAATATCTGAATAAGCCCAAGTCTACACAACTAGAGAATGTAGAAGATTAATGGTCATTTTGATCTGTATGTTTTGCCTGTTTTGTTTTCTCTGAAATCCAGCCTGAAATTGTGGGTAAAAGCAAAATAAATCTTTAGTTTTGATGTCTGTGGCTCAAATTCTGAATAAATAGTGGGCCCTGATATGAAAAAGGTTGAAAACCCCTGCTCTATGGGCTGCAGTAGGCCTCCAAAGAAATCCTTATCTAATAATGAAACAGATAAAGAAGAAAAAAAATGCCAATAAAATTCAGCGGTTTATTGCTTGTATACAGTGTATACTTTAAGATATTGTGGCTATGGATCAGGACAGGTTTACTATTGTCCTTAATATTAGAGAACTGTTCTCTCTCTTCTAGGTTCAGACAGACATCAGTGCGGAGACGAAGCAGCAGACCCTCACCGGTGTGGCCTTCCCCATGCAGAGAGAAGCCACCCAGGCTCTGGAACAGTTCAGGGCCAAGAAGATCAACTACGTCCAGCTGGTTAGCATGATCTATGGATAATCTGCACACTGTGGTTATGATTCAGCTTGGGTTTTAGATCACTTTCCTGGGTGTCTTTTGTGTGTGTAATATGTGCTTTTAGATCTTTTATATTTTGCCAGTGAGCCCAGTGTCTGTAAGGTCATGGACAGTTATTGTGCAGAGTGTCTGTCCATATTGTCCATATAGTACGCATTGACATGCATTAGAATCATCCCTACTGGTTCAATGCGTGGAATTCAATGGAGCAAACCACACTACACAAAAGAGTCAAGACCGTTTTAGCTCTAACTCCTTGTAAACTGTTTGGCTTAACCGAATAAGATTGAAGTTCTGGGTTAGATGTTTTATCATACAGGAAAACTATGGGTTGAGGTTTGTTTATCACGTGTTATGCTTAGCTGTGACTGGACCGCCGCAGGTTGGGGAGGGGCTTACTGAAAGGTCTATTCTTGTGTTCTGAAATAACATTTGAATCATTTTCTTTTGCTTCCTTACAGGAGATCGACTTCAGGAACGAATCCATTAAGCTGTCCAGCACCGTGCCCACAGAGCTGAAGGATCTGCCCGCGCGGATACCCAGAGAAGCTGCGCGCTATCACTTCTTCCTCTACAAGCACAACCACGAGGGAGACTACCTGGAGTCCCCGGGTAACTTGTTTCGCTACAACAGAACAGAACAGTCTTGTCTTACTAACTACTTCTGTTGTGTCTAAAACAATATACTTCATTCATTTAATTAAGTGAAACTACAACATGAAAAATCTGCAGTATGTTGCAGTATCATTTTTCTTTGTATTATAGTCTACACCTAATTCAAGGCATTCGTGGAGAATATTTATGAAAGCTCTTACTATTTATACAAAACTATAGTATGAGGCTAATATGAATCAATTTTAAATTAAGTTTAAGAACGTATTTTTTGTATGTACACATGTAGTCGTGTGCATATGCGTGCATGTATACATGCATGTGCCGTGCATGTACGCACTGCATACCCCACCCCCAAATGCACCCCATGTCATTTGTACAAACGTGACGTCGCTGCTGTATACAAGCTCACAGCATGGCACAAACTGCCGCACTACAAGAGTTGAATAGATACTATTTCACCGTGAATACAGTCCTCAGGTCTCCATGCAAAACAAATGCAAATTCGACAAACCGTGGATACGTGTAGATTCATTCACTGACACCAGGCACTAGCACTGTACGCGGAAATCACCTGATTCATCCTCTGGCATCAACAGAGATGGAGTGAAAGACAGACAAATGGACAGAACGTTTAACCCATTTTGACAAGAAAAAAGATTTAAAGATTTGCGCTACATTTTCACCATTTTCCAAAAAAATATCTGATGTACAAGCTCATTGCGCGCCACGAGCTTGTAGATCTGATATTTTTCAATAGCTAAAGTAATGCCAATAATTCCAACAATACTAAGTAATGATAATGTTAGCATTACTTTGTTATTAATGGTGTATGTGTGTGTGTGTGTGTGTGTGTGTGTGTGTGTGTGTGTGTGTGTGTGTGTGTGTGTGTGTGTGTGTGTGTGTGTGTGTGTGTGTGTGTGTGTGTGTGTGTGTGTGTGTGTGTGTGTGTGTGTGTGTGTGTGTGTGTGTGTAGTGTTCATATACTCCATGCCAGGCTATAAATGTAGCATCAGAGAGCGGATGTTGTACTCCAGCTGTAAGAATCCTCTTCTTAACACTGTGGAAAATAGCCTGCGACTCCAGATAGCCAAGAAGGTAAGACACACACATGCGTGCCACACTCATACTGTACATATGCATGACTGTGCAAGCAAACATGCTTCCATAGCCAATTTTAGGCTCTCATAGACCTGGACCTAGGTAGTATAGCTTCTCATTCTCCTGATATTCTTTGCCAAAAAGAAACAACAAACGGGCAGAGATCATGCAATGTATCAAAGAAACCAAAACGGACAGATTTTCTTGATGTTTTATTCGGTTATACACGTGTTAAAATATTAAGTGGCATGATTATGCCTGGGGACATCATGGAACCCCCTCAAGGCCCACTGGTGGTCCCCGGACCACTGGCCTAATGTGTATCAGTATCACTGCTAGAACAGCAAAAACTCCTCTCTCATCGGGGTCACGGCATATCAAATTTACAAATGGGGTCTAATATGTTGTCGATCCTTTGTGTGCCGCAGATGGAGATCGACAACGGGGACGAGCTCACCGCCGACTTCCTGTACGAGGAGGTCCATCCTAAGCAGCATGCGCACAAGCAGACCTTCGCCAAACCCAAAGGCCCCACGGGAAAGAAGGGCGGGCGCAGGATCACGCGGCCGCCCGGCCACGGTGATATAGACGACTAAAAAAATCATTTTAAAAAACGGCAAATGACCAAGGAGAAGAGGGAAACAAAGAAAAAAAGAACAACGCCCTCTCCTGTGATCGTCCACGATGTATGGGATGTTCTGGGAAGTAGTGCAGAAAAAGGAACCTTTTACCTTTTGAAATAATTCCATTACTAATCCTTTAAAAAAGAAAAACCTTTATTAACCTAATTCACGTGGCAGTCTTTTTTGTTTTCACGTCGTACTCGGCTAGGAGAGACCACACACCGAGTATGACATGAAAACAAAATGGCTGCCACGTGACATGCGGTCAATAGGAATCCAGGTAGTTGAACTTAACTATGCACACACACACACACTCACACATTTTAAAACACTTAAAAAAGCCATATTAACACACACAAACCTGTGAAGTAATGTTTGTAGCTCGCTAGACCACAGCCTAACTCTCTGTACTGTAGCTGCGTTGCAATAGTCAAGAATGTATTTGAAAATGAATATTTGGGGGGAAAGCATTCTGACGAAATCTTTTTTTTTAGTAAATATTTTATTATTTTACGAGGCACTAGCAGCCTACGTTTGTGTACGTCATGTTGTTGTTTACCTTGAAAGGTAGCTAAACTTTTTTGTTTGTTTGTTTGTTGCATTACAGGGTAATGATAAGTGTGCCATTGAAATGTGCACTGATGATGGCCAAGTGAAATCTCTGTTATCTGTTAATATCTTGGTTTATATGAAGTATTTTTTTTTTCCTTTTTTTAGTTGTACTAATTGCAGATCACCAATTGAGCAATTTCTTAGCATTGAGTGACTGGTACAATGGCACAGCACATGCACCAAGGCCCGCCCACACTCAATCATGATTAGAGGAATGGCCCTCATCCTGATACAAGCTTAAATTAACATTCAGTGATTTGTGTGACTTAGTTTTCCCGTTTTTTTTGTTTTGTTTTGTTTCGTTTTTTTGTTTCATTTTAAGATGGGTTGGAATTATATTACATGATTATGTAATGCAGTAAATGAAGGAGTCTGCTGGAGTTTGGGATAGGGTTTTGCTGAACAGTATCATGTTGATTATCATAAATAACTATTTTTCTATGCCTCTGCTGTTTTGGTTCTCTCCTATAAGCCAAGTCTGAAAATAGGTATCAAGTTAATTGGATAATGTTTTTCCCCCTCCCTTTTATGGGAAAGGACACAGACTTGTGTCCGTCCGTCCATCTTGCTGTTTCACATCACAACTCCTACAGATATTGTTGCAATATATGTTGAACCAGCTTTGTTCACTTCAATATGCTGCATGTGTGTTCAACAAATGAGATGGGGTTGATTTTGCACCCTAAAATGCTGTGCTACAGGCTGTTTTTGTCGGTGATAATTGTATTTTTTATTATCAAGCCTGTCCAAATCATTCATAGCCTGGCTAAAGCCAGACCAAATCTGTGGATTGGTCTAGAATAGCTCAATTGCACAGCCTATTATTCCTGATTGGCCACCCCAGCTCTCTGGTGTAGGAAATGGGTGTACAGTTTTGCCTACAGCTGATTCGGTCTGGCTATAGCCAGGCTAAATCATTCATGCCATGAATAACTCCCTATAAAAGGGACCACGTACTGCTCGATATGCTTAGGGCAATATGATATAGAATGAATGTGTCTTTAATAATAATCGTGCATTTGAAGAATAATTTGCTGAAGGAGCTTCTTGTCTCGTACAGTGCAATGGAGAACGCTGGTTGAAAAATAGGCAGACCACTATTAAATCCACACCCTCTAGAAAGGTACTATTGTTTTGTTTTTTGTTGTTCTCCACTTTTATGGTCAATAGTGGGCACCGAATTGCACATGTGATCATGGGAAGTGTTTTTTGGGCCCTACTAGTTGCCATTCAAAGGGGCTGAACATCATTTCATTCCACTTGAATCAGAGTTGGGAGATGTGTTTCCCAAGATGTGTTTTGAATGCTTGGTTTGCTATGGTTAAAAATGTCTGTGAAAGTTAAAGACATTAAACTATTTAAATCAGTTGCTTATGCGAGTTACTTGAATTTGTGTGTCTTGTAACTGCATTCCACGATATGGGCTACAGTACTGTATATGGGCTAGGCTAGCAGTCGGAAATTGGGGGGGAAAAAGAAATGCAAGGTGACACAAAGGTCACTGGAAAAGGCTGGGAGTGCTGCATTTGCCCTGCCGTAAAAGGTTGAGATTTCACAGTTTTGCCATTTAAAAAGAATCCTCCAAAAATCTCTAAACACAACATACAGTACATAACTAGGCAATCGTCCCATCACCACTCAGACCCAAGAGTGGTGGGCGTTTTAACTTATACAGTAGTATGTCGTCATCTTTTTACGATTTTCTTTTAAATATGCCAAAAAAACAACAGTTTTGATTGTCAGACTTTGAGATCTGCTCAAGAACTCCATGGAGTGGGTGCAGTCTATGGGCCGGAAGCATGCTACTATAGTTCATGTTTTGGATGACATATTATATTGTTTTTTATACTTCAGAGTCAGACACACTATATCGTATGTTGTTTTAATCATTTTAAAAGGTTAAAAAAAAAAAAAAAAGAAAATCTTCATATTGCGTCATGATTATGACTTGGCATAATGGCAAGAGACATGTTCTAAGAGCTGCGACTTGGACCTGTGGCCTCCAAATTCCCAGGTAGTATCTTTATCCAATGAGCCACTGTGGTGTGTACAGTGGTTAGTATAGCTGTCTTCTATTCCTGGCATGCATTGGTTTAGCCTGGCATATGGCCACATGGTGACACCAAGATTGACCAGTAGATGGCAGCAGTGCATAGCCTGAATAACGCATCAGTTGGAGAGAATAGAAACACTTGTAACTCTAACGATGATTTTTGGATGTGAGAGAAACATACTACTACTACTACTACTACTACTACTACTACTACTACTACTACTACTACTACTACTACTACTACTACTACTACTACTAATAATAATCAAAATGCAAGTCAGTTCAATTTGAATGGACTACCAGTTGGACAACAATATCCACTGCTCTTTCCTTCTCTTTCAGCATGCAGTTAAAGACAGGTTACTATGGCTTTAACAAGCCATAGTATGATAAGTATAAAGTATAAAATATATCTGCTTAATTCCACAGCTTGCCTTAGTCCCTCATACTGATAAAGCTGATACAGTAGGTATAGTGTGTTTCTTCTATGAGTTCACCCTATTCCTACTGAGGAAAGGGAATCCACATTTTATCTTATCAGACAAATCAAGGGTAGTGTTGTCATAGAGGGATGGAGCTTGTTAATGCTTTATTGATAACTGACACCTTAGCTTATCAGGTTTATCAAGCCCACTATCTAATATTTTGTGTTAAGATATAGATACAATAGAGTCTGCGCAGTGACGTCACCGCCCCTGTTCCGGAAGTCTTTTCCCCATTCATTTTTCTCATAGACTTTTCGAAAATAATTTATATCAAGACGATTACGCCGCGGCCAAAGCCAACTCAAGTCGTGACAAATCATGACAACAAACACAATATCGTCATATAATATATAATTGGGAAGAAGTAGAAAACGGCATGATACAAGACTTTTTGTTTCGTTTTTCATCTTAGAAATTATTTTATTGTCCCAAAAGTTTGTGTGTGTCATCATGATTCGCCAAGACTCGAGTTGGCTTTGGCCGCGGCGTAATCGTCTTGATATAAATTATTTTCGAAAAGTCTATGAGAAAAATGAATTGGGAAAAGACTTCCGGAACAGGGGCGGTGACGTCACTGCGCAGCTCTATAGATTCTGAACAGAACCAATACAGTAGGATATTTACATAACAGACGGGAGGCAGTGGCCCTTTAGCTAAGCCCCACCCTCTTGTCCACCCTAGTACACTTTCCAGCCAGGCTCATTCCAATACTGGTTCATTTTTGGAACCAGACCTTCAAAATCTCCAACAATCCAAATCCAATAACAAGGCATGCCCTGTGCAGTGGTAAAATGTGTGTCGCATCTATTTTTATTTCTTTTATCATACAAGAAAGCTATTGGTGGATTGACCTTTGTACCACTAAAATAATATAGGCAACTTTGTATACAAAGTTGCCCCCCCCAACCCCAACACACACACCCACACACCCACACGAAAGCTAGTATGAGATATGAAAGACTACTGATTGTTGTCTTTCATATCATATACTTTCAGTTGTGGGGATAAAAAACACACAAGGGGGCAACAATCCCTTGGCTTTAAAGACAATAACGATAGCCTTATTTATCTTTTACCCCCCCCTGCAAGAGAGGAAGCTATAGCCTGAAAATAAGCTCAGTTCCTGTTAGCGTGCAAATGCACATCGTCTTCACCATACAGAAGAGGAAGCCGGAGATTCCCTACTGCACTGATCACACGTTTATAGTCTAATTATACCTACAGTCTACACAGTTATGCAATACGACTTTAGCTGTGTGTTTTCAGCCAGGGGGATGGGGTGAGGACTACCGGTACTGCTTGTTTTTGTCTGGGTACCTACGCAAGTGGACACGGGGAGAACATGCAACTAGTTTATAAGCTTACATTTCACTGTCATTTGATGCTGTCACTCACTGACATTTCACATTGTCAGTGAGTGACAGCATCACAAGAAAGAGTTAAATTGCATTAATGGTCCCAAAAGCTTTTCACTGTTATGTATATAGAAAAGGTGTGACCAAACCAAATTCCAGGATTACTACTACTACCACCCGGAATGAATAGCTATAAAATAGGTATAAAAGTATTCTTAAGGTTATGAAAAAACTTCTAAAAGTAATCAATCTGATAGTGTAGCGATAGTGATACCCGTACAACATATGTGTGGAATCTGAAATATCGTTATCATTAACAATCAAAACAACACACGTAAACACACAGTGAGCAGCAGTTTGTTAGCACTTTATGGCACCAATAATGACCACCTTTAAGGCATATCAATGAACATAATTAATTATTGCATACATGACTTGTTAAATGATGAGAACTGTTAATGATGAGAACTGTAGACAGACACAGATTTTCATATTGGTTTACCAGTAACCTATGAGCAACAGGTTATGAATGAAAAAGACTACAAAGAAAGAAATAAAATCCATCATGTCAAATAGAAAATAAGATCTGTAACTCAATGTGGAAAAAACAACATTTATCAGTATATTAATCAGTCAGGTAGATTTTATGTGATTCCGCTGCTTTAGTAGTTACTATTGTCACCTACATTAAACGGAATGAGTATGAGTAATAGCAAAATAGTAAACAATGATCCCATGACTTTGTAACCCATTTTTCACCCAGTGCCAATTCCTAATGTGATCCTGGGCTCTACACACCCTCCGCCAACCTGGGGAGGCAGCAGACTTGCCTCATGCTTCCTTCAATGCAGGAGGAGTCCAAGTTGCCTTCTTTTCAACCGACAGGGGGGAGCTTCCCTGGTTGGATGTGGCGTGCGGAATAACAACGTTATTCCAACCAGTTCCTGTCCCCTCCATCAGGCGCCCTGGCTAGCCAGGTGGAGGCAGTTTAGAGCCCAGGATTACTGAATGTTTTTGTGAGGGTATCTATCCTAGAGGACACAGCTGTGAAGTGATAGCACTAACCACCGTGCCCCACTTTTAGCATTATTTATTCAACAGTATGAAAATACAATGAACATACAAATATAAGAGGTTTAAAGTGCTAGTAAGAGGCCTCTACCTGTAAAACATAATGCAATTTTATACAAGAATTCAGAGGACCAAGAATGCATGATTGCAGGATAATTAAGTGATGTGGTCAATTAAATGGGTCCTAAATCTTATGTTTGGAACCATTTAATGACGTCTTTGTCTGACGGTGAACTTTGTGAGATTTATTTAAATAACTCGTCTGTATCGTATTGAGATGGCACACAATTGTACTGAACAAAGTATTAAAGTATAAAGGAAACAAACAATACTTTACTAAAAATAAAATTGCTTTGAAGGACTTCAAAGACTTCAATACCTGGACTCATAGGTCAACTCAACCGAGCAAGAACTGAAAGTGAGGAAGGCACTTGCATATAGGGCCATGGCCCTACTAATAAATTCTCCCACCTACCCTCATTGTATATTTCTCTTTTCCTTTCCAATATGCTTTTTCCACCTCTACTGCTTCTGTCTGGATTTACAGAAGTAATTATATTGTACATCTAAATGGCTTAATGAAATTAACAAGGTGCATGGCCACTATTGTAAACACGTGTATTCTTAAATAGTGTGTCCAATCAGTTTTTTTTTTCCAGATTTGTTGTAGCTGTATTTGAATTGGATATGTAGGGCTCCATTTTTGTCACCGCTAAACCTCTTATCCCTTAACTTCTTTGCATTTTTAAACAATTAAAAAAGAACATTTTTCAATAGTTTAAATGGCCAGTTTACAAGCTCACAATGTGTCAATAGATTGGCACGTTGAACTATTCCAAAAGGTTTTTCGATATACGAAAGAAAATGATAAGGGATTTAGATGGTAACGAAAATGGAGCCCGTACAGTGCAGTACATCTCCAAGCTGTCATCAGTTTTGTGTGTACTTGACTTGTACTGTATAGAACACCAACCTCCCCTGTTCACCAAACTCGACTTCTTCCGAGTTTGCTTCCAAGAATGCTGGACCCTAAAGAAGACAACCCTGCAGAAGTCTCTAGGTGGGCGCCACGTCAGAATAGCACAGGTTACCAACACTAATCTGTAAGACGGAATGCCAAGGGTGAGCAAGAAAATACGTAGCAGCCAGGAGAATGAGACTTGCAGGACACTGCCAGAGACACCAAGTCAGCAAACTAGTGCTATGAGAAACCAACACAGGGGCACCAGTCACAAGGACGTCCCACACTATGTGGATGTATTCAACGATGACACAGAAACACAAAGCAACAAGAGCTGGCCATATGTATATGTGAAAGAATTTTGTACCATCTGCAAATAGTAGTAGGAAATAAGGAGGATAAAGCTGTGGCCAAATTGTTAGTATAAATCAGAAACTAGAGTGGACCTACAGTAGTATAGAGAATAAGAAATGGACGGAGCCAGAGGATTGTTCCGGCAGCCATCTTGTTTGTTAGCGTTCAAAGTTGCTCTGAGGTTACAGCTTGCAGCCTGCTGCATTATAACATTAATAATCATTATTGTGGATTCTTATTAGATTTTTAACTATCGAGTGTAATGTGAAACCTTAAAAAGGTCAATTTGGTTTTATTTTGCACTTTCAAGATATATTGCATTACTTAAGTGTAGACCGTTAAAGAATGCATAGAATATTTTCATTTATCTCTCCTTTTTGAATAGGATACTGCATTACATAAAACAAATACAGAAATAAATACTGTAATAAATAAAAATAACAGTGACAGATAAATCATGTAGGACACGCCCTCAAACTCTCAGCACAAATTGTGCCCTCTCATTGAATTTGTCTGTAGTACTTTTTCTTAGCAGTTCTAAGATCATTGTAATTTAGATTTCTTATTATTTGCTATATTAGTTGGAGATGGTTTGCAGAATAGTTTCTTATACAAGCTATTCTTACCTTTCTTATTCTTAGACAAGAGGAAAACACAGAATTTAATACTGGTTAACTTGAGTTATGGTGAGCAGCGAAACACATGGTAATAAGAATGAAAGACACCAGATTTCCATACATTAACACAATCAGTGCAGAAATGAAGACAGAGGAATAGTATGCACGTTTGATCAAAACCACGGATAGCTCCCTAGATTAGGAGATACAAAGCAATCTTTCTCAACGTATATAAGAAAGTGAACGACAGTGCGCATGTTAAGGGTTGCAGATGAGGAAGTCACTCAAGTAGGTTTAATAATTTTAAGGCGTATAAATGGTTTCTGCGGTGAGGGACGAGGACTCGCTGTGGGGCTAACTTATACTAACAGGCTTCCCTATATGAGTCGCCATATGTGTTTTTAGATTACTCATTTGACAAAAGTCTTTGCCACAAACTGTACAGGAAAAGGGCTTTTCTCCTGTATGGGTCCTTGTGTGGTTTTTTAGAGTAGACAATTCAGCAAAGCCTTTTCCACAAACCTTACAGGAGAAGGGCTTTTCGCCTGTATGAGTCCTCATGTGCCTTTTTAGATCACTTGTGTTATTACAGCCTTTACCACAAACGGTACAATAAAGGGGCTTTTCGCCTGTATGAGTTATCATGTGCGTTTTTAGATTACTTTGGCTAACACAGCCTTTACCACATACTGGACAAGAAAGGGGCTTTTCGCCTGTATGCGTGATCATGTGTTTCTTGAGATGACTTTTGCTAGCGCAGCCTTTACCACATATCGCACAAGGAAAGGGTTTTTCTCCCGTATGAGTCGTCATGTGCGATTTTACGTGACTTGTACTGACAAAGCCTTTGCCACAAACGGGACAGGGAAAGGGCTTTTCACCGGTGTGAGTCCTCATGTGAATTTTAAGATGACCCTTCTGAGTAAAACCTTTGCAACAAACGCTACAAGAAAAGGGCCGTTCCCCTGTGTGCGTCACAGTGTGATTCTTCAAGTGTTGCTTTGATCTGAACATTTTGCCACACACTGTACAACCATAAATGTCCTTCCCTTTCTGACCCCGCATGGAGGGAGTTTGCTTTGATGTGCTTAGGTCTTGGGGCAGCTCATGTTGATCTCCCACACCTTGTGCCTTGTACGATTTCAGGGTGTTTGAAGTTAACAGATCTCCCCTCATCTCCTCCCACTCATCACTGTCTTCGGTGTCAGATTCACAACCGGGTGAAGAAAGGAACTGGCTGTCGCTAGTTTGTAATGACGCACAGTTCTCTACAATGGCTTGTGTCTTCATGAGTTCAGATGAGGTGCCGGCTACAGGCTCTGTGCCTCTGTTTTCATCATCATCATCAACAATATCTTCACTTTTTACTGCTACTAAAGTCAAAGCTGAACCACCGACCTCATTTGTTTTTCTGAGTAGCTCCACCTGTTCCTTTTTAATCTGCGATTGAGGTAGCTCCTGGACCAGACTCGAGTTCCACTCCTTTTCGGGGGAAACCTCGGGGGAAACCTCTTTACACACAGGGATGTGCAGGAAGTCTATGAAAAAAGATGAAACAAAACTCTATGAAAAGCAATTTGAACTTGAACTTGGTTTGAACTACATGATTTCACGCAGAGTTCCCTCTGCTTTATGGAGGCTTATGCACACTAGGGGTGCCATGGTATGAGGTTTTCCAGTGCAGTACGGTTACGGTATTGGAAACCGATACCTCGGTATATCAAACCCCGCCAGACCCCCTAGCTAGTACATACTAACTACTCCCATGTCCTTAAACCATTCTTGGTACGGGTACCTTTACCCTTTGGTACCTACCTATTAAAGTCAGCGTGGAAAAAACAAAGGGGTATGCACTGTATTCCTCCAACTGAGAGCAGAGCTACACTGGGCATGCTCAGAATTGCGTGCACAGAAGTGTAAACACATATTCTCTCGCGTTGATGACAATAATAGTTAGTCCATGCCAGCGCCTTTTAGTGCGAGAGTTCTGATATTCCCGTTCACTCCTATGTCCACGGTCGCTCGCACTCCTGGAGGAGCATGGAGGAGCCCAACACTGACTCTTTCAAACCGGAAGTTGATAAATGGAATGTGATTTAATAGGGATCAGGAGGCGAGGCACGAAAAATATCATGTAATAATGGCTGTGACCGCAATAACAAATTATCCATGCAGACAAATTAATAGCCATGTGTTAATTGAATAATCACTGTTAAGAAATTAGTCAAATTAAACTAATCAAATCAGTCAAAATGTCTGCTTTTGCATGTAATGTGACAGACAAGGCACTATTCATTTGATTTTATTTCTAATATGAAAATGCCGTTGCCTGGCCCTGTATCGCAAGTCGTATCAACTACCAATAAATGCATTCATCTATAAATTCCATCACTATTACCCACCAGCCTCTTCTGGCCTTTGGAGCCGCTCCTCCTGTTCCTCTTTAATCTTTGGGTGTTGTGGTTCCTGCCGGACCAGACCGTAGCTCCTCTCCTCTTTAGGGACATGATGGATATCTAAGAAATAGACATAGATAACCTCATAAAACCCTACAAGCACTTCATGCACTCCGATCAGCAGACACAAGGAAGCTGGTGTGCCCCCGCTAAAAACGCCTGGCCAATGCTGCACTCGCCCTAAGCTCTTCTCCCCCCTGGCTTCAAAACTATGGAATGCCACTGCATTCAGAACCACAGACTCGCTCCATCTTCCAGGGCAGTCTGAAAACACACGTCTTCAGAATCCATCTCAGCCCATAGCACTTGTATTACATACCAACCCATAGTACTTGCAGTACCCACTTAGATAGGTTAGATAGCAGTGACTTATATAGGTTGTCTAATGTATTAGCATGTTTTAGTGCTTACACTGTATATTGTAAAGTGTACTGTGGCTTAAATTGTAACTGTAATCTGTATGATGTATTGCAAAGTTTTTACTTAATGTAAATCGCCCTGGATTAAGAGCATCTGCTAAATGCCTAAATAGTAAATGTTGTAGTATTGTTTTGTAGTCTAAATACAAGAGGAATCATGCCGGAGGAATAACAAAAAGAAAAAGCTCTTGTGGCATGCATGTTTTATTGAGAAATGATTCTCACTGTCTGATGACTACAAAACATTACATTTACACATGGGTGACCTCCTTCCTGAGGTCTTGCTCCTGGCACCTCCTGCTCCTGATCTTGTGTAGGCTAACAACTCAAATATCTGCAGTGTGTTTTACTAGTTTGGTGTGCGTACAAGACATACCTGCAGTGTGTAGTTCGGCGTCCACGTCGACCTCAATGACCAGCACTTTGTTTTGTTTCTCCAGCAGAGATTCCAGTGTCTCCATCTCTCTCTGGATGAGGCTGCACATGAAGCTCGCGGCCTCGGCGAGGCGCTCCAACACAAACACTCTGACGTCAACTTCCACACGACAAACACCAACAAGTTGTTGGCGTTTTTCTAAAACACGCAGTATGTCCTCTCCCACCGACATCATGTGTTCATTTATCTTCAGCCGTACAGACTCCATTTGGCACGTGACGTGTGTGCGTACAGGTCTCCTTTATGAGAGCGCTCCTCGCCGTGATCATAGAGTTGACCAGGCTACAGCAATCTGTTATTACAGTATGTTATGTTGTTACATCGGTTATCAGTCTGACCCGTAGAGGTCGCGAGCTGCATGGGCTTTACTACTCTTCCGGGGCAGAGCCTTACAAGAGTTGCGACATTGAGGGGTCAGAAACTGAGCGTTCGAGCACTGTTCATGCAGACCAAGCGCTACTTAGGCATGCGTGCAACATGCCAACGGTTTTAAATGCTCTGTAATGTTTATGTTGTAGGCCACTCTAACTACAAGACGATCTAAAATGCAGTTCAGAGCAATTCTGCCTATTTCCGACCTGTCTCTGTTTGTTGTCCCCATTATGGGTCGCTATTGGACTGGCCTCGTTAAGTGAACGGAGTTTGCGTGAGTCTGTCTAAAGATCGGTTCCAGCGCCAGGAACGTTTGGTTGTGACATTGAGGGGTCATAAACTGATGCAACGTGAGTAGGTACAAACTGCAGTTGGAAATAGTGTTGGGAATATTACTATACCTTGTTAATGTATTACTTATTACTTATTACCTTCATTTTAAAGCAATATATTGTATTACAATATTGCTGTCTGAGCAAGTGTAATATATTAGTATTACTATTACATATTACTTAAAAGAAAAATGTTGTACAAAATATATAATTAAATATTTAGTGTCACTATTAATCAAATATTGTGTAGGCCAGTGGCATAGCTACAATAAAGAAAGCGCACTTGGCTATCTGGCCAAATCCATATGAAATCAACTTGAAAAAACGTCACTCCTGAATGAATAATTTGACGACAAATGATAGAAAATAAGAATTATTTAACTTCTGCAGTTGTCAAGATAATTTCACAAGAACATTTTCAACGAGACAGATTGACAGAAAGTAATATTGAAAGTAATGCAGTAATGCAGAAAGAAAAGTATAATATATTAGATTGTTTTTGTTTAGTAATATATTTATATTACAAGTTACTGCATTTTGGTAATATATTATGTAATATATTGCGTTACGTAGTGCACATGTCCCAACACTGGTTGGAAATATATTGCTTTCAACGAGGGTGCCGCAAATAAGAACGGCAACTGGTTTAATGTATTATACAGTAACGAGTCTAACGACTCCTAAAGTATGTTTTACTTTTCTTCATCCCCGTTCCCAATAGAACTCTGTATATGTACTGTAGTGTAGAATAGCTGCCATGATGACACGACCCATGTAGAGTTGTCAGAAGTTGTGGCTTATTGTGGCTCTGACCACAATAATGCATTTTGCCACCTGGTGGAGGGGGGTGTAATTGTCACAGAAAAAGAAAGTGCCTGAAAACTGACTGACTGACTTTTTCTTTATTTTTTTCATTTATTTATTTAAAATATTGTTTTCTTCTTTTTAACATTTTAAAAATTAATGAAAACAGCTTATGTGTTAAATGAAGTGAATGGTACGGCACTCTCTATTACCTTCAACCATTGATATTGACTACTGTATATAGTATCTCTTTTAATTCATAGCCTAATGTAACCTTCTATACCCAGTCCCAGATATAGTACTATGCTCAGTGGCTCACACATGAATACCTCCTGGAATCAAACATTTATCAGTGGATTGTTTTCATTTTAAAAGTTTATTTGTGTTTTGTGATTGCGTGTCAGAAAACCAGGCCTCCGAGCTAGCTGGTATAGCATTGACAAAGACATTTGAATAATGAGGTCTCTCATCAAAATCTCTTAATGAGGTCGCCCATAAAAAGAAGATCATTACATGAAGATGCAGTCACTTATTCTGACAAAATGTATGCTCTTTCATGCTGTAGGCCTACTGTTTGCATGACAGAACTCATACAATGTACATGGGAGAATCATCCAACAGGCACATTAAAGGTGCCCTGAGCTTGAGTATCTGCGTGAACCCCCCCAAACTACATCTGGTCATTTAAGCCAACCAAACTATCATAGCCACAAAGTAATTTCTCTTCCCATTGCTTGTTCAGTTCATTTTCTTACACAATCCGGATTTACCAACAGGTGGCTTGCCACAAAAACTGTCGTGTGCAACATAGCCGGAAGCCGCTGCCACGCGTGTGCAATACATGCAATACAACAAACTCTTGCCTATATGCACATGTATTCTCTCCTCTACCATTAGGTATGCATAGGCAGTGGGCACCAGTATGTATGCTATTGCATCTGCATCATACATTCGTAATTAAGTCATCCTGACTTAGGAGATAGTCCGTTGATGAAATGTCCAGACATATATCAAAGGAAGAATATATTTTGTGAATATTATTCATTCAGGTTAATGCTGCTGGGTTCTATTCCGGTTAGGGACGCCGCTGTGAGTGCTGGCAGTGTGTCTCCTCCTCCGCATCATCAGTGCCCAATGACCATACCCGAGGCGTGGTTGGAGAAAGGGCCTTTCTGTGTGGAGTTTGCATGTTCTCCCCGTGTCCCCTAGGGTAGATACCCTCACAAAAACATGCAGTAATCCTGGTCTCTAAACTGCCTCCACCTGGCCAGCAGGGGCGCCTGATGGAGGGGAGAGGAACTGGTTGTGATAAATGTGTTCCTTCCACACGCCACGTCCAACCAGGGAAACTCCCCCCTGTCAGGTGAAAAGAAGGCGGCCCGGCTCCTCATGCATTGAAGGAAGCATCAGGCAAGTCCACTGCCTCTCCAGGTTGGTGGAGGGTGTGTAGAGGCCAGGATCACATTAGGAATTGGCACTGGTTGAAAAAATAGTTTCGAAAATCGTGTGATAAAAAATATATATATATTAAAAAAAAAAAGTTAATGCTGCTGCTGCTGATGATGACAATGACTTTCCTGATCATGTTTACTTATTCACAGTACTATAATGTTGCATATCATGTGAAAAGGAGGATGAAATTACAAACGTAGTTGCATTCAGTTTACAAGGTTAATGTGAATACATGCACGTTTGAGCTCTAATTAAAATGCACTGTTGTATATCGTATATTGTATATATTTAATTTCCTTTTCATGAATTCAGCACCCACGGTTTGGAACATCCCCCTCTGCTGGTAGGAATCTGGAAGAGAAATTAAATCACAGTCAAATATATGATTTGTCTGTCGGTCTGTCTGTGATCCCTTCGTTTTGTAAACATGGTATACATGTAACGCTACATACGCTCTGTCCAAACAGGATATATATGAAACCCTGTGTGTTCTTTGTGTAAACATGCTATAAATGTAAACCTACATACACTCTGTGTAAACAAGGTATAAACGTAGCCCTACGTACGCTCTGTATAAACATGGTATAAATGCAACCCTATGTCTGCTCTGTGTAAACATGGTATACATGTAACCCTACGTACGCTCTGTGTAAACAAGATATAAATGTAGCCCTATGTAAGCTCTGTGCAAACAAGGTATAAATGTAACCCTACGTACGCTCTGTGTAAATGGGGTCTGGCTGGCCAGGCAGGTCCTCTCCGGCGTGGCAGGGCTGTCAAGGCGAAACGGACCAATCAGAGAAGAGTGTCGGCGGGCGTCGGCCACGGCGTCCTTGATAGCGTAGAAAACAGCTGCACCCAGGAAGAGAATGGGCTCACCTATACCCTGTGACAGGAAGAGGAGGAGTCAAAACAGGTAGTGTATACCATGTGACAGGAAGAGGAGGAGTTAAAACAGGTAGTGTATACCATGTGACAGGAAAAGAAGGTTAAAACAGGTAGTGTATAGAGGAGAGGAGTTAATACAGGAAGAGGACCAGCTCACAGAACCCCTGTCCACACAAGTCGACATGCTTGTGTCCGCCTGTAATTTCGGCTCAGCTATGACAATACCTTCCTGTGTTTTTGATTGGAGTTGGATGGAAAGAGGACGCTCGGCTCGGCTCAACAATTTTTACGTTACTATACAATAACTTAACTGTTCACATCAGTGTTGCAAACTCCCCAGCAAAGGAAGTAGCTAGTGGCTCTTTGAAAAGTCTCTAGAAGTTGCTAGGGATGGGTTTCAAAACACACAAGTGCTCAGTTTCTGACACCTCAATTTCGCAACTTGGCTTGAACGTGACACTCGCGGCCACAACATGCACATTTGTGTGTGTCATTGATCCACTGAGGACTAAGGAGTGCTCCAAAAGCACATACAGTAGAGACAGAGAGGAATGATGAAGGAAAACGAGGGTTTCATCCCTGATGACTTTCATATTATTTGTCCCAAATTATTTGTGACAAATTATGACAGATTTGTCACCAGAAGCTTTTCACTAAAGGTAGGGGAAGTGATTTGAAATTCATGGTGTAGTACCAGCCTGGTGCACAAGGGGCCCCCAAAAGTAGCTACACTATGTGAACCTGCTGCTCTCTCCTGATTGGAGGAGAATTGTGGTGACCTGGGGAGCTTTTATTAGCTCCTCTGCTAACGTGGGGGAGGGGGAAACTCCATTTGTGGTTTCCACACCTTATAATAGAGCATTTTAACAGAAAAAATATATTTTTTGGGTGATATCTGACAAAAGTGAAATCACTTCCCCTACCTTTAAGTCGCTGCATGAACAGCACTCAAGCAATCCTTTTCTGACCCCTCAATGTTGCAACAGTGTGAGGGTTTGATATGTACCTTAGAAGAGTAGATGGCGTGAGGGTTGGGTAGGTCAGGCAGCAGGTAAACGTTGAAGCTGAGTGGAGCGTCGCAGACGCCAGGGATCTTGTACTGAGACGGACCTCTGGTGAGCAGAACTCCGTTTGGAGTGAACTTCAGCTCCTCCAGAGTGAAGAGACCCACACCCTGCATGAAGGCTCCTTCTATCTGGAGTAGACACAGACGCAACGTGAACGTTCCTTCTATCTGGACTAGACAGACCCAATGTGAATGCCCCATCTATCTGGAAAACACACATGACTTGAACGAATACATACAGTACACGATTACTTGGAAAATACACACACAGGAAAGCCCCTTCAATCTGCAAAATGCAGATCGTCTGTCTGTCTGTCTGTCCTGGTATACAGTCTCACCTGTCCGATGTCCACAGACGGATTGATGCTGCGACCAATGTCCACCACAATGTCTGTTCTCAGCGTCTGCAGATACAAAACAGTACCGTGCGGTACATCTGTGTGTCTGTCTGTGCATTCACAACTGATATTGTTCTCATATAGTTTCCAGATGTAACCTGGGCACCATTCTATTCTACTCCAGTTTTATGATCCAGTCGGGAGTGGATGTTATCATTGTAGTATTGTTTTGTAGTAATCAATCTTACGGAACTTCCTTTTCCCTCAAAAGATACTTTTTCTCAATAAAAGCTGCAGGCAGAACGATTCTTCCTGCCTGTTGACTACAAACGGATACTACCACATGTCATAGCAATATCATACACTCCAGAGCAGTTCACATGTCAATTTTGCAAAAGTATCTCTGAGATGAAAACTCTGGTGACGTGACTGGAGGTTATACCAGGTGTAATATGAAAGGCATGTGATGTGTTTACCCTGTAGTCTCCAGTCAGACAGTCCACTTCCACTTCACAGCAGGCTGTTCCGTAGGTGAAATATGCGTAAGGTTGACCTTCCATCTTTTCCCAGTTCATGTAGCAGTCTGGACCTCTAGGAACACACACATGCGCACACACACAGTTTACCAAAGAAGTTGGCTTGGAGCAAATTTATCTGTGATAGTAGACACCTTCATGAACGCATCTGTGAAGAAAACTAGTGGTTCTGCTAAATGACATGACATCCGCATGTGATTGCAGACAGGATAATCACTAGAGTAGCTCAGGGAGTTAAAGCCCTTTATTCAGGTGCACATACCGGTATACTGGTGTAGGCTAACAAGAAATAATAATAATAAGAAGAAATAATAATAATAAGTTGTATATCGATACCATAAGTGGCATCGATATACAATAGGTTATGGTTTCTCTGTTATGGCAATACCCAAGATTTTACATTGTGTAAAATATAATTCTATTTAGTGTCTAGGGTTAATACAACTATTACTAGGAGTAGTATAGCATAGCATATTGTACCTGTAGAATCCAGTAGCAGATAGGCTGATCTTCTGAAAGAACGCTGCGTTCACCTGACAGGAAGTATAGCAAGCAATAACATAAATCACATGAAAACCATGCCCCATATATGACCCTCTCCACGTATGAAGATCACAAGACTGACTTCATCAAACCTGGCCCTCACATCACATGAGTGTGATTGTTTTCATTGTGAACAGTGAACACTAATAGCAATTTCTGGACTATAAGCCGCTACTTTTTTCACATGCTTTTGACCCTGCGGCCTATACAGCGGTGCGGCTAATCTATGGATTTTTACAGTTAACAACCACCAACGGTGCTCGAACGTGAAGCTTATTGTCTGGTGCGGCTTATACAAGGAAAAATCAGTATTTTCCCCCAAATTTAGCTGGTGTGGCTTATAGTCCGGAAATTACGGTATACATTTAAAAGTCACATTTTAACATCAGTGGTATCTGCCTTTCTTCACTGTACCCAGCTTTCCCAGGATCCTTTGGGGTCCTGTTTCCTGATTGGCTCGAGTCGTTGGTACAGCGCCTGACAGGCATTCTGGGGGAGAGAGAGAGATTTTTTTTTATAAATAAATTTCAATTTATCATATAAATGTTGCCCTTTTTATACCCACATAAGCCTAAACAACCACTCAGATCATTCGTCTTCATACTGCAATACCAAAAATGTCCACACCTGAGGGGCAGTCTTGCCCCTCAGCACGTACCCCCCCCACCTCAGTCCTGATGGGAAGGGCAGAGGGAGGGGGCATTGAACCACAGTGGGAGGAAGTGGGGACTGGGATAATCCATGCATACCAATAACTAAAAAAGTGGGGGCAAAATTAAAGCGGAAGGGAGTATTTTTTGGGGGGGACTTACATCACTTGAGAGCTTGTTCAGACATGCCCAATCAGACAAATAAAGGAAATCACAGATACCTCAATGAAGGTCTGACTGTTACGTCGACAGTTTAACGTATATTGAGTGTTTAAATAAAGCACCTTGACAGCCATGCCGTTGGCGTCGGTTCCAAAGGAGGCGGCCGAGGGACAGGTGTTTGGACACTTGTCAGTGCCGGTCTCTGAAATGTACACCTTAGACAGGGGGATGTGGAGCTCCCTGCTGGCCACCTGGCATCATTAACACACACACACACACACACACACACACACACACACACACACACACACACACACACAGAACGTTAGCTCCTATATGTAATTTTATGGTCAAAATAATGATTACATTGTTTATAATTGTTTTTATGTTTTTCATGGAGCCTTCATTTAATTAGATCATCTCCAAAAAGTCTAGTCTTTTTGACGCCTCTAGGGGCTGCAGGAGGTCTCCAAAGTTATCCCTATAAGCTTTGTCATTGTGGTTAGGGTTATCCCAGTGGAACTATTTGTTAGCAAATTACGAAGAGCCTCTCTGAGCTGCATCTGATTAAGGAAAAAGGGAGGACTGGTGGAGTCAAATGTGGAGGTGGTGGATGACTATGATTTTTAAAGAGCCACTGCGGCTCCTACGGTTGTCATAGATACTAGATATTTTCTGGTGATCTAATAATGAAACAGTCTAAGATAAAGAAGAAAAGATGCCATTAAAATTCCGAGATTTATTGCTTGTATATACTTTAAAACCCATAACCGCCAAACTCACAGTTGGGTCGTTGTCTCGGAAACAGCATGGTTGTCATGGGAACCCTGCAGTAGCCTACCTGTTGCATCTTGGTGTGAACTCCCTGGCCCATCTCTGTTCCTCCATGACTGACCAGAACCGAACCATCTTTATAGATGTGGACGAGAGCTGCCGCCTGCACGCACACGCATGCACGCACACACACGCACGCGCACACACGCACACACGCACACACACGCACGAAGATTGCCTTCATTATCTTTAACACCTACAAAAAGAATAAGAATAAGGAACACAGACAGATAGACATAGACAGACAAACAGACCTGGTTAAGGAAGCTCTCTCCGAAAGCGATTCCATATTTAATAGGAATCATCGCCATTCCTTTCTTCCTCCAGGGGTGGCACTGGTTGAACTGTTCAGCGGCCAGTCGTCTGGCTTCGTAGTCGGCCCTGAGTTTAAGACAACACCTCATATCATTGGTTCGTTCGATTCATCGCTCCAAATAACACCTCATCTCATTGGTCTGTTTGAGCAGCACATTAAATTAAATAGCTATTCCGGGCTCCATTTTCGTCACCGCTAAACCCCTTATCCCTAAACTACTTATATATATATATATATTATATTATATAATATTATATTATATAATATTTCTGAATAGTTATGTAGATTGGCTAGTTGAACGATTCAAAAACAGTTTTTCATAATATCAAAAAAAAGGCAAAGAATTTAGGGATAAGGGATTTAGCATGGAGCCCTCCATGTCTGATAGTTACAATAACAGATGATTTAACAGATGGTTCATGTCTAATATAGAAGTAATAACAGATTATGTATTTTACGGACTATAAGGCACACTTAAAAAAACAACAGTGCGCCTTATAATCCAGTGCGCCTTATATATGGATTGTTTGACTGCAGTAGTTTCTATCCTAGTTTGGCTGTCTGCAGTAGCTTCTATTCTGTGCACCTTATAATGCGGTGCGCCTTATATATGAAAGCAGTTCTAGAATAGGCCATTGAAGGTGCGCCTTATAATCGGGGCGCCTTATAGTGTGGAAAGTACGGTAATTTAAGAGCTGCTCCGTGTCTAATAGATAAGTCAAAAAACAATACATCTTATAGATATGATAACAGACCTGGCTTTGCACTCTCTCCAGCATAGCTGCAGATTATCCGCCACAAAGTCAAACTTGTAGTGAGTGACGGACGGGCCGCTGTACATGTTGGCCTCACGCACCTGTACACGTGCATAACCCGTGCATTAGGCTCACTCACAGTGCTGTTACATTTACACCTATGCAGTGCTGGGCAGTAACAAATTAGATATTACTGTAATCTTATTTTACGACCTTTTTCCGGCAAAAGTAGTGTAACAATATTACTCTACCAAAATGGGTAATACAGTATGTAATATGTTACTAAGCCAAAACATGCCTCATTACTTATTACAAATGAGAGGGTGCCAGGGGGGCCCCCTGGTGGCAAAATATATTATATGGGGGAAAACTGTCAGTTGTAATATGTTCCAAAATGAGTAAATAGTATCACATAGTGTCTAGAAAAGTACTTATCTATGGACCAGACCAAAGAAAATATGTACATATATGCCAACATATGAATCATATATGTTGCTTATATGTGCATATACTGTATGTGGATATATAGGAGATATATATGTGTCATATATAACCACATATATGCCATGGTCGGGTTCATATAGAGTGCCAATTTCATATACTGTATGTGGCATATATTAAAACATATTTGTGCATATAATTTCTTTCCAAAATATTATTTTCTGTCTAAGGAGACGCAAATAAAGTAGATATTGCCCAACTCTGCACACATGAACATAATCTGTTTTGAATCGAAGCGTGACTTGACTTGATTATAAATAATCAAGTCAAATCATGGGACCCATCCACAGATTCACAGCTGTCGTAATAAGGTAAGGTAAGGTAAACATTTAGGTGTTAGTTATGCACCTGGTGCGCGGGTCGTCGCAGCACTGCAGCTACGTCAGTGACCATGCTCTCTAGGACCATGACACTCTGCGGCACGCCGAAGCCCCTGAACGCCGTGTTGGACGGCAGGTTGGTGCGGCAAGCCACGCCCCTCCCACGCAGGTGAGGGATGTTGTAGGCGGAGTCAATGTGAAGCAGTATCTTCTCTACCACCTAACAGACAGACAGGCAGACAGACAGACAGGCGTTGATGGATGGCCAGGTATGCTAGGGCCTTCACATTTTTTTATATTGATCCATTGGCTTCATTAAAGATGGAGTGCCATGATTTTTTTCTACACTAAAACATGATCATCAGGTATTAATGTTATATGAAAAGTAAGATTTTTTCCCAAAAAGTGTACAGTGTTTGTTAAACTGTCATTTTTATGATTCCACCCTACCAGTTCATTAAGTATGCCTGGTTTGCCAGATGTGGTGTAAAAGTTTGAAAAACGTATTTTTCAATTCCCTGGGCCTTTAACACAAGTCGACTCCCACCAGCACATGTTGAAATGTTCGACATTACACCGCGCAAGTAAGATGTAATTGTGCATCTTGTATGTAGGTAGGTCGTTTGACAGGTAAACTCACCAGTAACGATTCATCTATGGTGTTCCCTGCGTTGGTAAAATACTGGATGTCAGCAGCTTGGATCCGCCCATCATTCATAAACCCCACCTACAACACATCAGCCAATCAAAAACAAAACAACCATTATACTATGTGTGATGTAAAACTTTCAGGTTATTATAGGTCATATCAACTCCAGTATCTCAACAACAACAACAACAACAACAACAACAACAACAACAATATCTCAACAACAACAACAACAAATACAACAACACCTTGTACTTTCCCAGGACAGGGTGTCTACCTCCAGTGATCAACATGTCCTCTCCTCTCTCTAAAACCATCCGAACAGGATGGCCTGTCCTGGAATATAAAACATTTTCAGCGGTTAAAATAAATGTCTGGTAACTGTTGCCTTTAAGGCTTCACCACGTTTTGCCAAAAATATATGTTAATGACATCTAAAAGATTTTAGCAGTGTCTCTGATGTCACAGACCTATGTGACTGTTGTGACTGTGTGACTGTAGTCACAGGGAGGATCCTGGACTCCAATTCCCATAATTCTTTGATATATAGGGTGATATACTTGATGCTTCAAAGGTGATATATAGGGTGATAACATACTTGATGCTACAGAGGTGATATATGCTAGGGTGATAACATACTTGATGCTATAGAGGTGATATATGCTAGGGTGATAACATACTTGATGCTACAGAGGTGATATATGCTAGGGTGATAACATACTTGATGCTACAGAGGTGATATATGCTAGGGTGATAACATACTTGATGCTACAGAGGTGATATATACTAGGGTGATAACATACTTGATGCTATAGAGGTGATATATGCTAGGGTGATAACATACTTGATGCTAACCGAGGTGATATACAGTATGCTAGAGCAGGGGTTTTCAACAGGTGGTCCGGGGACCACCAGTGGTCCCTGAGAGGGTTCCAGGTGATCCCCAGTTAAGTTGTTTAACCAAATACAACAAATACAACACAACTAGAAGACAGACAAAAGCAAAAGAAATCTTTAGTTTTGGGATCTGTGGGGCTAAAATGTCCTCAAGTGGTGGTCCGTGGCTCAAATTCTGAATAAATGGTGGGCCCTGGCATCAAAAAGGTTGAAAACCCCTGTGCTAGGGTGATAACATACTTAGATGCAGCTACGGAGCAGATAGATGCTAGGATTGCGGTCTTGGTGACCTTTCCTCCAAAAGCTCCTCCCAGTCTTTTCACGTGAACGCTCACTCTGTTGGATGGGATAGCTAGTGTCTCAGCTATACACTCCTAAAAAAACAAAAACAAATGTGTTTTTAAAAAAAGAAGTAAAAAAAAAGAAATGTGTTAAAATAGGTTAACAGCTTTCACCATGCTCACACATTTTACAAACATGTTAATTGCCATGTTAAAAATATTTGTAAAGCTTTGTAACATGTTAATAAACATGTTAGCACCTTTAATATTTGCTCTAAATATGTTAAAACATGTACAGATTAATACACACTGATTTATGTAACATAACTCACTGGAGGCTCTTCTACATATATTATTATATGTACGGGGACAACAATATTGAACTTATATTGACCAGGGACAACAAATAGGGACAATCAGAAGTTGTGGAATGCATTGGAGTCTATGGGCTCGAGCGAGTATGTGAACTACGTGGCTGGTACTACTAGGCTGCTTTCTGAACCCTCAATGTCGCAACGGTCACAACAGGGGACTTATGAACCCGCCGCGTCAGCAGAACTACAGTGGGAGGTAGGAGGTGTATAACAACAACAGTCATGGAGGAAGAAGAGGTTGGCCCTCTGGATGGATTTGTGTTTGAAGAAGAACAAAGATGGAACATTTAGCAAGCAAGTAGTCATTTGCAAGCATTGCATGAAGAAGTTTAGTTTTCACCAAAGCTGTTCAACCTTAAAGTACCATCTCAATGCAAAGCACCCGTTAGTCAGGGCTTTGGACAGCTTGCGTCAGAGCACTCTGAATGAACGCAGGGCTGTAAGCAAGTCCACCTCCCATAAATTAACCAACACAATTGCTAAATAGGTTTCTATGAACTGTAGACTGATCTGCATTGTTGAAGATAAGCGTCTCGCTGAGGTTTCGAAAGTCGCAACCCTCAACACAACCTACAAGCCACCAGTAAGATCCACAGTAATGCTTAGAGTCCACGAGCTGTAAGCAAAACATGTCGCCCTGACAGGAGACCACTGGACGTCAGTGAGTAACAACAAATTACCTCGGTGCAACTGCACATCATATCACAAACGTATATCCGTTTTTTGGCATTTATTTTTCCATTTTCACAACAATACACAGGAAACCATGGCATACCATGGGACGTACGGCCTATGGGAGGGCCTATGTATAAGCAGGTCATTGGGTACATGTTTAATGTTAGATATCTGTAGGCCTGTATACCTGTGTATAAGTAGGGTGTTGCGTCGACACGTATGCTTTATATTCATTCTCTTCCCCCACAGGAATGACCAGCATGCTTTGTGTCTCCATGTAGAAATGTTCCTGTCCACCGATAGCAATCTGTCCTGTTAAAAATAGAAACAAACACACCAACAAATTATAATATGGGTAATACTGTGATAATAATATGAAGTGACCAGTAATAAGAGTATTACTTCTCGATTAATACAAATAAACCAATTATTACACTATCATTGTATGTGTGTAGTTGTATGTGATGATGTTCACATGCTGCTTCTTTTTTTGTTTTGTTGAATCAATTTTAATTTTTAACCTTGTTGACTTGTATGACTTTTTTCTTTCCCTTTTGAATGTCTTGAATGACACCTTGTGGTGTGCTTAGCTTTGATTGGTTTTTATGGCTTTGATGTACAGCACTTTGGTCAGCTGTTTTAAAAGTGCTTTAGAAATAAAATTGACTTGACTTGACATGTGAAAGGCCTCCGTAATTATGGGCCTATTACTATGTTATTATTAACTACCGAAACGCAATGTCAAATGTGACATTGATGTACAGTACATGCATATCATATTATATTACCTTCATAGACATGATCGACAGTGTTGAAGGCCTCCGTAATGTTGCCTTTCTCTATCCTTCTGTGAGGTTCATAGAAGGACTTCCTCTCAATGGCTTCCTGTCGAACACACACACACGCACACACGCACACGCACACACGCACACACACACACACACACACACACACACACACACACACACACACACACACACACACATATTTGGCCATTGTGTATGCAGCAATGTGAAAACGGTTTCATTTTGTCTCATTGGGTGATTTGATGGAACATAAAATAGGGGACAGATCTGGCTTGAGCACATGACTCTTGAGAATAATTCTGTGTAGATTTTGTCTAACAATTTGAGGGATTTGGGGATATAATCTAGCTGAGCATTGAGCAATATGAAGTAAACTGTTTTGCCACCTGGTGGCGCTATAACAGTGCGTTCTAGGATATGTGGGGCAGAGGTTCGTCGTTTGCATCTAGGGAATGTTTGTGCGTGCGAAGTTTGGCATCGACCGGATTAACAGTGCCGGAGATTAGCTGTACACAGACAGACAGACAGATGGACACACACGGACGGATGGAGTGCAAAACATACTCTTCACCATGCCTGGTGGAGACAACAAAGTAAATGGTTGCCCAGATACATTTGAGTGGCTACTTGAATGGCCATATACTGTAGTTTTCTCTGTCTATGCGCATAAGAGTACACTACTGACCTCTAGTGTTCATAACAGTGCAGTGCATACCTCCAGGGTGAATATGGGGTTAGGCAGGTCCTCATAACGGATCTTCACGGCTGCAGCTCCTCGTTTAGCGTGAGCCTTGGTGTCTGCGACCACTGCACAGATCATCTGCCCCACGCACGACACCTGTCAGGATTTACAGCGATCATGCCGCCAAGAAGAAAAGCCAACATGTCATATACCAATACTTTGTACAATGTAGATTGTAAAAAGAATGAAAAAGCAAACACGCTCATGCCTCCCTTCACGCAGTGTTGCCATGTCTGCTTATTACAGTATATGCAACTGTTGACCTGTTTTTTAATGTAACAAGTCACTTACAAATAAATTACTGGTGGTTGCTGGCTGATGTTTTGAAACCAAATGGGCCTTGTGGGTCCATTTGGTTACATGTTTTACACTCTCAAGAGTTAAAATATTCATCATCTGAATTAGCCACACACACACAGACATACCTGGGCTTGTGCCAGTAGTTCTTCATCGTATCCAAACATGGTCCTGACCTTCAGACCAGGAATGTCTGAGTGTGTGATGACGTCAACCACACCTGGAACCTGCAGAGCCTCACTGACGTTCACCTCTCTGTCAATACAAAACAATATGCATTAGCAGCCTTATAGTAACAATAGTAACAATTTCCTTCAAGGTTGCCTGGATCACAAGCTGCTTTACAATGCTTTATATTTCACATATAAGGCATTATAACACATCACACCATAACCATGTATAACTCATAACCACGTTTAGAACAGCACACAGAAATAATGTAATGTGTCAATGATTTAAAATTGATACAGTGTCAGTAACTATTTATCAAAATTTGATAAAAACCTGCACTCGGTTTCACATGTATTTAACAGATTTAATCTGTTAAATACATGTGAAACCGAGTGCAGGTTTTTATGAGAAAAATGTATTGGAATGGATATACCGGTAAATAAGTAAAAATAGGGATCTGGAATATAAATGGACATTGTATTTGAACTCATGATGTGTTTTTCTTGCTAAATACATTTCACAAATGCTTAGTATTGGTAACGATTCCATAGTATCGGTGACAATTCCAATTCTTTACCTTGATATGATACCAAGTAAAACAATATGACAATTTGAAATTTAAATTCATATTTCAATACAATTGCTACATTGGATTGCATAATTTCTATGTGTGTGCTTGTACAGTACATACAGTACATGTTAAGTTAACGTGTGCTCTAGCCATAGCCTACATCAGGGGTGCCCAAAAGGTAGATCGTGGTCTACCAGTAGATCACGCAGGCCATGCAGGTAGATCAACAGTTTCCCCTGGAACTTGGACCCTTATAGATCTGTAACTAAGTTAAATTTAAATTTATATTTAAACATCTGAATTACATCATTTTCAAGAGTCCATACAATTAGAAAATGGAGAATAACTGTTGTTGTGGACAAATTGTTGACAAAAATGTGAAAGTTCTTAGTTTTGGGTGCAAGAAACTAAACTCAACATCACAAACTGTCAACTCAAACCTCAAATACTGTTTTCAAACGTCAGTAATAGCATAAATTCTCCTCCTCTGTTTTTCATTATAAGTGCATTATTCTTAAACACTATAACAGTAAGTAACACCATCACCACTATTTCAAAGCTCAAACTTTCTAGGGGGCCTTGAAATGGATTTTCAGTAATGGAATAATCACATTTTTTATGTGTAGATCTTGTTGAGCCGTTCATTTTGAAAGTAGCTCTCAAGTCAAAAAAGTGTGGGCACCTCTGCCCTACATGATGCGGTATACATACATACGTGGGCTGCATACATGATTTTAGCATGTGCTCTGGTACTGGTGACCAGCACCATGAATAACTCTCCAGAGGTTGGGGGAAGGTCATCACAGTAGAGCGCCTCCCCTGTGGCCTGGCTCACTGCAGAACGGTGCATTATGGGTCGTCCTACCGGGTCCTGTTTGCTCTGTGTGTCGGGAACTTTCTGGAACAATGAAATCATAATGTTTAAACTCTGAACTAGTGATTTATTCATTTATTTGTTTGTTTGTTTATATTTCAGGTATTACCTGAAACTCCTGCAGGCTGGGAGTGAAGGTTCTGGGCAGAGGTTCAGTCGAACTGCAGTCTGCGTGAGAAACGTCCAGCATCACACCCTGTCACGCATACACGCACGCACACGCACACACACACACACACACACACACACACACACACACACACACACACACACACACACACACACACACACGTGTAAAAGAGGCTGCTAGTGCAGGTACATTGATTACAGATGTACTCTATGTGACTATTACCATATGTCTCAAAGCGTTCAGGACGTCCAGGTAGAACCTGAACATGAGGCTGAGGGTCAGGGAGGTCCTGAACGTCTCCATTCCTCCAGGAAAGCCGGCAGGAAGATCCACCTCCTGCAGGAGAACCTGGTAGGCCTCCCTGAACGTCTGCTCCTCCCACCTCCTGGAATATCAATAACAAGCAGCATGTCTGTACAGAATGTCTACAGGAGAGGAAGGAAAGGACAGGTTCACCTGCTAGCCTACAAGTCAGTCAGTAGTTTACTTACTATCTAACTGTGGTGTTTGGCACTTTACCACAACACCATCTGATCACATATCGTATATATTTTAATCAATGTATATTTTATTTATGAGTAACCCGTGCAGTTTCCAGTCTGTCTTCACGGTCACTATCAATAAAAGCAAAAAAATAAAAAAGTAAAACAATAAATATAGCTGCAAGCAGCAATAAAACGGGATCAAGCAAGCAGCAATAAGGAGTAAGAACAATACGCACAAATAAGCCATAGAAACATGGGAGCCTGAACTTCAGAAATACATCAGGTAATTATGTGTGAGACTGACTCACATTGTAATCTGGTGTGACTGAGTGAATGATTGGTGAGCTGTGAGTGAGTGGTGAACTGAGCTATGAACTGTCATTAGTGACAACATGGCCGAATAGTGACAGTCAAACAGCCTTGCCCAGCCATGAGGCCCATAGGGCAGGTGCCTATCTCCTGTTTCTGTAGCATGAGGCAGCTTGATGTACAAGTACACCCTCTGGACATGACGCTAGTATGACACAGGGTCTTACCCCCAATCCATCCCTTGATGCTGAGTGCCAAGCAGGGAGGCATTGGATCCCGTTTTTAGAGCCTTTGGTATGACCCGGCCGGGAATCGAACCCCGGCCTCCCAGTCTCAGGGCGGAGACACTCTAACCACAAGGCCACTGATTTGGTGAATGAGTAAATGATTGGTGAGCTGTGAGTGAGTGGTGAACTGAGCTGTGAACTGTCATTAGTGACAACATGGCCGAATAGTGACAAAACACAACATGGCCGAATGGTGACAACCACCATTACATTGAGTTTTACCCTGGGTTACACATAGAACCATGAACTTAGATGTAGAAGACCACATGAGATTGTGCATGATTGACTCATATTACTAGGTGTCTGTGCCGGGATTTGAACCCAGGAACTCTCATTTCCAAGTCATGCGCTCTACCAATGAGGCTACCCAACAGACACAAGACGTACTGGAAACAACACACACATTCAGTGGACTGCTTGGTAAATGGTAAATGGTGCATTTATATAGCGCCTTTATCCAAGGCGCTTTACATAGATTGTGCATCACATTCACCCATTCACACACACATTCATACACTGATGGCAGTGGGACAGGGACACATCGACACTAACTCTGCAGGAGCCCGGGATCGAACCGGCAACCTTGTGGTTACCATCCGGTTACTCTACCTCTGAGCCACTACCGCTCCTTAAATATGCACAAATAAGCCATAGAAACATGGAAGAAATACATCATGTGATTGTGGAAACACAGCAGGGTTTTTGGAGACTCAGACTTTGTATTGTCAGCAGTGGGACTTGAACCCTCAATCTTGTGTTCCGAAGTCAGGCACCCTACCGACTGAGCTATCCTGGCACAATGATTTGCTTAGTTGTTGTCATCAATGAAACAACCCAACAACACGCTACCAAGCAGTAAGCAATATGAACAATATGCACAATTCAGCAGTCAGAGGGTGGAGCTTAGTGGTCAAAGTGACAAATGGAAACTAGAATATTCGCAATTTAAAAATTGCAAAGTGTGGTTGCCGTTGTCGCTTGCCCCCCGCAGCTCCCCCCCATATTGTCACTTGCCCCCCGCAGCCCCCCCCCCCCCATACTGCACACTGCGGTGCAGTATGCCCCCCCCCATACTGCGGTGCAGTATGGCCCCCCCACACTGCGCACTGCGGTGCAGTATGGCCCCCCCACACTGCGCACTGCGGTGCAGTATGGCCCCCCCCACACTGCACACTGCACACTGCACACTGCGGTGCAGTATGCCCCCCCCATACTGCACACTGCGATGCAGTATGGGCTTCAGCCAGCAGGCGCCCTCGTTCCGTCCAACTCCCGACCCCGTTGGCAACTACACCATGGTACATAGCGTTGTACAAAACGGTTTGCACACCTGCTTGTATAGCAAGCACCATGCAGCTCTAATGAGTGCTCCATCTCCATGTAGCCCTCACTGCAGCCCGCAGATCGGGGCGGTGCTCCTCCTAGGAGGAGTGGGTGGGGTTGCGGGAGGAGTGGGTGGGGTTACTCCCTATGACACCGGTTAGTGATTTATCGTAGAGCTGTGGGGTCTGAACGGCGGAGCTGGGTTGGGAAGGAGCGCTTGTTTTATCCGCCGGCTACTACTAGTAGGGCGGGGCGAAGGAAGTTTTACTGAGTTACTGTTATGGTTAGGGTTAGGTTAGGTTTAGGCATAGGTTTACTGAGGTTAAGTTTAGGGTTAGGATTAGGTTTAGGCATAGCCTAGTTTTATTGGGGTTGTGTCTTTATGGTTAGGGTTAGGTTAGGTTTAGGCATAGGTTTACTGAGGTTAAGTTTAGGGTTAGGATTAGGTTTAGGCATAGCCTAGTTTTATTGGGGTTGTGTTTAGGGTTAGGTTGGGGTTAGAGTTAGACGATGCTTTATGCGGTTACTAACCCTAACCATAACCTCAGTAAAACTATGCTTCGCCCCGCCCTACTAGTAGTAGCCGGCGGATAAAACAAGCGCTCCTTCCCAACCCAGCTCCGCCGTTCAGACCCCACAGCTCTACGATAAATCACTAACCGGTGTCATAGGGAGTAACCCCACCCACTCCTCCCGCAACCCCACCCACTCCTCCTAGGAGGAGCACCGCCCCGATCTGCGGGCTGCAGTCAGGGGCTACTCTTCATCTCTGGCTGTGTGTGTGTGTCTACATCAGTTCCCATTGTTGTACAACCAGAGGAATATAATTAAAATAGAGCTTGGAATTGAAATGATAGTTTAATAATCTCTAATTAAAAGTGGAACGATACAGCTTAAAATTGGAACGATACAGTTTAATAATCTCTGACTAATATTGGAATGATACAGTTTGAAATTGTCGCAATACAGTTTACTAATCTAAAAATGGAACGATACAGTTTGTAATTGAAACAATATAGTGTACTATTCTCTGACTAAAATTGGAACGATACATCTTAAAATTGAAATGATAGTTTAATAATCTCTCACTAATATTGGAACAATACAGCTTGAAATTGGAACGATGTAGTTTACTACTCTCTGAGTAAAATTGGAATGATACAGTGTGAAATTAGAACAATACAGTTTACTAATCTCAGACTAAAAATGGAACGATACAGTTTGAAATTGGAATGATACAGCTAAATTGTTCGAATTTCAGTCAGAAAAGATTAGAATGATGCAGTGCTTTGTGCTTTATAGCAGTGGTTTCCAACCTTTTTGAAACCACGGCCCACGACCTAAAGGACCCACAATGCAATGCAATCTAGCTAGCCTGAAAAAAAAAACCCACATATATTTATATATATTAAAGGTGTTGGCGTTAACACGTTAATGCGTTAACGCATTAATGCATTAATCTCGTGTTAACACAGCCGTGCGTTAATGGCGTCAAAAAAATTAACGCGAGATTAACACACTGACGATGGCTGTCCTCGGTGCGGCAGGCCACAGAAGTACTTTACGTCCACACACAAACACAGTGATGGTGTGTACAAAAAATGCAAACCGGCTTGTACAACAAACATTTGTTGTGCAAATCAAAAATCCAGCCAGAAAATCAGGCATGAGCATTTTTCAAACTGCTTAAAATGGCAGACACTCTGGGGGTGGAGCTTACCGGTCAATGTTACAGATGTGTTCCACATGAATCAAGGAACATGTAGAAACAAGTCCCATGATTTTTGGCCAAACGAGGCCCGAGTTATGGTTTTTCAAATGTTTCAGTTTCAAAGAATTGTTATAGCGCCCCCATTTGAGCAATTGGAGTAAGACTGGTTTTGCTGCTATTTGGCATCCCCCTCTACCAAACTGTAAAATCTCATAAACAGATTACTTTGCATGTGTAGATTAGGGATAATAGAAGAATTTTCACAAACAAGCAATTTTCATTGGCTCGTAAAAACATCATTTTTTTCACTGAAAACAAAATTCACACCCATTTCATGTTTGTATGGCTTCAAAGTTCATGTGTAGGTCATTGTTATGCATTTTGATCAAAGATTGTAGGAGAAGAGACATTTTAACTGTTTTACATATAATTCAAGATGGCGGTTCATCTAAAGGTCAGAGGTCAAAAGTAAGAATACAAAAGTTGTTCGGCATAAGCAGACGCATAAGTGAATATAAGTTACATTTCTGAGAGTCGAGCAGTTCATGAGTTATGAGTGTTTAAAGTTTGCAATTTCAGTTGAGTGCTATAGCGCCACCATTTGACCAGTGGTCACAGGCTTCGCATCATCACCGTTTGGCATCACCCTCTACCAGATTACCAATTTTCGCGAAAACCGACTGCACGGTTCAGCCAGAACAGCTATTTCTGGTGGAAGGAGGAAAAAAGAGACAAAAACAAGAAGGGATCAAGGTCCACTTCGTGGACTGCTTGATCCCTTAATAATTACATCCATAAAATACCATAGAGCACCTGTAAATACCTTGTAAGCATCATATAAAGCCAACTCGGGTCATGACAAATCATGGCAACAAACGCAATATTTTGGACTGAATAAATAATTACAAACACAACAAAAAAAATGTTGTTTTTTTCTCCTTCTTTTTCATAATTTACGAGGCTAAAAGAAATGTTCTCATGATTAGTCATGACAAAGTCTATAAGGAAAATGAATGGGGAAATCACTTCTGGAACAGTCAACGGTGGCGGGACTGCGCACTCTACACAATATGCAATTCTGTGTTGAAATATACAGTAATTTGAAAGTGTTTAATACATCTATACCTTCAGTGTGTACTTATGTATATGCAAAATGTATATTTCACAGATCTGACCTTCCGGTGAGGAGGTCACAGGTCCTGCACGGCCTCATAGTTGTCGGCCCAACTCCTCCGTAGTAGACACTGATCTCCTCTGTTACCATGGAGACTGGGCCAAACAACACCCGCATCGCCGCCGCCACTGTCGCTAAGGCGTTCTCCTTTCTGGGAGCCTGGCGGTATGAGCGAACAATCTCCCCCTGGTGCACGCACGCACGCACGCACGCACGCACGCACGCACGCACGCACGCACGCACGCACGCACGCACGCACGCACGCACGCACGCACGCACGCACGCACGCACGCACGCACGCACGCACGCACGCACGCACGCACGCACGCACGCACGCACGCACGCACGCACGCACGCACGCACGCACGCACGCACGCACGCACGCACGCACGCACGCACGCACGCACGCACGCACGCACGCACGCACGCACGCACGCACGCACGCACGCACGCACGCACGCACGCACGCACGCACGCACGCACGCACGCACGCACGCACGCACGCACGCACGCACGCACGCACACACACACACACACACACACACACACACACACACACACACACACACACACACACACACACACACACACACACACACACACACACACACACACACACACACACACACACACACCTTTCTATTGTATAAAGAAGGTATGATTTATAACATTCTACTCTAAACAGGGATGATTCGAAATAGTCTACTATAATGTCAAAGGGTATTATTTGTATTTTCTCCTGTATTATAACCAGGTGTGTAATTTTCTACTACTAAGCAGTTACATTTGAGATTTTCTACCCAATTACTGAGAAAGCTATACATTGTCTTTTCTCTGTCTATTTATAAAGGTATAATGCCTACCTTTCTGGTTCTGGGCATGAACACAGACAGGATAACATCATCAGCTTTCAGGGCCGTTTTTCTAAAACCAATGAAGAAGTCTTCATTTAGTAGAACCTCCCTACTCCCCCCTGTGAGAATGAAAAGAACAAGATTTAACTTTAGTTTAGTAGACACTCTTAATCCAGAGTGAGTTATTCATTGTAATACTAAGCAAGAATAGAACAAAAACACATTATATACATAAAATGCAATTATCACGAGTCAAACATAAGCTAATAAAGTAACAGTGGGATATAAATATATTATGAAACTACGCATATACTATTTCTGTGTCTAAATGGGACGAAAAGGGAGTTGTTTTATATTTTTTGTTCCGCGGGGGAGCAAGCGGGAGCAGCGAACAAGAGGTCAAAAATCAAATCAGTGCGGGATTGGTCTGAAATTTAACGGAAGCGAGCGGGAGTGGGATTAATAAATAACTCCCACACAGGGCTCTAGTGGTAACCCCCTTGCTGTTGGGCTTGCTTTGAATTCTTTTGGTAAGTTTTGCATTGATTTGTATACCTCTTATACCCCGTGTTGCTTTTTTATACCAGTGAAAAAGAAAAACACTTTGGCCTGGTGATGTTGTGGACTCACCAGCAGAGAGCACTTTCAGTTTGCAGTTGCCGGCGGCCAACAAGGGGTTAAGGTCAGAGTTGGGGTACGCACTGGCGATATTCCCTCCAAGAGACTGAGTAGCAAAAAACACACAATTAATGAATGCAATGACATAATTATGCATCGTTTTCTGATAACATATCAGTGGCGATTGTGTAAAAAAAAAAAAAAAAAAACAATGTTTCCAACAATCCAAAACTGTGATTGAAAACAATAATAAAAAAAATAAAAATATCTGAGATGAGATGAGAGATGAGATGTACTTTATTATCCCCGCAGGGAAATTAATACGCTACAGCAGCATAATGTAACAGTAACACAAACAAACAGAAGAACACAAAGGACACAAAAGTACACAATCCCAACAAGGCAGTAGACCAAGACACAAGATACAACTGTACAACTAGGGGGGAGATGCTCCTACAAATTATACAGCCTGATGGCGGTAGGCAGAAAGGAGAGTCTGTACCGCTCAGTGTTCATTCTCGGGGTGGTGAGCCTGCCACTAAAAGAGCTCACTCTATCCTGCAATTCACCATAGAGTGGGTGTGAAGGGTTTGACAACATGGAGACCAGTTTGTCCCTAATTCTCCTCTCTGCAACTGACTGCAGCCCCTCCATCTTGAAGCCCACCACAGAACTGGCCTTCTTTGTAATTAAAAATAGACGTCATTATACAGACATGTTGGCTCGAAGTCCTACAGCACAATACCGAAAATGTTTCCACTCTCTCAACATCCATTATCCAAGAAGGATAATGATACAACTCTAGCTCTAGCTTTGCTCAAAAGCTAGAGCTAAAGCAAAAAGCGATTTGGGACAAAGCAGCGCCATGATCACCTGCTGAACTGGAAAGCAAGGGGTTGGCAGGATCTGCCCCTGTGATTCACGGGTTTCCCGCAAGGTGTTTCAGGAAGTAAGCACATAATAGGTCTGATACATTTATATGTTCAGTCATTTTCAGTCATTTCATCTGCATTCCAAAAATAAAAATTTGGAATGCAGATGAGGATCCTTATTATAGAGTAGGTAATACGTACATTATAACAGTACTAATTACACATTCCACACATTCCATTTGCAGCAAGTTGCGTATCTGTAGGGGGTTGCACCACCTCACACTTTAGTTTAAACGTGGCCTAGTTATAGTTTAAATGTGTCCTAGTTATAGCACAGATGGCCTTTGCGTCAAGTCTATAGATTCCATTTTAAAAATAGACGTCATTATACAGACATGTTGGCTCGAAGTCCTACAGCACAATACCGAAAATGTTTCCACTCTCTCAACATCCATTATCCAAGAAGGATAATGATACAACTCTAGCTCTAGCTTTGCTCAAAAGCTAGAGCTAAAGCAAAAAGCGATTTGGGACAAAGCAGCGCCATGATCACCTGCTGAACTGGAAAGCAAGGGGTTGGCAGGATCTGCCCCTGTGATTCACGGGTTTCCCGCAAGGTGTTTCAGGAAGTAGCACATAATAGGTCTGATACATTTATATGTTCAGTCATTTTCAGTCATTTCATATACTTTTTTTCTCTTCTCTTTTTTAAAAACAATCCTAACATCTTAGCAGGTCTTGCTTAGCTCCTGGCTAAGAAGTCATTAAATAATAAGGGCAGCCTCCCAGTTACAGTATATGATTAGTCTCTATACTTGTGTCTCTATACTATGTCTCACACTATAGAGACACTAGGGTGTTACAGCTACTGTAAATTGTATCATAGATACTTGGTGCTACTTACAGCTACGTTGCGTATCTGGACTCCGCCCATGCTAGGAATGTGTTTGAGCATGGCTCTGTACAGTTCGGTCTCATGGCCAGGCAGGGATTTCACTACATTCCCCAGAATGCATTGCAAGGCAGACAGGCTGTTCCCCGCTCCCACCCACACACCTGAAGGACAAAGACAGCAGTGACAAAAAAGCAATACATCTCAGAATTTTAATGGCATTTTCCTACCTTTTCTTCATTATCTTAGACTATTTATTTATTAGATCAGTTCCTGAAAATATCTAGTATGACAATCATAGGAGCTGCAATGGCCCTTTAACTCTTTAAACCTCAAAGCCATTAATGCCATGAATGTAGAGACAAATTTTGTGGGGTGAACCTTTTAGTCACACATACCTGAATATTGTGTAGAGAAAATGTATACAACTGCTGTTTGTGATTTTTAGTTTTTGAGATCAATCAATCAATTACATAATGCATATGAATGGCACTCTGGCCATGGCCTACTTGTGCGTGAGTGGAGCCGGCGATTATTCATGGTGTTAGTTATTTACTGACATCATCATTACGTCATCACCTAAACCATCCAATCGGAGTGCTCCAAGGGATCGACCGCTGCCAAACAAACACGGAGAACCGCCCACCGATTGCCTTACTGCGCCCGTTCCACTCACACAAGTAATGATAAAGGAGAACTCCACCATTTTCAACATTTCTAATATGTCATTAATATACCTTAGAGGTGCTGGGTGGACACGATAAAAACGTCTACCCATGCTGTGTTTCCTAGAAATCGAGGTCTGAAGAAAATCATTAACATGGTGAAACACGTCTTGGTGACATCATCTAGACGTGTTTCACCATGTTAATGGATTTCTTTAGACGCTTCTTTTTTTCTGAAAGTGTACAAATGGAACCAAATGAACCCATTAGGGTTCATTTGGTTGCATTTGTACGCTCTCAGATGAATGTTGAAAATGGGTGGACTTCCCCTTTAAGAATGCTATTCTTGTTTTATTTTAACAAAGAATTAGTTAAAAAATGTTGAATTATGATCTTTGAAGCAAAAGGTGAACTTTCCCAACACGTAAATAAATAAGTGCTGTATGTGCATATGCTGGGAAAGTGGTTGACGTCATACCTTGTGGCGTGTGAGTGACATCATACAGCTCCTTCACTCTGATAGGTGAGATGATCAGTGGGTGACGCACTCCTCTGAACTTCATTTCAGGACCTGAGAAACAAAACAAAAAAGTGATTCATACTGCAATGAAAGTTATTCAAGTACAACATAAGTTGACTTGAATGGAGTACTGTAAGTCCATCTTTAAAGATAATAGAATTAACTTCTTGCCAGAAATCAAAATAGATATAGCTATGTTTTTTCTTTTTTTTTTCTTTTTTTTTGATGCTTTTTTGATGTTGATGCTGCAGCTGTTCCCCTGCAGACAGAACTTTGTTATTGTCAACAAATCATGAAAACAAAACAATGACTAAACTCAAATGGTGGTCTGTGGCTAAAATTAAATTGTTAGTGATATAATGTTACTGTATGTCCTACCAGAACCTCACCTATGTTAGTGTTGCCCAGCACCAGAGGGGCATCGGGGTGGGTTGATTTGAGGTGGAGCAGGTCCTCCACGCATACAGGAAACACCCAGGATGCTCTGTCCCCGTTGAACTCCTGTCTGTCTGCGGGGACCGGTCTGTCTCCTTCCTGACTGTCTGTGTGGACCTCCTGTCTGGCCTGGCTCTGGGCCTCTGACATCAACTGGCAGACAGACAGACAGACAGACAGACAGACAGACAGACAGACAGACAGACAGACAGACAGACAGACAGACAGACAGACAGACAGACAGACAGACAGACAGACAGACAGACAGACAGACAGTGAGATAACGTTGCCATCACGACAAACACGGCAGTTGAGCTCTCCGCTCTGCAAGGTGAGAGCTTGTAGATCTGTCATTTTCCGTTACTTAAATGGACTATTGTGGAAACTCTGGAAACTTGGAAACTCAAGCATCTCTTTCCCTTTCTCCATTCAGGGAAGTAAGATTTTCCAATGACGCCCCGATTGCAGTAAACATAACAATTTAAACACAAATACAGTATGTTAGATCTCAAAGGAATCCTTACAAGTCTTTTTGTTTTACCCAGGTCTTTCGTTCTTTCGGTGCGATGTCGGACAGTTTTGGGAAGTAATAGATACATAACATAAGATATGTAGGCATTACTTTTAAAGTAAGCCTATGTAGAGAATAAGTACAGACCATATCATCATTATCAAATTCTTAGTCAACACAGCTAGCTACATAAGCACTTTCCGGGTTCTGTATGTCGACAACTTAAAGCTTCATGGAGAAGCATGCTGGTTTCCTTCTATTATTCCGGGGGGGGGGGGGGGCTTTGGGTGTGTGTGCCTTTATGAATAATGTCAATGATGAAGACTACAGTACAGTAGATTGAATCCATTGGAGTAAAATGTTTGCTAGCATACATTGACCAGGAGAGGGAGCCATACACTAGACAACATAACATTAGATTAATTTATTTTGTGAGTGTGTGCATGCAGTTATGCACGTGCCTGCCTGCCTGCCTGCCTTACTGTCTGCCTGTCTGTCTGCCTTAGTGCCTGTCTGCCTGCCTGTGGTATACTTGTATATTTGACCATGGACAGAGAAGCGTGAACATTCCATGAGAGAGGCAGTCAGCTGACACCGTGACATCCGACCTTGTGAGTTAATCGTGACTCGACAGAAAAACTCAGCTGCACAGTTTGCAATGCATTCATCGGGAGGACAGTATCAGTGATCATCAGAAGTAGAACTCTTTGTTTTCAATGAGGCCAACATTCACTGAGGACAATGTCAGTCACCATAACCAGAAAAGAAGTACGAAAGTGACGTACAATCAGCTCTGGAGGGAAGATCAGCTCTTGTGTTTCGTCCAATGGGAGGAGGCTATCTCGGTCAAACAGCTGTGGCGGGTCCTGAAAAACGCAAAAATATACATAAATATAAAACTGCAGAAACACAAATGTAGAAAATGTAAATACTCTATTGGCCTGAATACAAGAGAGTGCTTTTTCCAATGGAAATATCCTAAAGAAAATTGAGTCGTCTTCTATTTGGAGACTATATTATTTGCCATTCAAAGTTCTTTTTACACAAATGAGTCTTGAAAAATGGGGGTCGTCTTATAACCAGGGTTGTCTTATATCTGGGACAATATGGTAGATAAATGATGGTGAGCAATGGATACATTATCCGTTATACTGAGTGTGACTGAGTGTGACTGTATGTCCTTAAAAACCTACATTGCATTCTGTTCCGTTCTGGCAACAGTCTGTGTTCCCATTGGCTCTGCAGCAGTCCGCATTCCCATTGGCTCTGCAGCAGTCTGCGTTCCCATTGGCTCGGCAACCGTCTGCGTTCCCATTGGCTCGGCAACAGTCTGCGTTCCCATTGGCCCTAGACTCCTGTGAAGACATTTAAACACAACATATCTATAATGAGTGTTTAATCATAACACTTACTGATTAATTTTAATAATGGGTTGAACTGATGTGTTCTAACATGCATTCACAATTCTGTAATAAATATTGTATAAAACTGTGTGCAACCCAATCCATAATATAATAATATGAAGATTCAGATTAAAGGTAATAGAGGGAGCTTTAGTGTGTATAAACACTGTGTAAACACATTTGTGTAAAAACAGAATCTAACTCCACCTCACCTCTACTCTATTGGCTCATCATGAATTTGCTAGAGACGGCTGTGCAGTGATTGGCTAAAACGCTGCCTTACCCCCCACACAACCCCCCTCCCCTCACTAATTAGCCCTGCCTTTCCTGAGCCAGACGAAATGTTTTGTTTTCATGATTTGTTGACAACAACAAAGTTCTGGACCATCTGCAGGACGACGCAAGTGTCTGTCTGTAGGAAAACAGCTACAGCGTCAAAGTAGAAGCAACATAGAAGGGGAAAAGGCAAAAAAATATAGCTATATATCTATTTTGATTTTGATAAAGTTGCCTCGAACCTTTAACAAACGCAGCATCTGTGGTGAAACTGTGCATATTCCCTATGAACAGTACTGACCAACAAGCTGAGCCTATAGGGTGTCTGGTCCCATAGCTCAGAAGGGCTGCACCTTTCTTATTGCTTGGTGTGCGTGTGTGTGTGTGTGTGTGTGTGTGTGTGTGTGGTGTGTGTGTGTGTGTGTGTGTGTGTCTGCATCTGAGCACTTTCAGCTGAGCCACGCCCCCAAAACACAGGGCAAAGTGCATCCCGTGTCAGTTCATTGCAGGACAGGTCTTTTAGTTGCCAAATATGTGCGCTAGAGTCCAGTCATACCTGACAGAACGTTGAAAAGCCGTCCAGGATGGGCCGATAGCCAGTACACCGACACAGGTTACCTGGCAACCAACAGAAAGACAGGCAGATTTTATTTGTGTGTGTGTGTGTGTGTGTGTGTGTGTGTGTGTGTGTGTGTGTGTGTGTGTGTGTGTGTGTGTGTGTGTGTGTGTGTGTGTGTGTGTGTGTGTGTGTGTGTGTGTGTGTGTGTGTGTGTGTGTGTACCTGCCAGTGTGCGTGTGATATCCTCCATGGTAGGGTGTGGGTTGTTCCTCAGCAGAGTGTACACACTCATCACCATGCGGGGGTGCAAAACCCACATTGAGACCCATGAGCAAAGGCTATACGCTCCTAACACACACACACACACACACACACACACACACACACACACACACACACACACACACACACACACACACACACACACACACACACACACACACACACACACACACACACACACACACACACACACACACACACACACAGACATTTTTCAGGATGTTTCAAGTTGTCAAACATTTCTGAACTGATAAAGTGATTATGGTGATGTGTGTCCATAAAACATGGACTGGACGAATCCGGGTTTTATTGTTATAAAGGCTGAAACATGGACCATCTTACTCTTATAGTGTGTGTTATAACACCTGGACTGGATGGATCTGGCTTTTAACAGTATATCTTTATATCTGTATATCAGTATATCTTTTTGTTTTTTTAAGGCGAGGGCCTAAAGCAGTGAAAGTATTCGCATGTGTGTGTATGTTATAAAACAGATGGCTCTGGGTATTATTGTACGTGTTATAACTCCTGGACTGGATGGATCTGGGTCTTATAGAGTACGTGTTATAACTCCTGGACTGGATGGATCTGGGTCTTATAGAGTATGTGTTATAACTCCTGGACTGGATGGATCTGGGTCTTATAGAGTATGTGTTATAACTCCTGGACTGGATGGATCTGGGTCTTATAGAGTATGTGTTATAACCCCTGGACTGGATGGATCTGGGTCTTATAGAGTACGTGTTATAACACCTGGACCGGATGGAGCCGGGTCTTGGTGGATCCGATTCCCTCCACGGTGGTGATAGCTGCTCCATGGAGCTGAACCACTGGAAGCAGACAGGCGTTGACGGCCAGGTGGCTGAAAGGGTTACCATGAAGGAAAACGTTTGATTGGCCGTTACCTGCGCGAGTCACTGCAGTTCAGTTTGTCAGCTTTCAAATTTTGCAGGAAGCTGAAAAGGTCAGTTGTAGTTATGATGACCCAATAACTAACAGACAGTGCTCATGACTCTTGTGCTCACGCGATTGTGTCAAAACACAATATCTTCAAGGGGAAGAATTGTCACAATGACAAAGGTCACAGCAAGAATCAGATTCTTGCTGATTCATATTCAGATTCAAAATACTTTATTGATCCCAAAACGGGCAATTCATTACAGCTTTGGTGTAGCCTGACCTCAGTCTGAATTTCTTTTCACAGGAAAAAAATAAGCTAGTATTTTTTAAGGTTTAATTCAGGGCTGAGCCAGGCTAGCTTTGGTGTTCAATCGTACAAACAGTAAAAATACACAGACATGTACCAAGCACTTCAATGGAGGTGGAGGTGGAGGGACCAGCTCAAAGTATACTATCCTATAAGTATACAAGTAATAAATAAATGCAAAAAACAGCTTCTCTCTCTTTTTTCAAGACACTTAACCGCAAATTGCTCCTGATGTGCTGGCTGTGCTTTGCCTGGTTTCCACCGCCATCAGTGTGAATGGGTGAATGTGATAAATGGTAAATGTTGCATTTATATAGCGCCTTTATCCAAGGTGCTTTACATAGATAGTAGTAGATCCCATTTAGCCATTCAAACACTGGGAAGCTGGCAGTACCCCCGCTAAAAACGCCTGGACAGCGCTCCACACGCCGAAGCTCTTCTCCACCCTGGCTTCAAAACTATGGAATTCGCTTCCCATTGCAAACAGAACTGCAGACTCACTCCCTATCTTCCACCGCAGTCTGAAAACACACCTCTTCAGACTCCATCTCAGCCCATAGCACTTGTATTACATACCAACCCACAGCACTTGCTGTATTACCATGTTTAATGCTTACATTGTATATTGTAAAGTGTATTGTAAATTCTGCTTAAATTTTAAACTTTTACTATTGCAAATTGTAAATTGTAAGCCATGCAAGGTACTGACCAGCACATCTGAAGCAATTAGGGGTTAAGTGTCTTGCTTGGGGACACCAACTATGGAGGAGCCCGGGTTCGAACCAGCAACCTTGTGGTTAACATCCGGTGACTCTAGCCCTGAGCCACTGCCACCCCACTGCCGTGTTTTCTATAAATCTATGTAAAGCGCCTTGGATAAAAGCGCTGACATTACCGTTATCATGATGTCACGGCATAAAGGATACCTGATGGTCTTGCTGATGGCATCGTAGCGGGACAGCATCACAGTGCAGGCTCCACATCCTCCTCCTCCGCAGCCGGATTTACTTCCGGTTAGACGCACTAATGGACGGCGGGTCAAGGGTCAAACTGTACGTGTGTGCAAATCAGCGCATGCGTGCCACTGTTGTAGGAATGTGCGCTGCTCAGAGCGCACATTCCGGGTTGAGTGATAAATCACCACCATGCCCTACAAGTGACTACATCAGTGGTTTTCAACTAGTGGTCTTGAGAGAGTTCCAGGTGGTCCCCAGGCTAAATCACGGAGAGTTGGCAAACCAGGTGAAACTCTTTGAGAACGTAAACATGAAACCAAATGGACCCTTGGCTTGCACCCCATTTGATTTCTAAATTGAGGTCTAAAATCAGACGCTGGCTGATGTGTGCATGAAACGAGCACACAACAAACAACACGGGAGCGTCACACGCTCTCATCATCACACGGCCTCTTATCAGCACAAAACACAGGTCTCATTGAAAATCAATTAGAGGCACATTTTATTGCTCCCTGTGTCAAAAGCCCCTTATCCTGACATTTTTCCTTCTTACTAAGTATTTGATTGGTCCAAAACATTGTGTTTGTAGTCGTGACTTACTACGACCCGCAGTTCTCTTTGCCCACGGCATAAAGGTCTTTACTTTTTTTTTTAAGTCTGATTTATGAACGGGGAATTCACTTCTGGGAACAGGCGCACTGACGTCACTGCGAAACTATATATGTGCAGGGCAAGCAGTAAATACTGTATAATGTGTTTCGATTTGCGTGATGTTTGGACAAAACCGCCCATTGTGCTGCTACCTGCTGGGCAGAGTTTGTGTAGAATTCCGTGTGTACACAGTAAGCGGAGAAAATTAAGGATACGTTTGTTTCTGAGGTAAGAGAGTAGAGTCGTCTCTGGGTCCACATTCTGGTCCGTCACCTGAAAGGGTTAAATCACACATGCACGCACGTGCGCGCACATTCACAAACACACACACACCCACACACACATTTTAATCATTTTATTTATGTCCACATAGGAGAGACAATACATTACAAGGACACAAATATTTACAAGTGCAGTAGAGATTACAGTTAACAGATCCCGGACAAGTCCTTATACACACCCCTCAGGGTGTGAAGGTGTACAAGTAACAGTGTTGTCGCCGGCTACCGAATTTTGCAAGATGTTTGGCTGCTTTTTTTTGACATGCAAAGTTGTTGGAAGCCTCTTACAACCAACCTATATATGTCATCAATGGAATAACCATGTCCTAGACTACCAAAGATAAACACAAACAGATTGCATCTATAGCTGTAAAAGCGGCTGGAAAAGTGGTATTTAATGACTTTGGTCATAAAGGCTTCTTCTAAGCTAGAATCAAAGGTGCCGTCAGGCCACTTCAAGAATGGAAAGTGATCTGTTCCCTTCATCAACAACAATAACATTTGGTCTATTAGCAGAGAGATGTGCAAAGATTTCAGGATTATTAGTACAAAGACACATACACACACACACACACACACACACACACGCACACGCGCACGCACGCACGCACGCATGGCATGCACACACGAGCAGATTAAGTGGCAGTCAGTTATACTCAGCTCTTAAAAGACAATAGTGTCTTTACAGTAGCCAGGGTATTGGCTGTTTCCTTCATTTCCTGGGGGTTTCCAATCACACTGATTCAATCACCACTCACCAGTGGTGGATTAAGCACTTAAAAAAAGTATCAAGAATGTGGTAAATACTTGAGTAAAAGTATAGCAATAACATGCAATCTACAGAGCAACTGGTAAAATTCTCAATTAAATGGCCAATGCCCAAAGAGGCGGCATTAGGACTGCAAACCTGTGGATCATTGGATAACCTTCTCTACCTCCTGTTATACTGGCCCAGCCACTATAACAAAGCAGCAAGTTGGCAACACCCTGTGCCAACTGACCTACTGTACCGCACAGCGCACACAGATACTAAAAGAAACTCTCAGACTGTATCGCCCAGCTCCAGTGACATCTAGTGAGATAGCGGAAGACAATGGCTGGTATTCTCGAACACTATGGTGTAAGTCAGTGGTGCCCACACTTTTTGGACTTGAGAGCTACTTTCAAAATGACCGAATAACCAAGATCTACAAATCAAAAATGTGATTATTCCATTACTGAAAATCCATTTCAAGGCCCCCTAGAAAGTTTGACTTTGAAATAGGGGTGATGGTGTTACTTACTGTCACAGTGTTTAAGAATAATGCACTTATTATGAAAAATAGAGGGGGATAATTGGAAGGTTTTCTTGTATATGCGACTACTGACATTTGAAAACAGTATTTGGGGTTTGAGTTGACAGTTTTTGACATTGAATTTAGTCTCCTAAAAATAAGAACTTCCACGTTTTTTCCACAATTGGGAAAGAGAATTGGCAAAACGTCAAAATAACAATTATTCTACATTTTCTAATTGTGTGGACTCTTTAAAATGACGTGATCCAGATGTTTAAATAATTTAACGCTCTCAAGAGTTACAGATCTATAAGGGTCCAAGTTTTTTCCAAGTTTTTCTGGGTAATTATTTTATAAGCCCAGGCCCAGGTCTGGTGGTTTAGGCCTTTGGCCTACTACAAGGCACCAGACCTGAGTTGCTGCCATGCAGCCAATGAGAAGACTTACATCATACCTGGCATAGCTTACATGTAGAAGCTTGCAATGCAAGCTTCTGATCTGTTTGATTTTAGCCAAATGACACAAATGCTTGAGAAAATATACAAAACATTTTTAACTCATTAAAGGTAGGGGAAGTGATTTCACTTTTGTCAGATATCACCCAAAAACATTTTTTTTCTGTTAAAATGCTCTATTATAAGGTGTGGAAACCATATATGGAGTTTCCCCCTCCCCCACGTTAGCAGAGGAGCTAATAAAAGTTCCCCAGGTGGTGGCGAATTCTCCTCCAATCAGGATCGAGCAGCAGGTTCACATAGTGTAGCTACTGTTGGCGGCCCCTAGTGCACCAGGCTGGTACTACACCATGAATTTCAAATCACTTCCCCTACCTTTAAATTACCGTAGCATTTCCATGTAAGTATGACTGTAGGCCCATGTCTTAGAAAGCGTGTGTGTATATCACTGACTGATTTACGGCCAGTTGTAAATTTCTAACTTGTTTAGAAATCACTGACTGATGCTTTACTGCTAGTTGCAACATTCCAACTTGTTTAGAAATCACTGACTGATGCTTTACTGCTAGTTGCAACATTCCAACTTGTTTAGAAATCACTGACTGATGCTTTACTGCTAGTTGCAACATTCCAACTTGTTTAGAAGTCACTGACTGATGCTTTACTGCTAGTTGCAATACATACATACATACATACATTCTAACTTGTTTAGAAATCACCGACTGATGCTTTACTGCTGGTTGCAACTTTTAACTGACTGATGCGTTACTGATAGTTATTGACCTAATTCACTGCTGCAGTTCCAACTTTGTAACTTGTTTATGAATCACTGGCTGATACTTTTAGTTGCAAACTTGCAACACTGTCATTTTTTCCTATAACTCACTGATATTGACACTGATATGAACTTGTATGTCTAATTCAGTGGCTGATACTTTAGTAGTTTGTTTCTTACCTTTTTCCCGTTGACATAGAAGCACAACATGTCTGTCTGCTTCCTTGTAGTCATGTCATGTCTGTTTATGTTCCCCTCTCTCTCTCTCTCTCTCTCTCTCTCTCTCTCTCTCTCTCTCTCTCTCTCTCTCTCTCTCTCTCTCTCTCTCACTCTCTTCCCCCGCCTCTTTTGACCTTATAAACACCCATAGCCAACTGAACATCCCATAGCCCAGAGGGACGAGCCCCCTCCTCATTGGCTGGGGTGGTAGCCAGGGCCATAGATATATATAAGATAGTTAGATGCATATAAGTCTATGGCTAGATCTTAGAGTAACATAGAGCAGTATTCTGATTTTCCCTTCCACCCACTTGCATTAACTTGCTCACCCAGCGCATGAAGCAAACTTCCGGGTTGGAGCCAAGGAGAATTGAAAAAGGAGTTGTCGCGAAGGCACCCATGGGGGAGTCCACATTGGTTCATGGGAGGAAACAGACATGCTCAGTACATTCCAGGAAGTTTGAAGCTTGCAAACCATGCATGCCATTGGTCTCTTGGATGGTTTGACTTCCTGATCTGTACTGAGCATGTCTGTTTCCTCCCATGAACCAATGTGGACTCCCCCGTGGGTGCCTTCGCGACAACTCCTTTTTCAATTCTCCTTGGTTGGAGCAGCAGCGTTGATGCATTGCGGTGGGCCGCGAGAACGCGCAGCACATGAACTCTCATGAACGCGACCGTGCGTGTGGGCGTGTGCGTGCGAGTGAATCATGGCCGCGCGTCGCTGACTCGCTGTACTTATTAAAGGCTACACTACACGGCTTGTCTAGCCGCCCGAGGAGAGCTCTTTTCGGTTTAATTTTCGGAAAGTGCCGCTTGAGCCTGCATGGAAGTCCACCATGAATGAATTAATAGCTATGCAACGAGTATGATTTTATAAATTATTATAGTATCATGTTTTAAATCAGTGGTTTTCAACATTTCAGCCCTGATATGAAATAGGGTCCACTATTTATTCAGCATTTGAGCCACGTGGTGGTCTGTGAGATTTCTTTTGTTTTTGTTTCTTTTTTTCCCCCTTTTAGTCGACAATTCCAGGCTGGATTTCAGAAACAAACATACACATGACCATTAATCTTCTACATTCTCTAGTTCAGGGGTTTTCAACCTTTTTGACACCAGGGACCGCCATTTATTCAGCATTTTAGCCACGGACCACCTTTTGATGACATGTTCACCCCAAAGACCTAAAACTAAAGAATTTCTTTTGGCTTTGTCCACAATTCCAGGCTGGATCTTGCAAAGAAAACAGTGTAGAATTAAGTGGTGCTAATTCAGATGATGAATATTTTAACTCTTGAGAATGTAAAAATGAAACCAAATGGACCCTTGCGGGTCCATTTGGTTTAGATCTGGTTAACCAGCTTTCCAACATTTAGCCTGGGGACCACCTGGAATACTCTCAGGGACCACTGGTGGTCCCCGGACCACCTGTTGAAAACCTCTGCTCTAGTTGTGTAGACTTGGGCTAATTCAGATCATGAATATTTTAACTCTGAAACCAAATATTATGTGGTTTCATGAATATTTTAACATGAAACCAAATGGACCCTTGCGCTTGCGGGTCCATTTGGTTTCATGCTTACACTCAAAGAGTTACATCTGGTTAACTAACTAACTGTGTGTGTGTGTGTGTGTGTGTGTGTGTGTGTGTGTGTGTGTGTGTGTGTGTGTGTGTGTGCGTGTGTGCGTGTGTGTGTGTGTTACACGTGGATCACCATTTGATGTTGCGACTACTCTCTTTTTGCCCACAATTTAGGAGAGATAACTGGCAAAACTAACAATTCTTCAATTTCCTAATTGTGTGGATTCTTGAAAATTACGTAATTCGGATGTTTAAATAATAATTATAACCCCAATAATAATAATTTATTTACAGAGCCTATAATCGCCTATGCAATATAATTTATTTACAGAGCATAAAATCGCCTACAGACACACACACACACACACACACACACACACACACACACACACACACACACACACACACACACACACACACACACACACACACACACACACACACGGCTGTCAAGGTTTAAGGGAAATGTGCAAATTATGCACTGACCCCACCTAGTGCCCAAGTCTGTTCTATGTTCTAAATTCTATATTTCTAAGTTCTATAACTCAGGGGTCCCTGTGGGAGTTGGTCCTCGAAACTAAACAGGTTGAGAATTGCTGCTAGAGCCATCAAAATCGATATTTGGGGGTCCCTCATTTTTTAATGGGATCCTATGCTCATCAATGTCAATTTGGGGGTCCTTGGCATGAAAACGTTTGGGAACTCTGCCTTGCCTTGGGTGAAAACTCCAGTGTAATCACACTATTTTGGTGTTGACAATATTATTTATTTAAATCGACCTTCTTAAATATATTGTCCAAACAGAATAAATGTCATAAACATGCTATGCATTAAGGGGAAAAATGATGATTTCCAGTGTTCTGGAACAAGACACATGGCTCTGTGCAGCACCACCACCACCACCACCACCACCACCACCACCACCACCACCACCAGCAGCAGCAGCAGCAGCAGCAGCAGCAGCAGCAGCAGCAGCAGCAGCAGCAGCGAGCTGTCATTAGCCACTCTGCCCAGGGAAGGTGACTTGATGACGGGTTAGATGGAGAGACAGATCTATAGCAGAAAATGACTTTCGACTACTTGTAGGTTAGCAAACCAAGTGTTCATATGATTTTATATCCATTTCGATGCTAAATCTCCACTAATATTTCAGGTACAGCCGCTATTTAAAAAAAACGTTTTTAGAATTCGGAGTTCTACCGAAGCCCATTGTAAGTGAATGAGAAGTACCAGGCAGTCAAAATGTCAAGAGCTATCTTCGTAATATTAATACTTGGGCACCAACCAACTATTTTATAAGAACAAAATCGATCTAACTAGCAGATTCGATGAGTTAGATATATTTTATATACACATATTATTGATAACTAAGCCAAAGTCCACCGCTGGCCGGTGTGTGCTGAGCGCACCGCTCCTCCACCTCAGAGCTGACAGTCAGAGCTCAGCTGGAAAGCTGCCTGGAGGGGGCGGGGCCTAATGCGCGTTCTCGCGGCCCATAGTTGCTCTAAACTGCATTCTCAACTTTGGCCACTATGTCTTTTTTGCTTCACTGTTTCCTACAGAAGTGGTCTCTGTATTTTATCTCTATGGGCTAGATGGCTCGCCCGCGCTGCTGGCCAATGGGGAGTGACGACGTTACGTGGCGGCCATCTTGCGAGAGGATAGCATAACGTTGTGTCTATGAGGATATACTTTTTAAATGACGATAATGCGCTTATTTTTCAACCGATTTTCAAACGGATTGGTTTGTTGTAAACGCCAGAGACGTCCGCATCGTATTATCCGCTATATGATGTTTTTAGAAAAAAAAAAAAAAAAGGAAGGAAGAAAAAATCATAGCCACGTTGATAACGTTCATAATAAAGCAATCCGTTTGTAAATCCGTCAAGTTTTTATCGAGTTATAGCTGTTTTTGTTTGGGCTGCCATAGAGCATACAGCATTGACTCCTCTCACAAGATGGCCGCTGTGAACGACGTCAGAGGCTCCGCTTCAAGATCTAGTTTTCTTATATATAGCTATGGCCAGGGCGATGCAGCTGAGTCAGAGCCCTGCTGAACTGACAGGGCCAAATGTGTCTCTCTCTAGTTTGCCTTGTGATTATATTCAGTTCAGTTTGATGTGCTTTATCTTCTTCTGTACGTGGTTACAGGTGTAATCTTGTGAGTGACGGTCAGTCTTGGAAAGTAATATTTGCCATTGTTTATCAGTAATATATTATTAATATATTAGTAACATGTACCAACACTGGGGTGTAGCTGCGCTGAGGCTGGTGGAGTGTCAGAACAAGAACAGTAGGTGAAAGGTCAGGTTACGGAACAGTTGACTGTGGAGGCGTTGTTGTTCTATTTGTAACTCCTGGCAGACAACAGGCAGAGTCATTGTTTTTAATAATGGCCCAATAACTGAATCAAGGTAGCCACTTAGAAGTCAAGGATATTGGCCTAATTCTGCCCTGCATGCAGAGTTTGGGCCTTTTCTTTGTAGGAGAATTCCGAACTTTGCATGCAGGATGTGAACTCTCTCTCTCTCTCTCTCTCTCTCTCTCTCTCTCTCTCTCTCTCTCTCTCTCTCTCTCTCTCTCTCTCTCTCTCTCTCTCTCTCTCTCTCTCTCTCTCTCTCTCTCTCCCTCCCTCCCTCTCCTTACACTAGCAAACATCCCAACTGAAGATCTCCTAGTCTGAAGGGACAGGCCATCCCCATTGGCTAGTGGGGTCATGAGGGGGAGGACGTGTCAGTTACCTAATGTGATCCCGGCCCGGGCTCTACAAGCCTCCAACAACCTGGGGAGGCAGCGGACTGGCCTTATGCTTCCTTTAATGCATGAGGAGTCCAAGCTTCATTCTTATGACCTGACAGAGGGGAGTTTCCCTAGTTGGACGTAGCGCGTGGAACTAGTCAACCAGTTCCTTTCCTCACCATCAGGTGCCCCAGCTGGCCAGGGGGAGGCAGCCTAGAGACCAGGATTACTGCATTAGACCGTGGGCCTAATACCAAAACACAAGTGGAGTGGAATATTTGTCACTGTGAAAATGGTTATTTTCATTACTCTGCACCCGAGTATTAAGTTGGTTGGATGGTTGGAGGGGGGTCAGACTTGGAAAAGCTTGGCCTGATTGGCCAACCCCTTTTAGTGTTTTACCCCTTCCTCCTGGGAAGGGGTTCTGTAGGCTATATACACTATTCCAAAATTACAATAGGTTGATGCTACAGTAGGCTATACAATGTATAATTTATTCATTTCTTTGCATAGTTCATTTGCTGGCTGACGTGTGTATGAAATGAGCAGGCACTCACCAAACAACACCGGACTCATTGCGATGACGCACTGTGCCACACCCTCTCATCATCACATGGCGATTTATCAGCACAAAACACAAATTAATTAGAGGCGTGCTTTATTGCTCCCTGTGTGAAAAGCCCTTATCCTGCCATTTTTCGTCTTACTAATTATTTGATCGGTCCAGTGTAAATACTGTATAATGTGTTTCGATTTGCATGATGTTTGGAGACAAAACGGCATTTGTGTTACCTTTGGGCAGAGTTCGTACAGAGTTCAGGGAGTGTACGCATGCATGCATGTGCACACCTGAACATGCGTGCACACACACACACACTGTAACCAGAGATAATCAAGGTTTGTTTCTGAGGTAAGAGAGTAGAATCACACACACACACACACACACACACACACACACACACACACACACACACACACACACACACACACACACACACACACACACACACACACACACACACACTGTAACCAGAGATAATCAAGGTTTGTTTCTGAGGTAAGAGAGTAGAGTCATCTCTGGGTCCACATGCTGGTCTGTCACCTGAAAAGGTTAAATCACACATGCACGCACACACGTGCACATGCGTGCACGCGCGCGCGCGCACACACACACACACACACACACACACAAACACAGGACAATAGGCTCTCTACAGTATACAGACTATTGGCTGTTTCTTTCATTTCAAGGGGGTTTCCAATCACACTGATTCAATCACCATCAATAAGTAAAGGTGTATTCATACAATACAATCTACAAAGTAACTTGCAAAGTTCCCAATTAACTATAAGCATTAGTTTAAATGACTATTTATTTTTTAGACAACTGACAGCAACTGACCGACAATTCCCACTTCTCCAGTATCTCTATTCACATGTCCTTTGATCCTTCTGTGGAAGTGAACAAAGAGACTGAATGGGATTCTGTTCCAAATGAACAGTGACCGCTGTACTAATAAAGCGCCATGCCCAAACGCAAAAACACCCCCAACTCAGACAGGCTAGGAAGACCCAAAAGAGTGCTTGGGTAAAAGACATACAGACACCATACTTTATAATCATATAATACTTTACAAAGCCTGGCGTTACCTGAGTTGGTGGAGAGTTAATAATAATATCTGGGCCTTATATGGTACTTTTTATTCTTTCACACGTCAGTATTAAAGGCCTGGAACTGAGAACAATACAATCTGCCTCTGCTGAGTTTGTTTATGACACAATCTACTTCATTTAAAACGGAAACGAAGGACGACTCTTACGGCATTGTAGTTGACAGATAAGCACTCAGCTGGAGCTCAGCCCCATTATTATTAGACAAGCTCAAAAGCTCATGACAACATCACAACATCAAAGCTTTTCTTTCAAACCACCAGCATTACAATGCAATTAACAATTAAATTAAAAAAGGCTGTATTGGCATGAGAAAACAAATGGTTACATTGCCAACAACCTCCCACTAGGGTTGCCACATGTGTCTGACAAAAATCCTGGACATTTTGACCATCCAATCGGCGGCCTTTTATCGGTGGCGATTATCGACCTTTTGGTCGGAAGCAACGCACCTCTTTAAACATCTAACCCAGAAATATATCACACTTTTACACTGAAATGTTACTGATCTCATTATTGTATTACTCTTCTACATATCAGATTAATAATTAGGCTACTTAACCATTTCCAACTCTTTCTGGAGCAGTCAAGTTTTCATTTTTCTCATCTCAGTTATCTTTAGATAAACAGATTTAGATTTAGATTTTCTGTCAGGAGTTTTTCCACTAATTTTGGCGGTAGGGTGGTCTGGAAAAGAGGTAAATAAGCGACAAATGTGCCAAGCTGGCAACACTGCACAGGCACACTACAATTTAATAGGACTATCATACTGATCTGAGACTGTGAGTGACGCAAGTCAGGTTAGTTGCGGTCTCTAGTTTTGGCCATGTAAAAAAAAATACTTTTGACCATGTATAAAAATCCGGGACATTCAAGTGTCCAGGATTTATTTTATTTTTTCCTGGACAGACCATGAAAATCCGGGACAATCAGGAAAATCCGGGACGTGTGGCAACACTACCTCCCACATACAGTACAGTATGAATACTTAGCATCATACCTCCTACCTGGTGGCAGTAATCTGTAGCCTAGTCAGGGTGTCATACATGAGAGGGGTCAGCAGACATAGTTTTATTTGCCTGCCCTATAAGATGTCCTGCTCAAAAATGACCTGAGGGCTGTTTGGGAGGTGTTGCAGGGTTTCCAAACCAACTGGTGCTTCCATATCTAACAAATGACTCAATAAATCAGATCAACATGTCTGTTTACTCCAAAGAGTTTGAGCCTTCAGAGAAAGTGCAGGCGCTGGTGAATTCTCATTCACAGACATGTCACATGAAGTGTGCCAGGTCATTTCACAGTCAGTCTGTACTCCTTCATACAGTATGTACTAAATATGGTGGATGGTACTTTCACTTGTGAGTAGGGATGGAAAAAGTATCAGATTGGCCCTTTTTTGTCATATCGTTCCATAACGGTATCAGCAATATTGTATCGGTACCAGAAAAGTATCAGTATTGGCCATCATTTGGAATTTGCTTTGGAGTTGCCCAAGTGCACATTTGAGTGAGGGGTCTGCTATTTTAGTCTGCTATATTATTCTGCTATTTGGTGGACTTCATATAAGATCTTGTAATATTATAAATATTATTTTCTGGTATCGGAATTTGGGATTGGTATCGGCTAACACCGAAATTGTGATATTGTATATTAAATATAAAGTATTAAAGTACACACATACAGATTGCTTCATTGTGTCATCTGTGAGATTGTTGTAACAGACACATCTGACCAGCAGAGGGAGGCCAAGCTTTATTTGTGAATCCACTGCATAAAAACTGGCCTGTCCATCTGCAATAGAGTCAAACTGACCTGTTCATCTGCAGTAGTCAAACTGAATTATTACAATGACATATACAAGTGTACAAGTGTAATGTACAAGTGACATATACAAGTGTAAACAATACTAAATTCTAAAAATGTTCATTCTAATCAGTTCATTCTAATTTGGCAACACCTGTCCTCCTCTTTTGTCATTCAACCATAGAATATATCAAGGGGCCCATCAAGTCCCCATAGAAACCTAATTTATACACAATCTGTCCTCTTTCTTCAAAACAATAGATCCAGTTGTGAAGGGACAAGTACAACGGGAGGTGTGTTGTTGTGTGATACAATACTTAAGCAAAGAATGGAGAATGAAGAATTTGCATCATACTGTATGTGTACTGTACAAAATGAAATTCCCATTGAAAACAAATGGTTGATTTTGCATTAGTGTCTGGGCAAATCTTCTGTTTATCTCCCCCCAACACAAAGACCATATCGACATTCGTCAAATAATATTACCACATCAAGTTGCACTTAATGAATCTAAAGGACAAGTCAGTACTAAAGTATTAATAGTAATATTTGTGGGTTTTTAGAAGGTAACTACAAACTGTAGTTAAGTCAGAACCAATAAGCAGGACCACAACAGGTTTACAATTATAAAAGAGCAATCTTTATTAAATCTACTACTCAAGTTATAAAAGTTAAAATACTGCAGTGATAGTGAACCAAATAATATACAAGACATCATTTCATTTCAACACATTCCCATAATAATAAAATTAGTCAAAGCTACATAATGAGATAACAGGCTGATCCTATAACAATACAATTGCACAATTGCACAGCAGCAATATTACTTAACTCGCCCTGGCGGCGGGACCCCCCCGGGGTCTGGGCTTGGACGCCGTCCAACTCCCCGGGGAATGCTGGCTGGACGACGTGCAGAGCTGACGTGGTTTACACAGTCTTAGACAGTCAGCTGTCAACGAAGATCGGCGGAGCGATGCGGCCGGTCACCCCGCTAATGCCCCGTCTATCTGTCTACAGGAGACCGTAGAAGTAGTCTCCCCTCCTGCTTACATATAGCTGCCTCCCCCTCGCTAGCTGTCTTCACCGCCGGCTGGACTATCACCAGCGAACGGCCCCACCCGGCTCCCCAGAGTGCCGCGCCGCCAGACGTGTGCTCCGACATGGTCCATTGTCTAAGTGTAGCTTTTATAGTGGCGTCTTCCGCCACCACCTGCATCCAATGCGCGCAATCAGCGTCCGTCTGTGTGAGCGGCGTCCTTGCACGAGCGCGTCCTTGCGTCACTCACGCACGTCACTGTTCATATACGTCCTTACGCATAGTTGTAGTTCACACATCCATCACACTTCTCCCCCTTTTGAAAAAGAGGGACTCGTCCCCGAGTCCATTACATCTCGTAGTCCTGAGCCCAAACTGCTGGCCTCCGCTGCCGCACTGGACGTCCTCCCCTCACCGTTGACACTCCTGGGGGGGCATCTTGTTTCCATCGCCCTGAATGGGACGCCGACAGGTCCCAGGGCTGGGTTGACTCTGGACACCCCCCTCCGACCTGCGACGTCGCCGCAGCTTGTTCTAGTTGTCCAGGAGCTGTCACAGGCCCATCCAGCAGAGGCGTTGTTTGCAAGGGCGCGGCATCGGCTGGTGAGACCCCTTGCGCTCTGATGTCTTCTACAACAGGCTCCCCGTCCCGTTGCAGTAGTGGTTTCATCACCTTGGCTGGCGAGGTGCTCTGTTGCCGCTGGGACGGGTCTGTTGCCCCAGCTGGCGCTGCACTCGCTGCTACAGGATCACCACGGGAGGCCGGACGACGCTGGACCCAACTGGCACCATGGACCACTGCCCGCTGCTGTTCTGGCTGAATAGGGCAGCTCCTCTGTCCGCCTCCCATAGATGTCCCATTCACCATCGACTCTGCAGGCACTGGCAAGGAAGAATTGCAGGGTTTGAGTCTATTGAAATGCACAACAGTTTCTGAACCTCCCTCCACCGGCACTAGCCTGTAGAGCACATCAGTCACCCTGTCCACTACTCTAAAGGGACCCTTGTACCGTCTCTGTAGCTTGGGACACAGGCCACGCTTTTTAGCCTTATTCCTCACCCAGACCAATTCTCCCTCAGAATAGTATTGAAAATTTGCCTTGAAATCATAAGCTGCTTTCTGGTGTCCCAATGCCCTGGCCTGATGTTTTTTCACTGCCTCCACAACAGTAGACAAGGTGTCTTTCAACATAGACACATACTGGTCCACTGAGGAAAAAGACTCCTGGTTGTCGATGTTTAACATGACATCAACCGGCAAAACAATCTCTTGTCCAAACAAGACTTTATAGGGAGTGAAAAGGGTGCTAGCATGCACACTACTACGATAGGCCAGCATGACATATGGTAACAGTGTATCCCAATTAGACTGATTTTCTTCTACAAAGAGAGATACCATGTCTAAAAGTGTGCGATTAAAACGCTCAATCAACCCATCCGATTCCGGCCTATAGGGTGAGGTACGAGTTTTGTGCATATGCAGCAACCTACACAATTCTTTAAACAAGTTGGACTCAAAGTTACGACCCTGATCCGAGTGCAAACTCCGTGGAGCCCCAAAACGACACACCCATTCTTCAGTCAACACTCTAGCAACAGTACAGGCTTCTTGGTTTGGCAGCGGAAAAGCCTCTGTCCACTTTGAAAAGTAATCCCCGACAACCAATATATACTTATTGTTTCCTGGGGTCACTGGGAGGGGACCAAGTATGTCAAGTGCAACTCGTTCGAATGGCCTAGATGTCACAGATTGCTGTAAAGGAGCACACGGCAGTTTCCCATGAGTCTTCCGTGAAGCACACTCAGTACATTGTTGGACCCACAGCTTAACATCCCCAAACCACCCCGGCCAATAAAAACGGTCTTTCACCTTTGCCTGCAGTTTTTGCACCCCCAAATGCCCCCCGGTAGAAACACTGTGCAACTGTTTCAAGACTTCAGGTATTAGCGCCCGGGGTAACACTACTTGTATCTGTGATGCAGCATCAGAGTGTGGTGGGGGGATCCTCACTAATCTCCCTCCTTGTACCTGGAGCTGAGCCCAAACTGGGACATATTTCTGTAGGTCTGGGTGTTCAGGGATTACAGCATCAGCTTGATTTTTATGTTCGATAATTAACTGCAATTCACTGTCGGCCATCTGTGCCTGAATCAACTCATCCATCTCATTAGGCATTGTAGTGTTAGGACTCTCTTGCACTAAACACACTTTTGGGTTAGTCTCAACAATTAATTCCTGCTCAGACAGCTGCTGCTTTTCAATGAAACCTGGTAGCCTAGAAAGTGCGTCCGCATTGCTGTGTAGCTTGCCAGGACGATGGATAATTGTGTATTGAAAATTAGACAACTGTTCAATCCAGCGAGCCAACTGTCCCTCTAGAGCCTGGAAATTATGCAGCCACCTAAGGGAATTGTGGTCAGTTCTCAAGACAAACTCTTTACCCAACAAATAATGCCGGAAGTGTTTCGTATAAACCACCATACTCAGAAGCTCTTTTTTTGTAGTAGCATATTTGCGTTCAGATTTGCTCAGGGCTCTACTAGCATACGCAATGACTCGTTCCTGTCCCCCTTCCTCCTGAGACTGCGCCAATCCCCACATCACTGGCATCGGTATCCAAGATAAATGGTTTACATGGGTCTGGATAAGCCAGCACAGGGGCAGTTATCAAAGTTGTTTTAAGTTGCTTAAAAGCACATTCACAAGCCTCCGTCCACTGGAAGCGCCTTCCCTGTTCAGACAGCTTGTGTAAGGGCCGAGCGATGTCTGCAAAGTCCTTCACAAAACGCCTATAATAAGATGCCAACCCTAGAAAACTTGAAACCTCAGTCTGATTAGTAGGGACAGGCCACTCTCGGACTGCTTCCACTTTAGCTGGGTCTGGCCTCACCCCCTCACCAGAAATAACATGGCCGAGATAATGGACTTCTCTAGAGAACAAGTTGCACTTAGAGGGCTTAACCTTTAGGTTGGCCTGCTTGAGTTTGCCCAGTACCTCATCCAGGCGTGTTAGATGTTCTTGGAACGTACGTCCAAAGCATATTATGTCATCCAAATAAACTAAACATGTAGTCCATTGTAGGTCAGCAAGGACTAAGTCCATTAACCTCTGAAAAGTACTGGGTGCATTACAGAGCCCAAAGCTCAAAACATTAAATTCAAACAACCCTTGGCGGGTGGCAAAAGCAGTCTTGTGGCGGTCCTCTGAGTCTACTTCTACTTGCCAATAGCCACTAGCCAAATCAAGAGTTGAAAACCAGCGTGCATGTGACAGGCTATCTAACGCATCATCAATTCTAGGGAGGGGATATGCATCTTTCCTAGTAACCTCATTAAGCTTCCTGTAGTCGACACAAAACCGCAGTCCACCTCCTTTCTTTTTGACAAGTACCACCGGAGCTGCCCATGGACTACATGAGGGTCGGATTACACCATTAGCCAACATTTGTTTCAAGTTATTAGTCACTTCCTGCTGTAAATGTAAAGGGATCCGGCGGGGGTGCAATTTAATGGGTGGGGCATCGCCAGTGTCAATTTTATGTGAAGTGAGATGTGTCCTACCCAAATCTGTGTCTCCCCGACTAAATACTTCTGCATATTTATGAAACGACTGCCTAATTGCTGTCAACTCGTCAGGAGCAAAACCCTTCCCTCCCACTCCAAAGTGGTCCATCAATGTTTCTGCTGTCCACGGGGGCGATAGTGTTCCCTCCTTGTCTACATGGGGTTCTGCCATCTCCTCTCCCACTTCAATATCTGTGAACAGGGTGCCTACTTTCATGCCCTTCCGTAGAGGTAGAGCATCGTTTGTTACATTAATAACACGCACTGGCAGTTTACCCTGTTGCACATTACAGACTACTCTGGCAATCAAAATGTCACTTTGCTTAGAAATGAGGGAAGGTTCTAGTAAGCCTTCAGCATAGTCTCCCCACCCACTTTGTACCTGACCCCACACAATAGTCTCGCTGCGAGGTGGTATAACTGCGTCAGTGTGGACAGTGACTACTTGCGGCTCTAATGCTGGGTTAAGATTCACCAAGGGAATTTGTTTGCCCATTATTTGACAATTCTTATTTCCAAGGTCAACAACGGCTCCATACTTTGATAAAAAATCAAAACCCAGCAGAACTTCCTCAGAGGGGATATCAGATACCAGGAATTCTGCTACGAGTGCTAGCGAATCAAATTGGCAAACAGTCTGCCAAGACCCCAAAATTTGCATCGCCCCACCATTAGCTGCAGTAGCTCTCCCAATATAGTTCATTAAATCACTTCCTCCCTTTGTAATAGAAAGCCACAATTGCTTAGGAATAATAGAGCGGGATGCTCCAGTGTCGACCAAAACATAACAGTCCAACCCACCTATTTTAGCTTTCAAATATCCAGAACCACCAGTCGGAATAGCAGGGGCCACGGTTAACATTAGGTCGGGGGCGGGCATTGGGCCCTCTGTGCACACCCCCTCTAGTTTCCCTGTAAGTAAGGACAATCACGGCGTATATGGCGAGTACACCCACATTCCCAGCACCCCTTATTCCGTTCAGCCCCCGTTTGAATGCAGAGGGCACTTGGGCTGGACCTCCAAAAGTAACTGGTACTGCTGGTGTGGGTGTAGTGACATTTTTACTGGGGTGGCTCATTGCCTGTACTGTCGATTGCAGACATTTAACCTCCTGCCGCAAGCCCTCCACCACCCCAAGCAGGGATTCAATCTTCTCATCACTAGTAGATTTGTCAACCACCCCCCGCACTTTAGCGTCGGTCATTGAGGCCCCACCCTCTAAACCTCTAATGAGCTCCAGCTCTGCAGCCAGGTTAATGGCCTCCTCCAATGTTTCAGGCTTGGCACTGCGCAGGTTAATACGCAAATCGCCATTTCCCACATGTGCAACAAAATGATCTTTTGCCAAAACATCCTGAGTATTAAGATCCATTGTAGGGTATGCTTTGGTGACCAATCTACAAAGTGCAATGCCAAATTCTCTTACAGTCTCATTATGCAACCTCCTACGTGATGAGAAGCTGGCCCTGTTCCAATCAACACTATCACAAGGATCCAAACATCTCCCCATTGCAGTCTTTAACAAGTCATAACTAGCTTTAGCTGCTGCGGACAATCCACTATAAACCTCTCGAGCTCGGCCAGACAAAAGTAGGCTCATAAATTTCAATCTCAAAGGTTCATCCCAATTGTTAACATCAGCTGCCATTTCAAACTGATCAGCCCAATCAGCCCATTCCCGCCCTGTGCCCGTAAAAGTTTCTGGCATAAAGACTGGTCGTGGAGTTGCCAATACATTGTTGCTCTGACTAATACTGTTGTTACTAGGGCCTGCTTCGTGCTGCTCAGGTTCTGACATTTTTATCCCACCGCTGCCACCAGTGTAATATTTGTGGGTTTTTAGAAGGTAACTACAAACTGTAGTTAAGTCAGAACCAATAAGCAGGACCACAACAGGTTTACAATTATAAAAGAGCAATCTTTATTAAATCTACTACTCAAGTTATAAAAGTTAAAATACTGCAGTGATAGTGAACCAAATAATATACAAGACATCATTTCATTTCAACACATTCCCATAATAATAAAATTAGTCAAAGCTACATAATGAGATAACAGGCTGATCCTATAACAATACAATTGCACAATTGCACAGCAGCAATATTACTTAACTCGCCCTGGCGGCGGGACCCCCCCGGGGTCTGGGCTTGGACGCCGTCCAACTCCCCGGGGAATGCTGGCTGGACGACGTGCAGAGCTGACGTGGTTTACACAGTCTTAGACAGTCAGCTGTCAACGAAGATCGGCGGAGCGATGCGGCCGGTCACCCCGCTAATGCCCCGTCTATCTGTCTACAGGAGACCGTAGAAGTAGTCTCCCCTCCTGCTTACATATAGCTGCCTCCCCCTCGCTAGCTGTCTTCACCGCCGGCTGGACTATCACCAGCGAACGGCCCCACCCGGCTCCCCAGAGTGCCGCGCCGCCAGACGTGTGCTCCGACATGGTCCATTGTCTAAGTGTAGCTTTTATAGTGGCGTCTTCCGCCACCACCTGCATCCAATGCGTGCAATCAGCGTCCGTCTGTGTGAGCGGCGTCCTTGCACGAGCGCGTCCTTGCGTCACTCACGCACGTCACTGTTCATATACGTCCTTACGCATAGTTGTAGTTCACACATCCATCCTACAGTATTAATAGTGACAAAAGTTAAAACATGGTTTCCCCCAAAACAGAGCATCACCTGCTGCGGCTAAGGTTTTTAATCTTTTTAATTTCAATACAGTATATCATGGTTTAGTACTTGTGACTAAAATCTAGTGAGCTTCTAAAGTGAATTGTAATTCACAATAATTATGTGTATCCATTCATTCATAAAGATTTAAACACATGGAGGTTAATTTATAGACCACTTGCCCTTGAGTTTTATTAAAACTTTTGTCAACAGTTGACCATGTATCCCAAAATGTAAAACTCATTCAAGTTAATTAAAACCAACTAACTGATTACAATCAGGCATACAGTAACTGAAAGATTAATTCTGACTATATGGTCAGAATTAAAAATGAACAAAAACAAATAGTCTATACTACAGTCCCACTCTAAATCGTTTGAATGCAAATGATACCGCCCTATTTCCTATTTACATGCATCATGTTCCACTCCAATCACATTTCACCCAACACTGTAGTCGGCTACTTATCATACAAAAAGGATTGCTTGTGTATCACTTGGCTCGTCCATTCAATGTGTTGCCATTCACCTGACCATTCATAATGGAACAGACATCCATCAAAAAACACAGTGAACAGTGAACTAAAATCTACTTATTTCATCCATTCAAAACTGAAAGACACTGTCGTGACTTTAAAACAAGCTACTTTATTGTATCAATACAGAACAACTCTAAATCAACATCATTTCACCCTCAGACCAAAATGCAGGTGTGTGTAAAATGGGGAATATCAGAGTTATAGGGGAAAAACAAACATTTAGTTTGTCATTTAGAAATAATCAATTAAACTAATGCTGTATATTTTCAGATGAACAATGGCCATCAGATCTAAATCCTCACAAGAGCAAAATACTCCAACACATTAGTAAGTACAGTATGTGCTGCGTTAAAAAAGTGCTATGAATCAACTCCTAAAACAACTAGATGTTGTGATGATTACTAAAAGGAACACCAAATGAACCGTAAAACCGGATAGAAAACAAATACTCTATACTGAAGACTTTTTTCCCTAAACTCCAGACTGATCATGACTTGTGACTTATCAGGTGTCTTTTTAACTTAGACAAGCTTGTGAAGTTTTTCCCACATTTGTCACAATGGAATGGTTGGTGGCTTTTATGCATTCTCTGGTGAACCTGCAGGTTATTCAAGTAGATGAAACTGCAGCCACATTCTTCACACTGGAAACCACCTATGTGGTGTCGCTGATGAGCCTTGAGAACTTCTTTCGAAGTGAAGCTCATTCCACATTGTTTGCATTCATAGAGCTTCTCTCTCTGATGGTGAATTAAACTGGTATGTTTATTGGTCAAGTCTTTTCCACATTTGCGGCGCTCATAGGACTTCTCGCTCTGTGTGTGAATGATCTGGTGCACTTTAAGGCCAGACTTTAAAGTGAACCGTTTATCACACTGGTCACAAGGAAAGCATTTTGGTTTAGGAAAGTGTCTTTGTTTCTTTGCTGATGGTACGACAGGTGTGGATTCATGTTGCAACACTGGATTGAAAATAAAGAGAGGAAAGACATTTAAAATCACATTAATGCAATAATTACAGCAATTGTAACCATTTCTGGGGTATTTATAGCAATGACAGCATACATTATATAATATCCAGGATATATATGAAATAATAAAAGCTCATTAAGAAACCCTAGTTGCAGGAGGAAAGTGGTCATTTGAACAGAAGTTCAAATTTAGATGACTGATTCTGTAGGTGACAAACTACAGAGCTTAGTTTAAGCAACTCTGTTCAATTACACAACAAAGCTAGTTACATATGGACCTTCCCCAACATGCTTAAGAAAGAATAAAAATATACAATCATGTTTAAAGAGAAAGGAAGGAGAGAGAGTAACTTACAGAGGTATAAGTTAACAGGGTAACAGGGATCCTCCTGTTCAGTAGAATTGTATCTGGTGGAGGCAAGAGAGTTCATCTTCACCTGAAGTCTGGAGTTTACAGTCAGTTCTGGTTGAAATGACTGATACCCTGGAGGAATTACACACTATTCTTATACTAAAGACCCTGAGGCGGAGTCACTAACTGCTTGCAAGGATTGGTCAACTAGAGGAACAATAGAACCATCTCCCCACCAATCACAACCACTTAGACATGCCCCCACGTTCAATATTCGTCCCCCCAGAGATGCATGCAAGGAAAATGAAATAAGATATAGTTGACCTCATCGTACTCAATATTTTTATCCCTCTGTGAAAGACTAATATTATAAACACTGTTGCAATTACATAAAGGTGTCAATTTGCAACATTTGAGTAGTTGTCATTAATATTATCGTCCCAATTTTATTGGGCCACTTTTAGTCTAAAATAACCATGGAACAAACGTAATGTAATCTATGTGTTTACTGAACTTTTCATGCTGTGGTTAAATGACAAATACACATAACTAGTTTCATCTACTGTATGTCAGTCTGATAGTTCTTGTTACAAAATTGATTTCATGCTGATGTGACCTCCAAAAGAGGTCAAAAGGTTGAGGTCATTTATTGCCCTCAAGCATCTTACTGGTCCTTATTCATTTTGTGTTACAACACAATTCACTAATCAATGTCTCCATATAGTATGTTTTTGAGAGTCTGTGGCCAACTTCTCCATGTGCCCTGTGAACTTTTAAGACCTCACTTGTAACACTGTTGCTGCCTGCAATCAGTGGTGTCATGGTCACAGAAACAGAAGTACCCCCACCCCCCACACAGAGACCCAGAAAATGCTAAATTCAGGCTTTTGTCTAGGCTATAGACTTCTCGAAAAACAGGTTTCTAGCTACTGCCAGTGATGTCCACCTGCGAAACCACCCCCTTTCCAGTACAACTCAAGTACCTAACAAATAATTTGCATGAAACAAATCAATTGCATTTAACCATGAACGTGGTGAAAGCTCAGAGGAGCTTTCAGTAATGAACACAAAGAAACTGTTGCTGGCAAACCTTTATTTGAAATTACATAGTGTTTTATAACTATGACATAGTATTTGCTGGCATGATTAAGATATTTGGTTATAGAGAAGTGTTGTCCACGCTGATCACATCCATAGGGTTTCTCCAAGGTGTGACAACTCTAGGCTGTACATTTAGACACTCTGCGTAAAAGTCCTCTGAAATGTTGTAATTTTGTTTGAATTTTAAGACGATACAGTTGTACAAGTAAAGGGCTTTCACCACATATGAGTATATGTGTCTTTTTTAGATGATGCAGATGACTATAGCAGTATAGCCTCTGCCACAACCTGTATATGAAAATAGCTTTTACCCCTGTGTGAGTCCACGTGTGACTTTAAATGCCACCACTACAACACATTTGTTGCGTTTCATTTAAATATGAACGTCTTGTGCTGTGAACCGTAGAGTATATCCTCCATAGTAGACAATAAGCATATAACAAAGGTCACACAAGTGTGTCTTAAAGGTTCAGGACAAGCCCCTCTCATCATTTCTTTTATAAAAAAAATGAAAAAAAGAAAAGAAAATGAAAAAATAAATAAATAAAATAAGATTAGCATGAAATGTAGGAGTTGTTCTGAATGACGCCCACAGCTATGTGCAACCATGAGCAGTTGAGCACTTAATTTTAGAACAAGCCTAGGAAAATAGGGCATGCATGTGTGGCAGGGTGGTGTAATTTGGTCCGACTACGCCAGATTGTAGTATTACGCAGAAGCGGGGATCGAACCCGGGACTCCCACTCGCCAGTCCAACACACAACAAGTCGCGCCAATAGGGCTGAGCCCGATTGGCGGGGTTGTTGTCGCTGGTTCATGGCTGGGTGCTACATTCACCCCCTTGATCTTTTGGAGCGCGTCCTCGCGCTTCACACTTCACACCACGGACCCCCGTACGTGATGTCCCTCATGTGGACCCGCAAGGACGTATACGGGTATATTGGGGATAACACCCGCACTCCAAATCCTGCCGACTACGCCAGATGTGGCAGGGTGGTGTAATTTGGTCCGACTACGCCAGATTGTAGTATTACGCAGAAGCGGGGATCGAACCCGGGACTCCCACTCGCCAGTCCAACACACAACAAGTCGCGCCAATAGGGCTGAGCCCGATTGGCGGGGTTGTTGTCTCTGGTTCATGGCTGGGTGCTACACATGCAAACCTCCTAGGCAGCAACAGGCTGTAGAAACACAATTAATTTAGGAACATATGAGGACTCACAGAGAAGAAGTAATTTTCATGTACAGTTTGTGGCAAAGGCTGTATTAGTCATCCGCATCATCTAAAAGGACATGTGGTGAAAGTCCTTTAATTGTACAACTGGACAACCTTAAACTTTGGAACATGTTCCTTGTGCCATAAACAAACAACCTGGAGTATTTAATTAATTGATACATTAATACGCATGCATCCATTATGCAATAGTGCACCATGAAGGGCCTGGGATATGTTGTCCTTTCTCTAGTTTTCATTTTTTTCGTTTGTCTTTCTGAACTATCTTTCTGTGCATGTCAACTGTAGAGAGGAAAATATACACTTGGGGAAGAAATGCATTCAGACCTATTATGAGATCAAAATGTGTGAAATACATACTTGGCCATGAGAGAATGATGAACACTGACTGTGTACTGTATATTGCTGTGTGCAGTGGGTAGGTTACCATAACATTGCTTAGTCCAAAGGTTGACAAATACCTTGAGTTGTTTTTGTCAGCTTTCAGATGTTGGTGCATGGAGTATTTTCCACTTTAAGTAATTTGGATGCAAATGATTTACCATCCTATTTCCTATACACATGCATCATGTTCCACTCCATTCACCTTTCACCCAATAGTGTAGTCTATGTACTCTACTTGGAAACGTGTCTACTTACAGTATCATATGAAAAGGATGGCTTGCAAATTGCTTGGCATCCATTCAAAGGGTTATCGTTCACCTGTCCAACACATTACACAACCAGTGAATTAAAATCTTAAAATCACTGTATGCACCCAAAACTGAATGACACCATTTTAACTTCAAGCCACTTTATTGTATCAAAACCAGAAAAACTGTACAATCATTGTCATTTCACCCTCAGATCGAAATTCAAGTATCTGTAAAATGGGGGAAATTTCAGTCACAGGGTCCCTAGTTATCTAGAAAATTAATTGGTTAATTACAATAACCAATTAAACCCTGGCTTAAATATATTTTATATATTCTTACATTTTGAGAGGAACAATAGCTATCAGAGCTACTACATACTCACAAGAGCAAAATAGTCAAATGCATTCACAAACAAAGGTTAGCATGTGCTGCATTAAAAGAAACAAGTGCAATGAACTCCTAACTACTCTTACAGTTAGATACTGTAATGAATGCTAAAAGGTACACTCAGAGTCAGACTGTTGCCAGAATTAAATGAACAGCAAAACCTGCAACCATGCAAAAAAGCCTATACTATCATCCCGACCATCTTTTCAAACTCCAGTTTGACTCCTGAAGTGTGACTTATCAGGTGACTTTTTAACTTTGACAAGCTTGTGAAATTTTTGCCACATTTGTCACAATACTTTAATGAAATATTAACACCTCAATAATGAAATGTAACTCAATATTGAAACATGAAATGAAAACTTTAGTTACTCTTAAATTTTCAAATGTGCTAGAAATGATATTGGCCAAATACTCCAGTTACAAAACCAACCTTAAAAGCCCCAAACACTTTCATAAGAAAAGTAAACGAATTACTAAATATTCAGTTATGTAAAACAGTCTAAACTCCTTCAAATTGTTCACCAAAAAATTAAAAGTGCACTTATGTTATTAAACCTAAGCAGCCAGGCCAACTAAACAGGCTTGTTTACTTGTGTCCAGTAGATGGCGGCCTTGCCATGTATAGTTACTCACAGTTCACAGGAAATGTTACAGTAGCCTACAGTTCCAAACAGCTCCTGCAGTTCTTACAGTCTTTACAGATGTAGCTCAAAAAATGATGACTAGAACAGCTGTTGCAAAACTGTTTGTCATGTTTCCTTTTCACTTCACTGTTTTCTTTTATCTCAGTATCATTCCCTATGGTCATTACTAACATTCCCTACTCCAGTTCCGGTCCCATGACCATTTTCCAACACTCTGATTGGCTTTCTTTCATATTCTACTGCAGAATAGCAGAAGTAAATGAACCAAAGAACACTTCAAAATAAAACCCAATAATGTAGATACACAAACCCACAGATAAAATATAACTATTGATGTAGCTGGGCCGACCTACAAGCTCACAGTGTGTTGTTGATGTAAATGGGTCGACCTACAAGCCCACAATGTGTCGGAAATAAAATGTTCTAAAAAAAGCGCAATAAGCAGATCAAAGTTTATAAAGGAGGCTAACCAACGGGGAGGTGTTGAGCACACCCAAAAACAACCCGAGATGGGGAACAAAAAACAAACGTTCTCCCATTATTACAGTTTGCAAGTCTGATTGTACACATTGTACCAAATGGACCACTACAGATGTCGGCAACTCGAGGGTGTATAATGGACCCCTGCGTGTCTGTAACTCAGTGTACAAACCAAATGGACCCCCAGCCCTCAGAGTTATGGGGTCAATGGGACCAGAACAGGTCATCCTGGTGTCTAAAGGGTCAGTCAGTCTCCGTCATCATGGTGATATGGTCTGTTGCTATGGTGAGGTCTGTCATACTGGGTCCAGGCGCTGCCATGTTCATAGTCAGTCAGATGATGCTGGGAGAGAAATACAGGCCTGATTGATTTGATTGAATACTTATCCATGCAGCTTTTCCATAGTCTACTGTATTCCACAAATTGAGGGTGTACTTCTCAGAGTATAGTGTCCATCTCAAAGATGGGTGATGTTTGTTACCTGGCATTCTCTCTCGGAGATCCCTCAGGGATTTGTTACTCTTGTGGCCGTTACAGTGACACGCCCCAGCAAGGGTCCACTTTTCACACTGGAAACACAAACGCAGAGAAGTGTTCCTGATTTTGTTTAGTAAAGCTTTTGAATGGCATAAGTCATTTCATTTGCTGCTTTATGATGCCCCCTTGAGGCATCAGTTTTAAAGGCACAGAGCTCCAGTTCCCACCCACCTGTGCAGCTGGCTTGTCACAGACACAGCAGTAACACTGCTCACAGCGGAGGACATTGCTGCTGATGGGGACCATTCTCCTGGCAGAAGGCCTGAGGAGGGCACAAATGTTAAGGAGAGAAAGCTACAAAACCTTGACAGCCGTTCAACCAAAGTGGTTTGCGCACGCACGCACGCACACGCACACACACATACACACACTCCCCATTGAGCCCTATAGAGCTGCGCAATGATGTCACTGCCCCTGTTCCAGAAACCGATTCCCCATTCATTCTTTTACTAGACTTTTTGATAATGATTCATATAAAGACGATTACTCCTTCAGATTCTGTGCCAAAATCCTGCAAGTCGTTCCACAGCTCTACAGTCACTTTCTCAAGACGGATCTGTCCCGTCATCAGCCCCTGAGCCAACCCACCACTTTGATAATGAATAATATACTCACTGGAAGGGGTGAACTGGACAGTCGCAGCGTGCGTGGGGCAGCACATCAGCACGCTGGGCGAAGGTTATGATCAGGTCTTCGTCCACAACAATTGGAGCCTGCTGTGGGACTAAAAACGGTCACACGGTCATTTCAATGCCTTTCACCGCAGAATGTAGAAGCCACTATACTGGCCACGTGCAAACGATGCAAGTTGGGAACCTAATAATTCCTGTTGTCATAGCATCCACTTTTAACTGCTTGTGCCTGACCCCCACATGGACCCATGCCTGAAAAGTGCAGGACTTGGAAATCCAGTAGACTTTCTGAGGTTTCTTTCGTGTCTGTGAACTCTTTTGAGCAGGAAAACCAGAGCACTTCTTTAGAGCCAGAAAAACAACCCAGACCATAGAAATTCACAGAATGACAAGTTATCATTGGGTTCAATAAGCTTTGGATTCAGCCCGTTCCCTTTCGGCCATTTGTAAGGCTTACTCTTGTTTATTTTCCTTGTTGTATGCACAAATGTGACCGAAACAAAATAAACTAAACCAACTGACTTATTTAGGGAATAAGAATACAATAAAACACTAAAAGTATTGCTCAATTCCTTTAAAGGCTCTGCTCAATTCTGACCAGAATTGAGTCAGGTTGTCGCTTTCTGCTGTTCAAATGGTGTAGGTGCATCCATAACTCCCCATGACTAAACAAACACACATAAATTAATCAATCGTCACAGGGCGGAATGGTTACCGTTTTCTTTCTCCACATCCACAATGATGACAGACTGGTCGTCGCCGTGGGTTTCATTCTCACTGTCACTGTCGATGACGATCAGCTCTCGTCGCTGTGCCGAATCACTAGCTATGTTTCCATAAAACCTTTGCGAAAATAGGAAGAGTATCTTAATTAAGTCGAAAAAGGAAGAGCGAATTGTCCGCTGTTTCTGTTAACTGATTAAATGCGACTTATGTCTAGGGGAAAGTCTAGGGGAAAGCAAAATAGGTTCATGAAACAAGCAATAGGTTGCACAGTTTTGCCAGTAACGTCATACGTATGGTTATTTTACATATATTTTTACTTATTAAGTTATTTTAGGCTTTACATACGGACTGCCTGCTTTATTCCGATGGGAGTCTGGGCCATGTACACGAGTCCCCTTGGCTTGGATGTCTTCGTCCACAACATTTGGAGCCTGCTGTGAGACTAAAAACGGTCACACGGTCATTTCAATGCCTTTCACCGCAGAATGTAGATGCCACTATACTGGCCACGTGCAAACGATGCAGGTTGGGAACCTTATAATTCCTGTTGTCATAGCATCCACTTTTACCTGCTTGTGCCTGACCCCCACATGGATCTATGTCTGAAAAGTGCAGGACTTGGAAATCCTCTGAGGTCTGGGATTCTTTCGTGTCTGTGAACTCTTTTGAGCAGGAAAACCAGAGCACTTCTTTAGAGCCAGAAAAACAACCCAGACCATAGAAATTCACAGAATGACAAGTTATCATTGGGTTCAATAAGCTTTGGATTCAGCCCGTTCCCTTTCGGCCATTTGTAAGGCTTACTCTTGTTTATTTTCCTTGTTGTATGCACAAATGTGACCGAAACAAAATAAACTAAACCAACTGACTTATTTAGGGAATAAGAATACAATTAAACACTAAAAGTATTGCTCAATTCCTTTAAAGGTTCTGTTCAATTCTGACCAGAATTGAATCAGGTGGTCGCTATTCTGCTGTTCAAATGGTGTAGGTGCAGAGAGCCCATAACTCCCCATCCACTAAACAAACACACATAAATTAATCAATCGTCACAGGGCGGAATGGTTACCGTTTTCTTTCTCCACATCCACAATGATGACAGACTGGTCGTCGCCGTGGGTCTCATTTTCCGAGGCACTGTCAGTGTCGATCACGATCAGCTCTCGTCGCTGTGCCGAATCACTAGCTATGTTTCCATAAAACCTTTGTGAAAATAGGAAGAGTATCTTAATTAAGTCGAAAAAGGAAGAGCGAATTGTCCGCTGTTTCTGTTAACTGATTAAATGCGTATTATGTCTAGGGGAAAGTCTAGGGGAAAGCAAAATAGGTTCATGAAACAAGCAATAGGTTGCACAGTTTTGCCAGTAACGGCATACCTATGGTTATTTTACATATATTTTTAATTAGTAAGTTATTTTAGGCTTTACATACGGACTGCCTGCTTTATTCCGATGGGAGTCTGGGCCATGTACGTGAGTCCCCTTGGCTTGGATGTCTTCGTCCACAACATTTGGAGCCTGCTGTGGGACTAAAAACGGTCACACGGTCATTTCAATGCCTTTCACCGCAGAATGTAGATGCCACTATACTGGCCACGTGCAAACGATGCAGGTTGGGAACCTTATAATTCCTGTTGTCATAGCATCCACTTTTACCTGATTGTGCCTGACCCCCACATGGATCCATGTCTGAAACCTGCAGGACTTGGACTTTCTGCAGTAGACTTTCTGAGGTCTGGGATTCTTTCGTGTCTGTGAACTCTTTTGAGCAGGAAAACCAGAGCACTTCTTTAGAGCCAGAAAAACAACCCAGATCATAGAAATTCACAGAATGACAAGTTATCATTGGGTTCAATAAGCTTTGGATTCAGCCCGTTCCCTTTCGGCCATTTGTAAGGCTTACTCTTGTTTATTTTCCTTGTTGTATGCACAAATGTGACCAAAACAAAATAAACTAAACCAACTGACTTATTTAGGGAATAAGAATACAATAAAACACTAAAAGTATTGCTCAATTCCTTTAAAGGCTCTGCTCAATTCTGACCAGAATTGAGTCAGGTTGTCGCTTTCTGCTGTTCAAATGGTGTAGGTGCATCCATAACTCCCCATGACTAAACAAACACACATAAATTAATCAATCGTCACAGGGCGGAATGGTTACCGTTTTCTTTCTCCACATCCACAATGATGACAGACTGGTCGTCGCCGTGGGTTTCATTCTCACTGTCACTGTCGATGACGATCAGCTCTCGTCGCTGTGCCGAATCACTAGCTATGTTTCCATAAAACCTTTGCGAAAATAGGAAGAGTATCTTAATTAAGTCGAAAAAGGAAGAGCGAATTGTCCGCTGTTTCTGTTAACTGATTAAATGCGACTTATGTCTAGGGGAAAGTCTAGGGGAAAGCAAAATAGGTTCATGAAACAAGCAATAGGTTGCACAGTTTTGCCAGTAACGTCATACGTATGGTTATTTTACATATATTTTTTACTTATTAAGTTATTTTAGGCTTTACATACGGACTGCCTGCTTTATTCCGTTGGGAGTCTGAAGGGCCATGTACGTGAGTCCCCTTGGCTTGGATGTCTTCGTCCACAACATTTGGAGCCTGCTGTGGGACTAAAAACGGTCACACGGTCATTTCAATGCCTTTCACCGCAGAATGTAGATGCCACTATACTGGCCACGTGCAAACGATGCAGGTTGGGAACCTTATAATTCCTGTTGTCATAGCATCCACTTTTACCTGCTTGTGCCTGACCCCCACATGGATCCATGTCTGAAAAGTGCAGGACTTGGAAATCCTCTGAGGTCTGGGATTCTTTCGTGTCTGTGAAGTCTTTTGAGCAGGAAAACCAGAGCACTTCTTTAGAGCCAGAAAAACAACCCAGACCATAGAAATTCACAGAATGACAAGTTATCATTGGGTTCAATAAGCTTTGGATTCAGCCCGTTCCCTTTCGGCCATTTGTAAGGCTTACTCTTGTTTATTTTCCTTGTTGTATGCACAAATGTGACCGAAACAAAATAAACTAAACCAACTGACTTATTTAGGGAATAAGAATACAATAAAACACTAAAAGTATTGCTCAATTCCTTTAAAGGTTCTGTTCAATTCTGACCAGAATTGAATCAGGTTGTCGCTATTCTGCTGTTCAAATGGTGTAGGTGCAGAGAGCCCATAACTCCCCATCCACTAAACAAACACACATAAATTAATCAATCGTCACAGGGCGGAATGGTTACCGTTTTCTTTCTCCACATCCACAATGATGACAGACTGGTCGTCGCCGTGGGTCTCATTTTCACTGTCACTGTCGATGACGATCAGCTCTCGTCGCTGTGCCGAATCACTAGCTATGTTTCCATAAAACCTTTGTGAAAATAGGAAGAGTATCTTAATTAAGTCGAAAAAGGAAGAGCGAATTGTCCGCTGAATCTGTTAACTGATTAAATGCGTATTATGTCTAGGGGAAAGTCTAGGGGAAAGCAAAATAGGTTCATGAAACAAGCAATAGGTTGCACAGTTTTGCCAGTAACGGCATACCTATGGTTATTTTACATATATTTTTAATTAGTAAGTTATTTTAGGCTTTACATACGGACTGCCTGCTTTATTCCGATGGGAGTCTGGGCCATGTACGTGAGTCCCCTTGGCTTGGATGTCTTCGTCCACAACATTTGGAGCCTGCAGTGGGACTAAAAACGGTCACACGGTCATTTCAATGCCTTTCACCGCAGAATGTAGATGCCACTATACTGGCCACGTGCAAACGATGCAGGTTGGGAACCTTATAATTCCTGTTGTCATAGCATCCACTTTTACCTGATTGTGCCTGACCCCCACATGGATCCATGTCTGAAACCTGCAGGACTTGGACTTTCTGCAGTAGACTTTCTGAGGTCTGGGATTCTTTCGTGTCTGTGAACTCTTTTGAGCAGGAAAACCAGAGCACTTCTTTAGAGCCAGAAAAACAACCCAGACCATAGAAATTCACAGAATGACAAGTTATCATTGGGTTCAATAAGCTTTGGATTCAGCCCGTTCCCTTTCGGCCATTTGTAAGGCTTACTCTTGTTTATTTTCCTTGTTGTATGCACAAATGTGACCGAAACAAAATAAACTAAACCAACTGACTTATTTAGGGAATAAGAATACAATAAAACACTAAAAGTATTGCTCAATTCCTTTAAAGGCTCTGCTCAATTCTGACCAGAATTGAGTCAGGTTGTCGCTTTCTGCTGTTCAAATGGTGTAGGTGCATAGAGCCCATAACTCCCCATGACTAAACAAACACACATATAAATTAATCAATCGTCACAGGGCGGAATGGTTACCGTTTTCTTTCTCCACATCCACAATGATGACAGACTGGTCGTCGCCGTGGGTTTCATTCTCACTGTCACTGTCGATGACGATCAGCTCTCGTCGCTGTGCCGAATCACTAGCTATGTTTCCATAAAACCTTTGTGAAAATAGGAAGAGTATCTTAATTAAGTCGAAAAAGGAAGAGCGAATTGTCCGCTGTTTCTGTTAACTGATTAAATGCGTATTATGTCTAGGGGAAAGTCTAGGGGAAAGCAAAATAGGTTCATGAAACAAGCAATAGGTTGCACAGTTTTGCCAGTAACGTCATACGTATGGTTATTTTACATATATTTTTAATTATTAAGTTATTTTAGGCTTTACATACGGACTGCCTGCTTTATTCCGTTGGGAGTCTGAAGGGCCATGTACGTGAGTCCCCTTGGCTTGGATGTCTTCGTCCACAACATTTGGAGCCTGCTGTGGGACTAAAAACGGTCACACGGTCATTTCAATGCCTTTCACCGCAGAATGTAGATGCCACTATACTGGCCACGTGCAAACGATGCAGGTTGGGAACCTTATAATTCCTGTTGTCATAGCATCCACCTTTACCTGATTGTGCCTGACCCCCACATGGATCCATGTCTGAAACCTGCAGGACTTGGACTTTCTGCAGTAGACTTTCTGAGGTCTGGGATTCTTTCGTGTCTGTGAACTCTTTTGAGCAGGAAAACCAGAGCACTTCTTTAGAGCCAGAAAAACAACCCAGACCATAGAAATTCACAGAATGACAAGTTATCATTGGGTTCAATAAGCTTTGGATTCAGCCCGTTCCCTTTCGGCCATTTGTAAGGCTTACTCTTGTTTATTTTCCTTGTTGTATGCACAAATGTGACCGAAACAAAATAAACTAAACCAACTGACTTATTTAGGGAATAAGAATACAATAAAACACTAAAAGTATTGCTCAATTCCTTTAAAGGCTCTGCTCAATTCTGACCAGAATTGAGTCAGGTTGTCGCTTTCTGCTGTTCAAATGGTGTAGGTGCATCCATAACTCCCCATGACTAAACAAACACACATAAATTAATCAATCGTCACAGGGCGGAATGGTTACCGTTTTCTTTCTCCACATCCACAATGATGACAGACTGGTCGTCGCCGTGGGTTTCATTCTCACTGTCACTGTCGATGACGATCAGCTCTCGTCGCTGTGCCGAATCACTAGCTATGTTTCCATAAAACCTTTGCGAAAATAGGAAGAGTATCTTAATTAAGTCGAAAAAGGAAGAGCGAATTGTCCGCTGTTTCTGTTAACTGATTAAATGCGACTTATGTCTAGGGGAAAGTCTAGGGGAAAGCAAAATAGGTTCATGAAACAAGCAATAGGTTGCACAGTTTTGCCAGTAACGTCATACGTATGGTTATTTTACATATATTTTTACTTATTAAGTTATTTTAGGCTTTACATACGGACTGCCTGCTTTATTCCGTTGGGAGTCTGAAGGGCCATGTACGTGAGTCCCCTTGGCTTGGATGTCTTCGTCCACAACATTTGGAGCCTGCAGTGGGACTAAAAACGGTCACACGGTCATTTCAATGCCTTTCACCACAGAATGTAGATGCCACTATACTGGCCACGTGCAAACGATGCAGGTTGGGAACCTTATAATTCCTGTTGTCATAGCATCCACTTTTACCTGCTTGTGCCTGACCCCCACATGGATCCATGTCTGAAAAGTGCAGGACTTGGAAATCCAGTAGATCTGAGGTCTGGGATTCTTTCGTGTCTGTGAACTCTTTTGAGCAGGAAAACCAGAGCACTTCTTTAGAGCCAGAAAAACAACCCAGACCATAGAAATTCACAGAATGACAAGTTATCATTGGGTTCAATAAGCTTTGGATTCAGCCCGTTCCCTTTCGGCCATTTGTAAGGCTTACTCTTGTTTATTTTCCTTGTTGTATGCACAAATGTGACCGAAACAAAATAAACTAAACCAACTGACTTATTTAGGGAATAAGAATACAATAAAACACTAAAAGTATTGCTCAATTCCTTTAAAGGTTCTGTTCAATTCTGACCAGAATTGAATCAGGTTGTCGCTATTCTGCTGTTCAAATGGTGTAGGTGCAGAGAGCCCATAACTCCCCATCCACTAAACAAACACACATAAATTAATCAATCGTCACAGGGCGGAATGGTTACCGTTTTCTTTCTCCACATCCACAATGATGACAGACTGGTCGTCGCCGTGGGTCTCATTTTCCGAGGCACTGTCAGTGTCGATCACGATCAGCTCTCGTCGCTGTGCCGAATCACTAGCTATGTTTCCATAAAACCTTTGTGAAAATAGGAAGAGTATCTTAATTAAGTCGAAAAAGGAAGAGCGAATTGTCCGCTGTTTCTGTTAACTGATTAAATGCGTATTATGTCTAGGGGAAAGTCTAGGGGAAAGCAAAATAGGTTCATGAAACAAGCAATAGGTTGCACAGTTTTGCCAGTAACGGCATACCTATGGTTATTTTACATATATTTTTAATTAGTAAGTTATTTTAGGCTTTACATACGGACTGCCTGCTTTATTCCGATGGGAGTCTGGGCCATGTACGTGAGTCCCCTTGGCTTGGATGTCTTCGTCCACAACATTTGGAGCCTGCTGTGGGACTAAAAACGGTCACACGGTCATTTCAATGCCTTTCACCGCAGAATGTAGATGCCACTATACTGGCCACGTGCAAACGATGCAGGTTGGGAACCTTATAATTCCTGTTGTCATAGCATCCACTTTTACCTGATTGTGCCTGACCCCCACATGGATCCATGTCTGAAACCTGCAGGACTTGGACTTTCTGCAGTAGACTTTCTGAGGTCTGGGATTCTTTCGTGTCTGTGAACTCTTTTGAGCAGGAAAACCAGAGCACTTCTTTAGAGCCAGAAAAACAACCCAGACCATAGAAATTCACAGAATGACAAGTTATCATTGGGTTCAATAAGCTTTGGATTCAGCCCGTTCCCTTTCGGCCATTTGTAAGGCTTACTCTTGTTTATTTTCCTTGTTGTATGCACAAATGTGACCGAAACAAAATAAACTAAACCAACTGACTTATTTAGGGAATAAGAATACAATAAAACACTAAAAGTATTGCTCAATTCCTTTAAAGGCTCTGCTCAATTCTGACCAGAATTGAGTCAGGTTGTCGCTTTCTGCTGTTCAAATGGTGTAGGTGCATAGAGCCCATAACTCCCCATGACTAAACAAACACACATAAATTAATCAATCGTCACAGGGCGGAATGGTTACCGTTTTCTTTCTCCACATCCACAATGATGACAGACTGGTCGTCGCCGTGGGTTTCATTCTCACTGTCACTGTCGATGACGATCAGCTCTCGTCGCTGTGCCGAATCACTAGCTATGTTTCCATAAAACCTTTGCGAAAATAGGAAGAGTATCTTAATTAAGTCGAAAAAGGAAGAGCGAATTGTCCGCTGTTTCTGTTAACTGATTAAATGCGACTTATGTCTAGGGGAAAGTCTAGGGGAAAGCAAAATAGGTTCATGAAACAAGCAATAGGTTGCACAGTTTTGCCAGTAACGTCATACGTATGGTTATTTTACATATATTTTTACTTATTAAGTTATTTTAGGCTTTACATACGGACTGCCTGCTTTATTCCGATGGGAGTCTGGGCCATGTACACGAGTCCCCTTGGCTTGGATGTCTTCGTCCACAACATTTGGAGCCTGCTGTGGGACTAAAAACGGTCACACGGTCATTTCAATGCCTTTCACCGCAGAATGTAGATGCCACTATACTGGCCACGTGCAAACGATGCAGGTTGGGAACCTTATAATTCCTGTTGTCATAGCATCCACTTTTACCTGCTTGTGCCTGACCCCCACATGGATCCATGTCTGAAAAGTGCAGGACTTGGAAATCCTCTGAGGTCTGGGATTATTTCGTGTCTGTGAAGTCTTTTGAGCAGGAAAACCAGAGCACTTCTTTAGAGCCAGAAAAACAACCCAGACCATAGAAATTCACAGAATGACAAGTTATCATTGGGTTCAATAAGCTTTGGATTCAGCCCGTTCCCTTTCGGCCATTTGTAAGGCTTACTCTTGTTTATTTTCCTTGTTGTATGCACAAATGTGACCGAAACAAAATAAACTAAACCAACTGACTTATTTAGGGAATAAGAATACAATTAAACACTAAAAGTATTGCTCAATTCCTTTAAAGGTTCTGCTCAATTCTGACCAGAATTGAGTCAGGTTGTCGCTTTCTGCTGTTCAAATGGTGTAGGTGCATCCATAACTCCCCATGACTAAACAAACACACATAAATTAATCAATCGTCACAGGGCGGAATGGTTACCGTTTTCTTTCTCCACATCCACAATGATGACAGACTGGTCGTCGCCGTGGGTTTCATTCTCACTGTCACTGTCGATGACGATCAGCTCTCGTCGCTGTGCCGAATCACTAGCTATGTTTCCATAAAACCTTTGCGAAAATAGGAAGAGTATCTTAATTAAGTCGAAAAAGGAAGAGCGAATTGTCCGCTGTTTCTGTTAACTGATTAAATGCGACTTATGTCTAGGGGAAAGTCTAGGGGAAAGCAAAATAGGTTCATGAAACAAGCAATAGGTTGCACAGTTTTGCCAGTAACGTCATACGTATGGTTATTTTACATATATTTTTACTTATTAAGTTATTTTAGGCTTTACATACGGACTGCCTGCTTTATTCCGATGGGAGTCTGGGCCATGTACACGAGTCCCCTTGGCTTGGATGTCTTCGTCCACAACATTTGGAGCCTGCTGTGGGACTAAAAACGGTCACACGGTCATTTCAATGCCTTTCACCGCAGAATGTAGATGCCACTATACTGGCCACGTGCAAACGATGCAGGTTGGGAACCTTATAATTCCTGTTGTCATAGCATCCACTTTTACCTGCTTGTGCCTGACCCCCACTTGGATCCATGTCTGAAAAGTGCAGGACTTGGAAATCCAGTAGGTCTGAGGTCTGGGATTCTTTCGTGTCTGTGAACTCTTTTGAGCAGGAAAACCAGAGCACTTCTTTAGAGCCAGAAAAACAACCCAGATCATAGAAATTCACAGAATGACAAGTTATCATTGGGTTCAATAAGCTTTGGATTCAGCCCGTTCCCTTTCGGCCATTTGTAAGGCTTACTCTTGTTTATTTTCCTTGTTGTATGCACAAATGTGACCAAAACAAAATAAACTAAACCAACTGACTTATTTAGGGAATAAGAATACAATAAAACACTAAAAGTATTGCTCAATTCCTTTAAAGGCTCTGCTCAATTCTGACCAGAATTGAGTCAGGTTGTCGCTTTCTGCTGTTCAAATGGTGTAGGTGCATCCATAACTCCCCATGACTAAACAAACACACATAAATTAATCAATCGTCACAGGGCGGAATGGTTACCGTTTTCTTTCTCCACATCCACAATGATGACAGACTGGTCGTCGCCGTGGGTTTCATTCTCACTGTCACTGTCGATGACGATCAGCTCTCGTCGCTGTGCCGAATCACTAGCTATGTTTCCATAAAACCTTTGCGAAAATAGGAAGAGTATCTTAATTAAGTCGAAAAAGGAAGAGCGAATTGTCCGCTGTTTCTGTTAACTGATTAAATGCGACTTATGTCTAGGGGAAAGTCTAGGGGAAAGCAAAATAGGTTCATGAAACAAGCAATAGGACAGTTTTGCCAGTAACGTCATACGTATGGTTATTTTACATATATTTTTACTTGTTATTTTAGGCTTTACATACGGACTGCCTGCTTTATTCCGATGGGAGTCTGGGCCATGTACACGAGTCCCCTTGGCTTGGATGTCTTCGTCCACAACATTTGGAGCCTGCTGTGGGACTAAAAACGGTCACACGGTCATTTCAATGCCTTTCACCGCAGAATGTAGATGCCACTATACTGGCCACGTGCAAACGATGCAGGTTGGGAACCTTATAATTCCTGTTGTCATAGCATCCACTTTTACCTGCTTGTGCCTGACCCCCACATGGATCCATGTCTGAAAAGTGCAGGACTTGGAAATCCTCTGAGGTCTGGGATTCTTTCGTGTCTGTGAAGTCTTTTGAGCAGGAAAACCAGAGCACTTCTTTAGAGCCAGAAAAACAACCCAGACCATAGAAATTCACAGAATGACAAGTTATCATTGGGTTCAATAAGCTTTGGATTCAGCCCGTTCCCTTTCGGCCATTTGTAAGGCTTACTCTTGTTTATTTTCCTTGTTGTATGCACAAATGTGACCGAAACAAAATAAACTAAACCAACTGACTTATTTAGGGAATAAGAATACAATAAAACACTAAAAGTATTGCTCAATTCCTTTAAAGGTTCTGTTCAATTCTGACCAGAATTGAATCAGGTTGTCGCTATTCTGCTGTTCAAATGGTGTAGGTGCAGAGAGCCCATAACTCCCCATCCACTAAACAAACACACATAAATTAATCAATCGTCACAGGGCGGAATGGTTACCGTTTTCTTTCTCCACATCCACAATGATGACAGACTGGTCGTCGCCGTGGGTCTCATTTTCCGAGGCACTGTCAGCCTTGCTGTCGATCACGATCAGCTCTCGTCGCTGTGCCGAATCACTAGCTATGTTTCCATAAAACCTTTGTGAAAATAGGAAGAGTATCTTAATTAAGTCGAAAAAGGAAGAGCGAATTGTCCGCTGTTTCTGTTAACTGATTAAATGCGACTTATGTCTAGGGGAAAGTCTAGGGGAAAGCAAAATAGGTTCATGAAACAAGCAATAGGTTGCACAGTTTTGCCAGTAACGTCATACGTATGGTTATTTTACATATATTTTTACTTATTAAGTTATTTTAGGCTTTACATACGGACTGCCTGCTTTATTCCGTTGGGAGTCTGAAGGGCCATGTACGTGAGTCCCCTTGGCTTGGATGTCTTCGTCCACAACATTTGGAGCCTGCTGTGGGACTAAAAACGGTCACACGGTCATTTCAATGCCTTTCACCGCAGAATGTAGATGCCACTATACTGGCCACGTGCAAACGATGCAGGTTGGGAACCTTATAATTCCTGTTGTCATAGCATCCACCTTTACCTGATTGTGCCTGACCCCCACATGGATCCATGTCTGAAACCTGCAGGACTTGGACTTTCTGCAGTAGACTTTCTGAGGTCTGGGATTCTTTCGTGTCTGTGAACTCTTTTGAGCAGGAAAACCAGAGCACTTCTTTAGAGCCAGAAAAACAACCCAGATCATAGAAATTCACAGAATGACAAGTTATCATTGGGTTCAATAAGCTTTGGATTCAGCCCGTTCCCTTTCGGCCATTTGTAAGGCTTACTCTTGTTTATTTTCCTTGTTGTATGCACAAATGTGACCAAAACAAAATAAACTAAACCAACTGACTTATTTAGGGAATAAGAATACAATAAAACACTAAAAGTATTGCTCAATTCCTTTAAAGGCTCTGCTCAATTCTGACCAGAATTGAGTCAGGTTGTCGCTTTCTGCTGTTCAAATGGTGTAGGTGCATAGAGCCCATAACTCCCCATGACTAAACAAACACACATAAATTAATCAATCGTCACAGGGCGGAATGGTTACCGTTTTCTTTCTCCACATCCACAATGATGACAGACTGGTCGTCGCCGTGGGTTTCATTCTCACTGTCACTGTCGATGACGATCACCTCTCGTCGCTGAGCCGAATCTTGGATTTTGGGGGCTGCCATCTTGGAATTTTGCAGAGCATGCAGTACTTTTAGAAATAGTGGGGCTTGAAGAGTGTGTGTACCAATTCCCATGCCTGTATCACCATTTGATTGACTTAAAAATCAATGTTAATAATGTCTTGCTCTACTCAATCTGTGGAAGTACTTATATATCTTATGTATCTCGAGAACCATAGGAGATACAGACATGTGCATGGTATCGCCCGTAATGCCCAACTTTGTATTAATGTTCAATACATTTATGGGGCGTAAAATCAATGCATTTCAAGTTATGAAGGAAAAAACACATTTCTGGGCAAACATCTTGGATTTTGGGGGGCGCCATCTTGGAATTCAAAATGCCTCCATATCCAAATATTTTTAGAATATCTTTGGCTATGCGTGTACCAATTTTCATGCTTTTATCACAGTGAAGTGAACGATTATCAAGCTTGCTTCCTGGACTATAAATTTACACAACGAGACGAAATGCTCTGCCCAGCCCTCACTCAACGGGAATGCACTGACTTCCCCCGACTGACTGACTGACTGACTGACTGGACAAATACATAATCCATAAACAAATCATATCACTAATTCGGTTTACGTGACAAAATTACAGTCTTTCAAATAGTACTATCTCTCCAATATGGCATATTACCATTGCAGTGAGTTAGGAATATTACATTCACAGGGGTTGACACTAAGGTCTCCGAGGCACTTGCACATCGGGCAAGTGCAAGTCAGGTTCTACTTGCCCTCAGGTCATGGTCACTTGCCCCCCAGGTTCCAGGTGGTCCCCAGTTAAGTTGGTTAACCAGATGTAACTCTTGAGAACGTAAAAATGAAACCAAATGGACCCTTGCGGGTCCATTTGGTTTCATTTTTACACTCTCAAGAGTTGAAATTCATCATCTTAATTAGCCCAGGTCTACACTGCAGAAGATTAATGGTCATTTTGAGGTGTTAATTTGCCTGTTTTGTTTCCCAAATCCAGCCTGGAATTGTGGATAGCTAGAAAGCAGGGAAAGACACAGAGGCAGAGTGCAATGACTGCCTTCAAGACAAATTTATCTTGTGTTGTGTTAAAGTGCACTAAGTTGCACACTTGCCCGATCGGGCAACCAGGTAGCAGTCTTCACTTGCCCCACCATTTTTTACTTGCCCCGGGCAAGTGTTAGTGTCAACCCCTGCATTCATAACAGACGCACACACACAGTAACTGCTTTAGGGCCTACTGCAGCCTGACCTCTAATTAGCATTAGCTGAGCTAACCAGAATACCAAGCAGAACATGCAGTACATATCATATATCATCATATTGTGGTCGCATATGGCCATCCTTCCCACCCCAATCATACGCCCATCTAATCCAATATACTGTTTCAGATGTCCGTATAAACCCACTTTGATATCTCACCTGCAAAACAAATTTACACACACGATGAGACGACGTTTTGCCCAGCCCTCACTCAATGTACTGACTGACTTCCTGTTGACCGACTGGCAGCAACCCACTTCTCACTGGAGTGTGTTGCCCTCTTGTGGCGGAAAAGTGCGACTGCACTGTCTACATTTGCAAGCAGAAGAAATCTACTATTTGAGTATAAACCATTACATAAAACAATGACAAAACAAAATACATGTGTGCATGAACTTTTATCCTTTTTAACTATTGTGTTCTATAACTATTTTAACCTGTATTCCCATTATGAACCTGCGCAGGATCATCAGAATGGGTTATAGAGAAATAATCACAAGAAATAAACACAAAAAATAGGGGGTGGCATTGCCTTATCCTACAGAATGGTTGGTGGCTTTTATGCATTCTCTGGTGAACCTGCAGGTTATTCAAGTAGATGAAACTGCATTCACATTCTTCACATTGGAAATCTCCTATGTGGTCTTCCTGATGAGCCTCGAGACCTTCTTTTGAAACAAAGCTCATTCCACATTGTTTGCATTCATAGGGCTTCTCTCTCTGACCACACTTGTGGTAAATTAAACTGGTCAGTTTGGAGGTCAAGCCTTTTCCACATTTCCGACACTCATAGGATTTCTCGTTGCATGTGTGAATGATCTGGTGCATTGTAAGGCCGGACTTTAAAGTGAACTGTCGTCCGCACTGGTCACAAGAATAGCCTTTTGTTTTTCTTTGTTTCTTTGCGGGTGGTAGGTCAGGCGTGGATTCACTTTGCAACACTGGAAAATAAAAAATCACATTAACGTAGACAGACTGATACTACTTCTACGAAATCAGTAATTGTAACCATTTCTCTTCTCTGAATTCTGGGGTATTTATAGCAATAACAGCATATACTGTATAATGATAGTCCTTATGGCATGCTCGATCAAATATCCAGGATATAATCAAATAAAAGCTGAGCAAAAAATCCTAGTTGCCCGAGAAAAGTGGTCAACAATTTGAACATAGATTTAAATGACTGAAGGTAGGTGACAAACTATGTAGCTTTAAGCAACTGTACTATTACATAACAAAGCTACAGTTGCATTAGAATAAAAATATACAATTTTGTACATGTTTCAATGTACAGAAATATTTTAATAAATTTAAACTGTAAATGAAATTCCACAGTCCTCTCACGTATTCCGAGAACAATATCAGTCTCCAGAAAAAAAAAGATTGGTTGTTTTTGAATAATCTGTCATGGTTAAAATGGAGTTTTAGGTTATAATGGGTTTGTATAGGAAGGAGCTGGAGGCGCTAAAATGATCAAATATCTAAATACTGAAAAGAGTAACTTAAACTGTCTGGTGTGTTCACATGAGGCTGACTAGACCATAAAATGACCAAAAGTTTTTTTTGAAAGTGGAATACCGCTTAAGCATCATGTTTAGCACTTGTGTAGTACAAGCTGGTGAGCAAATAAGGGTAGTTGGCTGTAGGGAAGGGGGGGGATACAATGGGTTTCATCCAAAAACACCATAAAAGCCCAAACGGTTACTCTAGAGTAACCTTTCATGGTGTATTTGGATGAAACCCATTTGGATGAAACCCAGGCTAAGTACAGACTACTTAACCTCAACACCCAGGCTTTCATTTCCGTCCGTGTTGTGCAAAAACTGAAACTCTGTACTAAGTTTTACTACTTTTTACATACCCTTTAAAAATGACCAACAAGGGGAAACCTGAGTTCAACTATGAGTTATCTTTTTATACTAAATTATGAACTCTTCAATTCCCAAAGCACCTTCAATTTTAGATACAATCTTCAATAATGAATTATAAAACACATTTGTTTTTTGATATCAAAATACTTTTTAATGAAATATAAACACCTCAATAATGAAATGTAACTCAAAAGTGCTAGAAATGATTTGGCCAAATACTCCAGTAACAAAACAAACCTTAAAAGCCCCAAACACTTTCAAAAACGAATTACTAAATACTCAGTCATGTAAAACAGTCTAAACTCCTTCAAATTGTTAACCAAAAAAGTGCACTTATTAAAACCTAAGCAGCCGCGCCAACTAAACAACAGGCTTGTTTACTTGTGTCCAGTCGATGGCGGCCTAGCCATGTATAGTTACTCACAGTTCAGAGGGATGTTAGTAGCGTTCCAAACAGCTGCTGCAGTTCTTACAGATGTAGCTCACACCTAATGACTACAAGCTGTTGCAAAACTGTTTGTCATGTTTCCTTTTCACTTATAAAACACTGTCACATTCCCTAACTGTTTTCCTTTATCTCAGTATCATTCCCTGTGGTCATTCCTAACATTCCCCACTCCAGTTCCGGTCCCATGACCGTTTTCCACCTACAAGCTCAGTGTGTTGATGTAGGTGGGTCGACCTACAAGCTCACAATGTGACGATCTACAAGCCCACAATGTGTCGATGCAGATGGGGTCGACTAGGGCTATTGAACAACTTTTAAAATGTTTTTCAAAATGAGTACAAAATATGAAAATCGGAAATAAGTTCTAAAAAAGCGCAATAAGCAGATCAAAGTTTATAAAGGAAGCTAACCAGCGAAGGTGTTGAGCACACCCATAAAAAAAAAAAAAAAATGAGATGGGGAACAAAAACGGAAAACAAAAAAACATTTTACCATTATTACAGTTTGCAAGTCTGATTGTACACATTGTACCAAGTGGACCCTTACAGGATTTATAATGGACCCCTGCATGTCTGTAACTCAGTGTACAAACGAAATGGACACGCAGCTCTGAGAGTTATGGGGTCAATGGGACCAGAACAGAAGGTCATCCTGGTGTTTAAACGGTCCTTCAGGTCCATCATGGTGATATAGTCTGTTGCCATGGTGATGGTCTGTCATGCTGGGTCCAGGGCGCTGCCACGTTCATTGTCAGTCAGATGATGCTGGGAGAGAAATACAGGCCTGAGATTGAATACTTATCCATGCACCACTAGTGGGCCTGTGAAGCAGCTTTTTCATAGTCTACTGTATTCCTCACAAATTGAGGGTGTACTTCTCAGAGTATAGTGTCCATCTCAAAGATGGGTGATGTTTGTTACCCGTCATTCTCTCTCTCGGAGTTCCATCCAGTATTTGTTACCCTTGTGGCTGTTACAGTGACACGCCCCAGCAAGGGTCCACTTTTCACACTGGAACCACAAACGCAGAAAAGTGTTTGATTTTGTTTAGTCAAGCTTTTGAATGGCATAAGTCATTTCATTTGCTGCTTTATAATGCCCCCTTGAGGCACAGAGCTCCAGTTCCCACCCACCTGTGCAGCTGGCTTGTCACAGACATAGCAGTAACACTGCTCACAGCGGAGGACATTGCTGTTGATGGGGACCATTCTCCTGGCAGAAGGCCTGAGGAGGGCACAAATGTTAAGGAGTGAAAGCTACAAAACCTTGACAGCCGTTCAACAAAGTGTTTTGTTTGAGGGGTCACACACACACACACCTTTTCCCATTGAGCCCTATAGAGCTGCAGTGATGTCACTGCCCCTGTTACAGAAACCGATTCCCCATTTATTTTTTCTAGACTTTTTGAAAATGATTCATGATTCACGATTACTCCTTCAGATTCTGTGCCAAAATCCTGCAAGTGGTTCCACACTAGCTCTACAGTCACTTTCTCAAGACGGATCTGTCCCGTCATCAGCCCCTGAGCCAACCCACCACTTTGATAATGAATAATATACTCACTGGAAGGGGTGAACTGGACAGTCATAGCGTGCGTGGGGCAGCACATCAGCACGCTGGGCGAAGGTTATGACCAGGTCTTCGTCCACAACATTTGGAGCCTGCTGTGGGACTAAAAACGGTCACACGGTCATTTCAATGACGCAAGTTGGGAACCTAATAATTCCTGTTGTCATAGCATCCACTTTTAACTGCTTGTGCCTGACCCCCACATGGATCTATGTCTGAAAAGTGCAGGACTTGGAAATCCTTTGAGGTCTGGGATTATTTCATGTCTGTGAAGTCTTTTGAGCAGGAAAACCAGAGCACTTCTTTAGAGCCAGAAAAACAACCCAGACCATAGAAATTCACAGAATGACAAGTTATCATGGGGTTCAATAAGCTTTGGATTCAGCCCGTTCCCTTTCGGCCACTCTTAGGCTTACTCTTGTTTATTTTCCTTGTTGTATGCACAAATGTGACCGAAACAAAATAAACTAAACCAACTGACTTATTTAGGGAATAAGAATACAATGCTATAAGTATTGCTCAATTCCTTCAAAGGCTCTGTTCAATTCTGACCAGAATTGAATCAGGTTGTCGCTATTCTGCTGTTCAAATGGTGTAGGTGCAGAGAGCCCATAACTCCCCATCCCCTAAACAAACACACATAAATTAATCAATCGTCACAGGGCGGAATGGTTACCGTTTTCTTTCTCCACATCCACAATGATGACAGACTGGTCGTCGCCGTGGGTTTCATCCTCACTGTCACTGTCGATGACGATCAGGTCTCGTCGCTGAGCCGAGTCACTGTTGACAGCGCCGGATTGGTCGCCACTGTTCTCCTCGTTTTCACTCAAGTCACTCAAGCAACTACAATCACTGGCGTCACATTTTAAGTCATATTCGCTGTGGACGAGGGACCAGTTACTGTGGCTCGCCTCACTTTCCGAGTGACTCGAGTCTGATTCCGAGTCACTCGAGTCCGATTCCCTCGAGTCTGATTCCGAGTCACTCGAGTCCGATTCCGAGTCACTCGAGTCCAATTCCGAGTCACTCGAGTCCAATTCCGAGTCGCTGATCAGCAGAAACCGCCACAGCCGCTCTGCCAGGGGATTGCTTGGCGCTAGGCTTGGCGACAGAGGCATCTTCGGCTTCTGTGAGTTGGACAGAATAAAACACATGTCAATATATTACAGATATTACATATTAAATATTACAGACACGTAACTAAACTGGGCAACAAACATTCCAAAATGTAACTTTGGGAAATTAGTTCTTCATCTATAAAGGGACATTTCACCGTTTTCACAAGAGAAAATGTTTGATGACATTTAGAACACTTCCCTGGTGGTCTTTAGGTGGGTAATGTGTATAGGTATTGTAGATATTAGCAGTGAGCCCAGTGTCTCTGATGTCCTGGACACTACTTCCTTGACTACAATTACAACGGTTCTTTGGTGCGCTACACCTGCTTGTGGCTAGGGGCTGTCCTACTGAGACAACATGTAGTCCAGTAGTAGTGTCCATCTCCATGCCATCAGAGACACGGTGTGTGTGTGTGTGTGTATATATATAGATAGATAGAAATGTCCCTTTAATAATACCAATTGGTATTGCACCTTATGTCATTTTAAAGGGATAGTTCAGATTTGTTTTACTCACAAGTTGTATAAAATACTTGCCATTAATATATTGGGTCAAACTGTAATGTTAATTGATTGCCTGAGCCCTGTGGTGGAGTCTGCTCTGATTTTATTGATTAAGTAGTTCCCCCCTATCGCATAGAACTACTGCGTATTGATATTGACACAAAAAAACACTTCCCTGTGATAGAGGAGTCAGAAATGAACAGACACTGTGCTAATATTTTATAGATAGGTGAACAGTAGCCTACACATGACTTTAGTTTCTTGGATTAATTTACTTCTAATGCGTGGCACCACTGCACCAGTGATGCCCACAAGTGACCATAACTACTAATATTTATAATGCAGGATGCACCAGCCCCACCCGTTAATACAAACGAGGGCCTCCCAAGTCCAGTATTTTTTACTTACCAACATCTCATAACAGGTTTACTGTTATAAGATACAAACACATGCAAATACAAAGGACATTTCAAGCTTTCCCTAATCCCTACAGCTGGAATGTTACTGAGTTTAACGTTGTTTAATACAAGCAGAAGTCAATATCAATGGAGGGTATTGCAATTCTAGATGCAAAATTGTGGCTGAGCTTGGCCATGCACAATCATGGATTGAGTAACAATGCTATGAATCTAATTTATATAGACAGGATTAGAATAACTAAATTAAAGAAAGTGACCTAAACCCCATTTTGAGAGTATTTACACCAAATAGACTGATGGCTGCACACAATGCATGTGGAGCAATCACAAAGTGTTTCACAACTCTGTACCTTTTTTTTGTCAAACAAATTAGAACAGCCAGATAATGATGAAAGAATATAGACTATAAGGTTCATAACTCACTCACTGTGCAAAGTTGAGAGTATGAAAGGTGCTGCAGCTGACCCCAGCTTGTGTGAAGCAGAAAAGACACAGCACATGTGCTAGATACTAATTACACAAACACAATGCACCTGTGTAATCAGGGGCGTGCAGACCAGAGCCTTTTAGCGACATAGGCCTAGTTGTGCCAATGATGGGATACATTTGAGACCCAAATCGATTTCTTTCGCTTTTGTCCACAATACCAGGCTGGATTTCGTCAAACATTGATAAATGACCAGTAGGGTAATCATTTACATTCTCTAGTTGTGTGATGATTCTAATGAATTCTAATGAATCTTAGGCTATACTTTATATGTGTCTTTATATGGTGTCCTGCAGTGTATTCTCTGCTCTGTTTTGGCTACGAAATAATTAAATAATGACACACAATATAATACAATATAAAATATATTTTGTGAAATTCTTCAGACTTCAGGTAACAATTTGCATAATAGCTGTGTTGTCAAACTGAACACTGCACTGTTGACGCTTGTCCAGTAGAGAGCACTGTTGCACTGCAGTTACAGACTAAACATGTTCGCTCTTTCCTTATCGGACACACCAACTGTTTCTTAGCAACGGACGGACGCGATCCAGAGAGACATGGCAAGGTTTGTGCTTGCTGGTAAGAACATTAAACGCATACTAAATCACCATTTTTAGCTACATATATGTAGGATAAGTGATTTAATTGCTTATGCTTAATTGTTGGTTTAAATACGGGTTTAAAATCTTTTGTTTATTAATGTTTTCAGCCATTGCCCGACCTATAGGTAGAACGTTTGCAGTAGCTCTCTTATTAGGGCAGATTGTTCACTTTTTGAGAAAAGCGTGAAAATTGGTACACGCATAGCCAAAGACATTCTAAAAATATTTGGATGTGGAGGTATCTTGAATTCCAAGATGGCGGCCCCCAAAATCCAAGATGTCTGCCCAGAAATGTGGTTTTTCCTTCATAACTTGAAATGCATTGATTTTACGCCCCATAAATGTATTGAACGTTAATACGAAGTTGGCCATTACGGACGATTTGGTACCAAGTACGTGTCTGTATCTCCTACGGTTCTTGAGATACAGCATATAGGTACTTTCACAGATTGAGGAGAGCAAGACATTTGTAACATTGATTCTTAAGTCAATCAAATGGTCATACAGACATGAAAATTGGTACACACACTCTGCAAACCCCACTATTTCTAAAAGTACTGCATGCCCTGCAAAATTCCAAGATGGCAGCCCCCAAAATCCAAGATGTCTGTCCAAAAATGTGGTTTTTCCTTCATAACTCGAAATACGAAGATCTTAAGCCCCATAGATGTATTGAACGTTAATATAAAGTTGGACATTACGGACATTTTGATACCAAGTACATGTCTCTATGTACTACGGTTCTTGAGTTACAACATATCCGTATTTATGAGGCACCTTAAGTGTAACATTTTGGCACATTTCACTATTTAACTCAAAGATCCCTTCATCACTTTCAGGAATCATTTTCAGGAAATGGACCTACATGTATCTGCTATCATAAACCACTTCAAGTTTCTCAATTGATGAAACGGGTCAGGAGTTATTAAACCGATCGTAAAGGGCTGTTTCAGTGCTAAATTTGCTGCGTATAGTTAGCGAACATAAGCCACCCAGAAATGTCTGTCTGTGCATCTGCCCTTCACAATAAGTGTATATCTGAAGCGGACGCACCAAGTGCAGCATGTGTCCTAGTATAATGGTATAATATGCTAATAGGCGTAATAGTGTAATATATGCAATAGTGTAATAGGGCTAATAGTGTAATATATGCAATAGCGGTATACTGTAATAGGGTAATATATGTAATAGTGTCTTAGTGTAACATGTGTAATAGTGCATTAGGGTAATATGTGTAATAGTGTAATAGGGCGATATGTGTAATAGTGTAATAGGGTAATAGTGTCATAGTGTAACATGTGTAATAGTGTAATAGGGTAATATGTGTAATAGTGCCATAGTGTAACATGTGTAATAGTGCCATAGTGTAACATGTGTAATATTGTAATAGGATAATACGTGTAATAGTGTAATAGGGTAATATGTGTAATAGTGTCATAGTGTCATAGTGTAATATGTGTAATAGTGTAATAGGATAATATGTGTAATAGTGTCATAGGGTAATATGTGTAATAGCGTCATAGTGTAACACGTGTAATAGTGTAATAGGGCACTATGTGTAATAGTGCCATGGTGTAACATGTGTAATAGTGTAATAGGGTAATATGTGTAATAGTGTCTTAATGTAACATGTGTAATAGTGTAATAGGGTAATATATGTAATGGTACCATAGTGTAACATGTGTAAGAGCGTAATAGGGTAATATGTGTAATAGTGTCATAGTGCAACATGTGTAATAGGGCAATATGTGTAATAGTGTCATAGTGTAACATGTGTAATAGGGTAATGGGTTAATATGTGTAATAGTGTAATATATGTGAGTGTGGTATACAAAATAGCTGTATAGTGTAATTGCCCTATTACACTATTGCACATATATTATACTATTACACTACTACCCTGATGCACAGATATTACACTATTACACGTATTAGCCTATTACACATATATCACTATTACACATATTGCACCATTACACATGTTGCACTATTACACCATTACACATGTTATACTATGACACTATTACACATATTACGCTATTACACATGTTACACTATGACACTATTACACATATTACCCTATTACACATGTTACACTATGACACTATTACACATATTACCCTATTACACATGTTACACTATGACACTATTACACATATTACCCTATTACACTATTACACATATTATCCTATTACACTATTACACATGTTACACTATGACACTATTACACATATTACACTATTACACATGTTACACTATGACACTATTACCCTATTACACTATTACACATGTTACACTATGACACTATTACATATATTACCCTATTACAGTATACCGCTATTGCATATATTACACTATTAGCCCTATTACACTATTGCATATATTACACTATTACGCCTATTAGCATATTATACCATTATACTAGGACACATGCTGCACTTGGTGCGTCCGCTTCAGATATACACTTATTGTGAAGGGCAGATGCACAGACAGACATTTCTGGGTGGCTTATGTTCGCTAACTATACGCAGCAAATTTAGCACTGAAACAGCCCTTTACGATCGGTTTAATAACTCCTGACCCGTTTCATCAATTGAGAAACTTGAAGTGGTTTATGATAGCAGATACATGTAGGTCCATTTCCTGAAAATGATTCCTGAAAGTGATGAAGGGATCTTTGAGTTAAATAGTGAAATGTGCCAAAATGTTACACTTAAGGTGCCTCATGAATACGGATATGTTGTAACTCAAGAACCGTAGTACATAGAGACATGTACTTGGTATCAAAATGTCCGTAATGCCCAACTTTATATTAACGTTCAATACATCTATGGGGCTTAAGATCTTCGTATTTCGAGTTATGAAGGAAAAACCACATTTTTGGACAGACATCTTGGATTTGGGGGGCTGCCATCTTGGAATTTTGCAGGGCATGCAGTACTTTTAGAAATAGTGGGGTTTGCAGAGTGTGTGTACCAATTTTCATGTCTGTATGACCATTTGATTGACTTAAGAATCAATGTTACAAATGTCTTGCTCTCCTCAATCTGTGAAAGTACCTATATGCTGTATCTCAAGAACCGTAGGAGATACAGACACGTACTTGGTACCAAATCGTCCGTAATGGCCAACTTCGTATTAACGTTCAATACATTTATGGGGCGTAAAATCAATGCATTTCAAGTTATGAAGGAAAAACCACATTTCTGGGCAGACATCTTGGATTTTGGGGGCCGCCATCTTGGAATTCAAGATACCTCCACATCCAAATATTTTTAGAATGTCTTTGGCTATGCGTGTACCAATTTTCACGCTTTTCTCAAAAAGTGAACAATGGTTTTGCTAACCCGCTCCACTATATAGGCCTAGAACGTTTGCAGTAACTAACAGTATCAAGTCACACAAAATGCATTTTCAGGTGGGCATATCCAATCAAGATAGCTTGCTGCCAAATTTGGAAAGCAGACAGATTTGGAACTAAAGAACCTGATAAATGGTTCCTGTCCTGAATATGGAGGACATTTTATCACCTGAAAATGTTTATTATAGGGAAAACCCTACCGAACAAACTTTACTAGTCTATGTTTTCCATCATAGCTTAAAACAAAAAAGTTAATAAAATAATGATGGCGATGATGATGATAATATAATAATTAATGCTTACGCAGCAATTGAATAATCAGTGAAATACACACTGGGCTTACAGTATACAGACAGGGCATAGCAGAGATAGACACGAATATACACATCTACCGGTATGTATAACCTTACAGCATAATTTGTGAATTGTTTGTTTTGTTTGAGATAAAATATGATGATTATTGGTCATCTTAATTTTGTCAAATTAAGTTCTGAAAATGTATTTTTCCCCGTTCTGTGTTGTCTGGTTTATGAGAGAAGTGTAATTTCAAAGTATTTAACCATGTTGTGTAAATCACCAAAATCAACCTTTTATTTACTATTGAGCAGGGGCGGATCTAGGCATGGGAATGGGGGGGGGGGGGGCAATGCCCCCCTAAATGCCCTGACAGCCCAACCAAACATGATGTCATGCAAACAACCCAAATTTCCAATTAAAGTGCTTACTGCTTTGCTTATAATTAAAATGATTTGAAACACTACTACTGTTACTAACTAACTACAATTGTGGCACCACTAAACCAACAGCATTTCATCATTTAAAACAGAAAACTCTCTGGGTCAGACCTTTAGCTTTATCCATGCTGCATGTCTGTTGCAACTTCAACAACAACTGATGTTATTATTGATGCTTTACTTGCCAAATATAAGTCCAGTAATCGAAAATGGTATGGGTGTGGCTTCATCGCCCGGTGATGAAGCCGCCCCATACCATTTTCTCTTGCCCCCCAATTGGGAAATGTTATATCCGCCCCTGCTATTGAGTGAGGATGCAACATTGCACAGTAAGTGAATCCTATTATGAGTCCACAATATAATTGCGGACGCCTCAGCTTGGGAACCACTGGGCTGAGTAAGTAAAGGTATTGATGTTTTGCAGGCAGGGCAGACTGTCCTTATTACGCCAAAGCAGAACATCTAGCAGATCTACTGCACAGAACTCTGCCTCACTTCACCACTCACAACATCTCCATTCATCCTCATGGGTGGCAGGTAAACCGCTCACACATAGGCCATTTTAGGCTCTCCCAGCACTTGTTTTTAGGCTACCATCATTTTTTAGTTCTGTAACTTTTGAGACCATAAAATGAAACCAAATGGACCCTCAAGAGTTAAATTATATTTGTATTTTAACACCTGAATTACGTAATTTCCAACTCTACACGATTAGAAAATGTATTTTTAGAAAATGTGTTTTTACCAATGTTTTTCCAGTTCTCTTTCCTAATTGTGGACAAAAATGTGAAAATCCTTTGTTTTGGGTCTGAGGGACTAAACTTAACATTGAATGGTGGTCCATGGCTAAAGTGCAGAATAAATAGTGGGCCCTGGTATGATAATGGTTGAAAAACACTGCTTTAGAAATAATATAAGTAACTAAATATGCAAGATAAGTACATGCTTTTCTAGATAAGTACATGCTTGCGAGTTTTGGAACACATAACGAGTAGGTCTGTGTGTTTCGTGTCAATGTGCGTAAAATGTGCAAGGAGCATAAAAATGAAACCAAATGGACCCTTGCGGCTCCATTTGGTTTCATTTTTACACTCTCAAGAGTTAAAATATTCATCATCTGAATTAGCCCAAGTCTACACAACTAGAGAATGTAGAATAATAATTGGTCATTTACTCATTTTGATCTGTATGTTTGACTGTTTTGTTTCCTCCGAAATCCAGTCTGGAAATGTGGACAAAAGCAAAAGAAATCTTTAGTTTTGGGTCTGTGGGGCTAAAATGTTCTCAAATGGTGGTCCGCCCGTGGCTCAAATTCTGAATAAATAGTGGGCCCTGGTATGAAAAAGGTTGAAAACCACTGCTCTATGAGAATGACTGAGAAGAAGCATGACCTCTGAGCTCTATCACAGAACGCCCTTTGACCTTTGAACAACAACAACAGGAATGGCTGGAGGAGACATGCAGAGCCAACGGCTGGAGTCACCAGCAGTCTCCTCTGGTGTGGAGGGAACTGGTCCAGCGTGGAGGCAAAGCCATGTACCTGGGAGGCTTCAGCCACTTCCTGGAGCACTGTCAGGTTGTTGATTGATTTGATTAATGGTTAAAGGGGAACTCAACCCATTTTCAACATTTTAATATGTGATTGATATACCTTAGAGATGTTGTGTGGACATGATAAAGTTTCCCCAATTCATTATTTCCTAAAAAGTGAGGTCTGAAAAAAAGCATTAACATGGTGAAATACATCTGATGACATACATCATCAAGATGTATTTCACCAGACCCCTTTTTCCTGAGAGGGTACAAATGATACCAAATGGACCCTAGCGGGTCCATTTGGTTCACATTTGTATCCTCTCAGGAAAATTTTGAAAATGGGTGGAATTCCCCTTTAATGGTTATCAGTAAAGCAACCCTCCTGCTTCCTCCTGTGTTATGTGCAAATTACCCGAATCACTGAATGCTCCTTTAAAGGGACAATTTCACCACTTTTCAATGTATCTTCATAGTAGGTCATCGCGAATGTACATGATAAAATATCATTTTTTTCCCTGTGTCTCAGCCTGTGTCTCACAGGAGGGCTGTGGGCAGTTCAGAAACCCGTCTTCCAGTGACATCATCGATGGGGAATCCAAGCTAATGGGAACTTTCCTGAAAATGTGAAATGTGAAAATGGAAGCCACTGATAACATAAATATATTAATAATAATAGACACACAATACCACTGAGTAAAAAAATAGTGGTCTTTTTTCATCATATAGAGTACATTAGTGAGAATGTATATGAAGTATATGAAGATATGTTGAAAAGTATGGTATTACGTATATGCTGTAATTTAACACAGTTTGGGTAAATACAGTATATGGGAAATATATGTGCATCCTCTCTATACTACAGTGTCACACTGGACTGAAGTCAGCTTTCTAATGGGTCAACAGGAATACTACGGCGTCACAGTGGACATGCCCACGGACGTGATGCTGAACATCGCGGCGGAGAATCTGGAGACCAGGATGAGGCTGACGGAGGAAGAGGAGCGTCGCGCCAGCCTCATCCAACCTCTTCACGTCTGGATCACTGGGTGGGAGGACAGCCCTAAAACACCATTCATTAAGAACCCTCATGTGTCCAAAATACTGTGGAGCATTCAAAAGGGAATTCCAAAAAAGCATCGAAAGTAGCTCAGTTCTTCGAGCTAGCTTTATAGTGATGGTGGATCTACTACTTTTTACGCTTTTGTGCAACGCTGTAGCTATGCTCAAATAGGACGTTAATTTCTGAAAAGCAAAAAACACAAAATGTTAATAATAATAATGATAATTACAATAATAATAAGGGTAATAATAATTAATAATAATAAATAAAATACAAAAGGTTTGTTCCGACCCACCCGATACTGATGTTTAAAATAACAATTTAACCAATAGCCATATTGATACCCATTAGTATATTATTTCCACCGTTTGTGCCAGGGAAACTATACATCTTCAATACAAGGGAAGAAAAGGCAAAACAGATATAAATATACTCATAGTTTGAGCACTTTTAGACCACATCGACAATACATGGCCATACCCAGCGTTTCAGGCGGAAACTTCAAAGTAAAGCCCTCCATTTCCGGTTCACCGTGCCTTTAGATGTTGTCGACATTCCAGCTCAAGTATAAACCGCGTGGGACCATAGTACTAACGTATGGCCGCTTGTCTTCAATCAGAGCCCTGAACCCGACCTTCCAAAGCCTGCTCCCCCACCTGCTCTCCTGCCAGGTGTTCCCCCAGCCCTCCTCCACAGTCAGCCTCCACCTGTTGGACCTGGAGGCCGAGCAGGAGGCTCTGCATGGCCTCAGGATGGAGATAGAGGACTTGGCTCTCCCTTTACTGCATGAGGTACAGGGATTATTCTGGATCCAATGGTTTCGACGGGGCAAGCCATGGCATACTGTAGAACTCCCCTAGGCTACATATTCCTCGTATTCAGCACCTTTAGGTTAAAAAGCATTCCGCCATTTTAAGTTTTAAGGAGATTTTGATTATTGCATTTGCCGTAGTTTTGGTGTAGTTATAATAATAATCATGATCACTTCAATTTCAAGTCCGATGAACTAGAAGTTCTCCATCGCTTTACTGCCTGCTTTGGTGCTTTTTGGGCATTTTTTCCCTCTGTTACCACCACTATTTGACTAATTTGTCTGAAACCTACTGTACAGTAGGCCTATAAAACAAGATACATTTGGAATATTAGACTTTATTCTATTGCAGGGGTTTTCAACAGGTAGTCCGAGGACCACCAGTGGTCCTTGAGAGGATTCCAGGTGATCGCCAGGCAAAATGATGGGAAGTTGGTTGACCAGATGTAACTCTTTGAGAGCGTAAAAATAAAACCATTTGGTTTTATTTATTTATCATGTGAATTAGCCCAAGTCTACACAAGTAGAGAATGTAGAAGATTAATGGTCATGAGCTGTATGTTTGACTGTTTTGTTTACTTCAAAACCAAGCCGGGAATTGTGGACAAAAGCAAAAGAAAAAAATAGTTTATTTTTGGGGTCTGTGGGGATGAATAGTCATCACATGGTGGTCCGTGGGTCAAATTCTGAATAAACAGTGGGCCCTGGAATCAAAAAGGTTGAAAACCTCTGCTCTATTGGGATTATATTGATAAATGAAAATCATAGAGCAATGTAAGCGTATTAGGCTAAGGAGTATGTCTGTGTACTTCTAGGTGAGCGTTAACGTTGACTTACAGCGGGCGTTCCAGGACGCAGACCTCGTCATACTGTTGGACGACAGCTGGCCTGAAGAGGGCGACACGCAGGGCGAAGAGGAGGATGAGCAGGAAACCGAGAAGAGGAAAAAACAGGACTTGAGAAGGGTCTCGGCGCGCTACGAAGCATACGGGCGCCTCATGGACCAGAGGGCTCACCGGGAGGTGATGGTGCTGGTGGCCGGTAAGGAGCTGCTATACGATCACGGGCGTGAAGAGAATGTTAGAGCGGCAGGGGCTGAAATCCTGTAAGAGGACATCAAAATAACAAAAATAGCGTATCAAGCCCTCAACATAAGCCAATTAATCATTAGATTTCAAAATACATAAATGATGCATTTTGGAAAAAAAAAAAAAACTTTTCCAAAGAAAACCAATGTGCATCATGTAGTCATGGCCAATGGACATTGTGAAGTATTTTGGTTAGGGCTGTTGAATGATTAAAAATTTTAATCAGATTAATCACAGCTCCAAAATTAATTTAATCATGGTTAATCACCATTCAAACCATGCCATGTTTTCCTGTACAGGATTTACACATTGGAGAAAAAAAAATCTGGGGGAAAAATGACTATAGGCTATAGGTCTTCGTAAAACCATGCTCTTTTTTTTCCAACAAGAATGTTCTCATTGAGTTGAGTCAGTGTGCACAAGTTAGTGTAAAAAATTAATTCAACAAAATGACTTTAATCCCATTAACTCTGGTTTGTTGTAACATTTTTACACAGTTGTACAACGTAATATGTATCATTTATTGATTACATTTTAGACCCTGGCTGAATATTTTTTCCCCACCCGTCGGAGCTAGAGTTACAAAACTTGGAGGAGAGATTCATAATAATTATTAGAATTAATGTAATGAATAATTCAAACAGTCGGCCTCATAGTGGCGCTATAACAACCCATTTTATCCTGGACTCCTTGGGTCATAATCTCCCCATATGGGCCTCTACCATTTGCATCGGGATAGCTTTCTCACCATTTTCATTTTTCTCCAAAATGCACTTTTTATCAGCCATAGTGTTAGTGTAGCCTGCGTGTGCTATAGCGACACAGGGCAATGTGATCTACTGTATTGCTTAACACACACTGTTACCTACACTGTACATATTCAAGGTCCTAGAAATTTATATTCATTAACTTGCTGGTCTCCTGTGCCCCTCCCACCTACAGGTGACACCTTCATCAACCTCAAGTGCTCATTGCTCCTAGAACACGCCCCTTCCATCCATAGCGGTCGCTTCGTCGCCGTGGCAACGCAGCTCGAGAACGAAGCCAGGGCGCTCGTCGCTAAAAAGCTCAACGTCAGGCCATCAGGTAGACCTTTTTGGTCGGAATCGTGCCGACAGTATTAAAGCTTCTGATAATGAAACACAAATTGTACCTTTCGCACACCAGGTGTGTCAGAGAAGGCAACCACTGTGATTGACAATTAGATCCCTTCAGTTGAGCAGCACCTTATTTATTATTTCAAAAAGTTAAATATCAGCTAAATTAAATACTGCATTATATTTCTATAATTCCTGTCTCTCCTGTCTTTGACTTTGAACTGGGAGGGAGTCTGGGAGTTTGTCACCATTCAGCGTCCTCGAGTAAACTAAACTACAGAGCACTGTGTTGTTTCCGCATCGTCTCGGAAAACATTGTGGAAATGGAGTCATCAAATAAAATATATACCCTATTGGCCTGAATATAAGACTATGCTTTTTTCCCAATGGAAATATCCCAAAAATGAAGTCGTCTTATATTCAGGGGCTATACTATTTGACATTCAATGTTCTTTTTTCTGTAAATGGGTCTTGAAAAATGAGGGTCGTCTTATAAACGAGTCGTCTTATATTCGGGACAATACGGTATATATTTTGAAAGACGAAACAGCGTGTGAACAAAGCCTGAATGGCTTAGTGTCTGTCTTATACATGATGGTCTGTCTTATTCATGAACCGCGTCATAGAAGTTTGACATTTTGTTTTTAGACGTGACAGATGTCATGGTGTGGGGGAACATCAGTGGCAGTTCCTACGTCGACTTGCAGAGGGCGAGGGTCTTCAACTATGACGGGGCAATTAAAGGGCCAGCGCCGTTCTCCAGAGCAGTTCTGGACGTTCTGCACGACAGGTGAGAGAGACAACCCTTCTGGAGCTGATGATCATGAAACACATACCTTGAATGTACATATCTAACTATGGAAACCAGACAAAACTGTCTGGGAGACATGTAATCAGTACAGGGTACAATTCAATTCATAACGACAATAATTCAAATCATCATCAAAGGCAAAAATATGTGCTAGGGAACAAAAAAGGGGGTTATAGGAAGTGAGGGTAGTCACTAGAACTAAGGGATGATCATGTCCTCTCCCTTTGGCATGCTGAAAGGTGGATTTTCAAAGAATTTTTTTAGGGAAGGGGTCAGAGATTTCTGCACTTGAGTGGCAGTGCCGCAGAATGAAAACTTCCCCGGCATACATGTTTGTTCAGAAACTAAAGGGAAACATGTTCCTGTTTGGTTCCAATACCGCACCAGGAAATGGGCGAACACAGACTTATCGGCCTTGGTTGGTTGTCAGCGAACATCATCCGTGACCTCTGGAGGGCGCAGAACAGGCTCCATGTCAGCGGCGCACGGCATCCTCCATGTTCTGAAGGCTTGGAGAGGAACCTCCTCCAACCCTGCACAGCTCCTGTCTCTGGGAGTACAGAGTCCAGGTACTCATACATTTGTGTGCAACATAATATATAATACACAACATTCTAGGCTAGTTATTTCCACTTTGATGTTGACAGCTAGTTGTTGTGCGGTGGCGGCAGTGGCTCAGGGATAGAGTCACTGGATGGGAACCGTTAGGTTGCCGGTTCGAACCTGGGCTCCCGCAGAGTCACTGTCGAAGTGTCCTTGAGCAAGACACCTAACCCCTAATACACCACTCATGTGCTGGATGTGCCTTGCAAGGTTTCCGCTGCCATCAGTGTATGTCATTGTCATACACACATTCATACACTGTATGAATGTGTGTGTGGGTGAATGTGATGCACAATCTATGTAAAGTGCTTTCTACAGTATGTAAAGGCGCTGAATAAACGCAGCATTTAATAGAACGGCTTACAGGAGTACGAGCAGACAGACAGACAAAGCCACGCAACAGGAGTGACTAGCCTCACTCAAAAACAAATGGTTAACTAATGATGAAGAACAATACAATAAACAAAGTTTGCGGTATTTATTCACAATCTTACCTAAGTAAATGAATACTGTTTCCATGACTGTATAGGAAATGACCAGTCGAGCGCCGTGGGTTCTACAGGTCAGTACGACCTCCCAGGGGGCGTGGTCGACCTCCCAGGGGGCGTGGTCATCTCCATGCCCGTCACCTTCCAGCAGGGCAGATGGTCTGCTCTGCTGGATGGAACCACCGCTGGGCATGACCTGAGGGGGGCGCTGCGGCGCAGTGCAGAGGAACTCAAAGAGGTCTGTATAGATGTAGCCTCATAGTACGTATAGCAGGGGTTTTCAACCTTTTTCATCCCAGAGCCCACCATTTATCCAGCTTTTGAGCCACGGACCACCAATTGAGGATATTTTTAGACCCACAGACCCCAAAACGAAAGATTTCTTTTGCTTCTGTCCATGACCATTAATCTTCCGGTTGTGTAGATTTGGACTAATTCGCATGATGGATATTTTAACTCTTGAGAGTGTAAAAATGAAACCAAATGGACCCGCCAGGGTCCATTTGGTTTCATTTTTACATTCTCAAGAGTTACATTTGGTTAACCAACTTAGCTGAGGACCACCTGGAACCCTCTGAAGGACCACTGGTGGTCCCCGGACCACTGGTTGAAAACCCCTGTCATATACAGTAAAATGTAATTCTGTGTATGACACAAATAATGCTGTATACAGGCTTTTGCACAGACATTGGGCATCCCACATGGGTCTTACCAATGCCATTGAAGGTTCTGTCCCATTTAGTGTACAATGGTTGTCACAGTTTTTGTCTTTTGGTTAATATAGATATTATAGAGCCTATTTCTATCTTTCAACTTCATTGTTTTGTCTTCTCCTGCAGGAGAAAAGGCTGTGCCTCCAGGCATGTTATGAAGACTGTCTGAAGAGCCCTGTCTCAGCTCCACAACCAGCCCTGCTCACCGACACTACAGCAAACACTATTTAAAATGCAAGTCGTGGGGCATTTTAGCAGACACTCAATCCAGAGCCATTAACAGTAAGCAAGGTAAACATTAGCGCCCCCTTCTGGAACCTCAAAACCTCTGCTATTAGTTGGGAGAGATGAGGTCCCAGAAAGCTCTCCAGCCAACTAGATGTCCAAATGCAGTGAAAGCCTTTTTTCCAACATTGTATGCTGAAGGAGAGGGTAGTCCCAGCCACTTTTCCAGTTCCTATTGGTTGGAACAATGTCATCTAGAATAGATGACAGGGACGAGCATAGCATACACATACTGTATGGCATCTAGACCCACTCTAGTGGTTAGTTAAGACTCAAGGTTCCTCTTACTCAGACAGAGCCACAGTAAGATAGCTTTCTCTGTCAGTGGCCCAACCTCATGGAATGGTCTCCAAAACTCTCTAAAATTGAGCTCCCTGCCTCTCAGTCAATTCAAAGGATTGCTCGAAAACATATTTTACGGTGACTCTGTGTGTTTATTGATTTTGTGTATTGTAACCTCGGCTGCATTGAAAACAAGGGCTTGCCCACAAATGTACATTATCTCCGAGTATAAATAAAGGTGATCTACATATACACATCAAGGGGATTCATCCCCTGCCCTTTACCCCCCGGAAAAATAACTCTCTTTCCAGGCCAAACAACATGCTTTCAAATGCGAGTCTGTAGCCAACCGCATAATATGCGGTTGGCTACAGGCGAAGGACCCCCAGAATAATATTATTATTCTGGGGGTCCTTCGCATGAAATATTTTGAACATCACTGACACTGCTTTTTCAGAGAAAAAAAAAACGAAGATCATAATCTGGAATCTACCTGTAGTGTCATATACTGGAATCCGGTGTCATGAAGTAGAATCTTGTCAGGACGAAATAGAGTTTAGGTGGTTGAAGCTCGGGGATGTGGCACCAAGTCCGTGCAACCACTAGATGGAGACGGAGCCTTAATGTTACAATGATGTGTCTTGAAGGTTTGCATGGCATTGCTCCCCTAGGACAATACATAAACAGCAGAAAATAATAGGGGTGGCCAACTTTGAAGACCTAAGGGCAGGGGCGGATGTAACATTTCCCATTTGGGGGGGCAAGAGAATATGTTGGAGGGGCAAGAGAAAGTGGTATGGGGGCGGCACCCATGCCATTTTCAGTTACAGGACTTTTATTAGGCAAGTAAAGCATCAATAATAACCTCAGTTGTTGTTGAAGTTGCAACAGACACGCAGCATGCATAAAGCTAAAGGTCTGACTCAGAGAGTTTACTGTTTTCAATGATGAAATGCTGTTGGTTTAGTGGTGACCCAACTGTAGTTATAGTTAGTAGCAGTAGTAGTGTTTCAAATCATTTTAAATATAGGCACTTTAATTTGAAATATCTTGGGTTGTTTTGCATGGCATCGTGTTTGGTGGGGCAGACTGGGCATTTAGGGGACTAAATGCCCATGCCCATGCCTAGATCCGCCCCTGTCTAAGGGGCACTATTATTCCAACACTCCAGAAGGCCACATCAGGTCGTCGGTGGGTGGTTGGTGGGTCATGGGGTGGAGTCACCGGTTGGCAACTGCAATGTTCAAACCCTGGTTGGAGTCGAAGTGTCCTTGAGAAAGACCCTGAACTTCTAATTGCTCCCACGGTCCACGTAAAGCATATTTGCTATTTTTTAAGTGGAATCCTGAAAAGTGCAGCAGGTTAACGGCACATGCACCAAGGCCCACCCACACTTGATCCTGACAAAAGTATTTTCTCCCAAAGCCAAAACTGTAACGCCAACAATTACACGCTGCCCCATTCTGAGGGTCAGGGGAAACAAAGGATTTTTTTTTTTGTTTATTTGTTTTTTTGTATTTTGTTCACAAAATAAGCACTTTCTTTTGATTTTACTTAATTCAAATAGTTATTTTTTTTTCTTATTTTTTGGCTAATCCTCCCTGCTATAGAGTGTGGTGAGCATATAAGGAGTTCCTCCCTCTCCCCAGTGAGCCTGTGGGGTCAATAAACCCTAGTTTTATCACACATCAATATTATAGTGACTCAAACATTAAATAATTTACATATTAGCGCCCCCACCACCTCAGGACATTGTGGTACTGCAGTTAAACTGTCCATAAAGAAATGACAAGGACTGGTTATATCAGTGGTGATTGAGGCTCAAACCATTAGAAATGAGCTTGAGGGACATACACAATATGATATTAAGTATTTAAAACAATTTTAGGAATATATGCTATTTTGCGCTTTAAGTTTCGTGTGGGGGTAGTAGGGGTGAGTCTGTACAGTAAGTGTCTTTGTCTCCATCGAGCATAAGAGGGGCCACTCCCATGTTCGTGCGGAGGCCTCACGCCATGGGAGGCAATATGTGCACACAGACACACGCCTACATCTGAGCATGTTTACATTATGCATATGTGACTCACACATCTGCTCATGTTCACACGCACACACATGCACAATCTATTATGTGACAATAACTTCAAAAGCCAAACATAAAATGGATAGAGGTGCAGTTGATCATCACACACCAACACACACAAAAGTGGAATCAATGCGCTGCAAAAAGACCTATACAAAGAAAAAAAAATCAAAGCATTCCTAAATGGCTATTAGAGGCGGTAATAAAGGGGGGAAAAACAATGGTTTATTTAGGCCTGTGGGTAATAAATATTTTTGTATTGAGTCTAGAAGGCTGAGTGCAATGTACTTACAGAAACACACACATACACATACTCGCATGCTAGTGATGCGCGGGTCAGGGTTTTTTATGACCCGCGGGGCCCGCCTGTTATAATAATTCTGACTCGGTCCAGCCCGCCCCGCAGCATTAGATTTATTTTCATGACTCGACTCGGCCCGCAGCCCGCCGACATTAAATACACGCCAAATATGCCTAAGAACGCGGCTTTTATGTGATAAAAAAAGCTTTTCTTGTGTCTTATAACACTGACAAGCATGGACATCATCACAACACAACATGCGAGGACATAAACGTGTGCGAAGAGAGGACGAAAACAGAGACGCGCCCACCACTCTCTCTCTCTCTCACACACACACACACACACACACACACACACATACACACACACACACACACACACACACACACACACACACACACACACACACACACACACACACACACACACACACACACACAGAGTTCCAACGATGCGAGGACTTAATTTTTTACACACGTGTGCGACACAGAGAAACAAGACAGCAGCGATGCGTCCGTGCATCGCTGATATAGCCTACATTATATAACACAACAACAGGTCTGGAGTCTGAAGACACAATGCTCAAACGCTAGTAAAAAACAGAAGAAAACTCACCGCTGTTGTCGCGCAGGGAAAAGAAAGTTTGGAAGTAAAATCCAGTACGTGCAGAGAGTGTTGGAAAGGGGCAGGGGCTGACAAACCAAAGGGCATCTGGACATAAATAGCTCTCAGAACGTCGCGCTGTCGCGCACTGAGAGCTTGTAGATTCTAGTAGATTCTTGTAGACTATATTTGGGGCTGCAGCCCAGCACCCTTTATCTAAAGATGGAGTTGTGTAACAACATGCAGAGCATTTGTTTAGTAAAGGGCAGGGGCGGAAGCCCCTCTTTTCTGTCTGTGCACGTCCCTGATGGTGATCGATTGTAGGCTAAAGCTACTGCTACGTTACGTTACTGACTGCTTTGTTGAGAGCGATCTGTAAGTAGGCTTCTAAAGTAGCTGTTTGTGGATTTATTGGTCACACTGGAGGATATACCAACCACCACGGCAACATGCAACAATCAGGTAGGATGCGCAAATGTTCTCCCAGGACTTGTGTTTAAGACAGTCATTTTGAAAACTCCCATTACACATTATTTGACCCGCCCCAACCCAGCCCGCGAATAAAGTGAACATTTCTTGACTCGACCCAACCCAGCCCGCGGGTAACCCGCGGGACCCGCGGGTCACGGGTCGACCCGCGCATCACTATCGCATGCACGCACACGATACACTGTACACACAACACACACAAGCACTAGACCAGGCAGGCGCAGGCCAAGTTTACAAAACCAATCCCTTTTTCTTTCTTTATACAGAAACACTACTCAGCCCATATAAATTACAGTGTAACTGCCTCCCCGAGTCCATGTTCAAGTCTCCCTTGCTTAAAGCAGTGTTTGGCCCACATATGAGGACGACCCCCCCGGCCCACACACACCCCCATGTGTTGAGACAAAGCCCGTTGACTCAACAAACACGTCGCTTTGACGGATGCTGGAACAAATCAGCGGCTGCCGCGAGGTGGGGCCGCGCCGTAAACAAATCGTACATCAAAATGGATCTGGTGCCATGAAAAAAAGCACTCTCCATCCAGCCATCTGTCCGGTGTAACTATACCTTCCGTATACTCTAGATCTGATGGTTCTCACAGCTCTGGGCGTAAGAGACGGAGCCAAATGGACCTCCACTTTGAGAGCCCACGATGCACGCACAAAGCGATACGCCCACAGACACATGCATCGCTGTTAAAAGGAACCCTGTGTAATGAGACAAATATGGATAATACATTATATATCTATATCTATAACTAGAATTGAACATTTAAAACACATAGAATAAGCTCTTCAGTTTAAAAATAGTTCATGTTTTTATCCCAAGGGGGCCGCCATTTTACTGACAGGCACAGACAAGTCGTTTTATGCTTGGCTGCTTTGCTCAGGTGTTACTCTCTGAAAATAGCTGCTAGAACAAGCTTGATGTGAACTTGTACATCGGCTATGTAACCTTGGGTTACATGTTAAAAACGTAATTACGTAATTAAACATGTGACATGTAGGTAATTTACAATCAATTATAAGTACTTTGAAATTCTTCAGTTGATGTTGCACTAGTTTCATCTGTGACCACATCTGGCATGCGCACTGCCGTTCACCTTCATTTTAACGGTGGACTAAAACGCTGAATAACTCGGGATCTGGATAATCAATCCGCCATGGTATGGATAACAGGTATGATGTTCAGGGGTCCCTGTTCATTATCCGGTAGTGCTGATGGTAACATTGGCGTTTTCTGGAGCAAGGATCAAAGCATCAAATTTTAGGAACCCCTAGATATCTGCTATACAGATATACTATTTAAGTTCAAGAAATTACACACAAGCTGTCCAAATCAACGCTGGTCCAAGCACGTTTTTCCCCCCTTGCATTTCTATAAAAGCCCCCAAATCACTGCGATCAGCAGGCCGTGTTCGAGCGTGTCGTCTGTTTGGGATCAGTCAGCGCTCTCATCAACACCGCGCTCATCATCATGAACAGACAGCGGGGGTTTTTGGGGGAGAGGGAGAAAAAAAAATGCCGTCTTGAAACACTTTCTTGCACTTTTGTTTCCACTGAGGCTCAGTCTCCCATGGTCAGAGCCGTCCCACACGCACACACACACACAGTACAAACACATACCCAGGAAACCACACAGTGCTCTCCTGGGCCACGTACGTGCACCGAGGTTAAGGTGGATGTGGAGCAATATGGGCTGTCGAATGAAACCATGATGAAAATCACTGTTGGCCGGCCACCGTTTGTCACTGATAAATGAAAACTACAAGTAAATATATGCCTAAACTATGCTATGAAGACTCAAACGCCTAAAATGACTGCATTATATTGACAATTCTGTCAAAAAATGTCTGGAAGGGACAATCGGACTAGAGATCCAGTAGAACTAAAAGACAAGACGTTTTATGCTTGGCTGCTTGCTCAGGTGTTACTCTCTGAAAATAGCTGCTAGAACAAGCTTGACGTGAACTTGTACATCGGCTATGTAACCTTGGGTTACATGTTGAAAACGTAATTACGTCATTAAAAATGTGACATGTAATTTACAATCAATTATATAAGTACTTTGAAATTCTTCAGTTGATGTTGCACTAGTTTCATACACTGTACTGTACTATTTACACTATTATACTACTGACTTGTAGCTACATTTTGACAAATATTAATACCAGCTCAGTGGACTTGTGGGTAGAGCGTCTGCCATGAGACTGGGAGGTTGGGGTTCAATTCCTGGCTGGGTCATACCAAAGAAGATGGGACCCAATGCCTCCCTGCTTGGCACTCAGCATCAAGGGTTGGATTGGGGCAAGTCCCTGCCACAATACTAGTGTCATGTCCAGGGGGTGTCGTACATCAAGCTGCCTCACCCTACAGAATCAGGAGATAGGCTCCTGACCTATCTGGGCCTCAATGGCTCAGCCTGATGCCATCATGGCCATACTGTTCTTGGTCTTACTGTTTGGAACCACCGGCCTCCTCAAAGAAGCCGGATGGGTCCCTCATGGACCCCACTTCGGGAGCCACTGTCCTAGATTTGTTTAAAGGTATAGTAAGTGATTTGGGTGATTTACAAAACCCTCAGTTTCCCCTCGGTAGCAAGACATGCACATGCACATCCTCTAAAGTGAGGGGAAGTGCAACAGGCCAACAGCATTTACACCAAGGCCTACGCCACTCGATCCTGGTTGGAGAAGGCCTCCTCTCATCCTGTTTAGACGAAAGGCTTTTCTCCCAAAGCCCAAACTGAAATTGATTTTTTTTTTTTTTTTTTTTTCCCAGAGGCTCACTGGGGACAGGGAAGATCTCCTTATATGGTCACCAGACTCAACAGGTTGATCGAAAACCATTCGATCAACCTGTCACGAATGGTTTCCATTTGCGTCTTGTCTACCGATATTTGCCGGCACGGCGGTTCACTGCCATCTCCTTAACTCGATTTGGAACCCTCGCTGTGCTACAGCAGGGGTTTTCAACCAGTGGTCCGGGGACCACCAGTGGTCCTTGAGAGGGTTCCAGGTGGTCCCCAGGCTAAATGATGGAAAGTTGGTCAACCAGATGTTAACTCTTTTAGAGCGTAAAAATGAAACCAAATGGACTCTTGCGGGTCCATTTGGTTTCATTTTTACACTCTCAAGAGTTAAAATATTTACCATCTGAATTATCCCAATTCTACACAACTAGAAAATGTAGAAGAATGGCCATTCTTCTACATTCTTTGACCTATGTTTGACTGTTTTGTTTCCCAATTTGGGTCTGTGGGGCTAAAATGTCATCAAATGATGGTCCGTGGCTCAGATGCTGAATAAATAGTGTGTCCTAGCTGGTAGAGCCCGACTGATTTTTGGGGCCGATGCCGATACCAATTTTTGGAAAAAACTACACCGATGTTACCAATGTTTTGGACCGATGCTTAATAATGAATTAAAATAATAAAAAATACTTTTGAAAAACTTGTAAACTTTAAATGTATTTTCTCTTTCAAGTAAACAATAGAATACAACATTGACATAATTTACTTTTGTGAAATAATTCCACTTTTTTTTCTGTTCCAGGCATATATCGGCCAATATATCAGCCGATGTTACCGATATATCGGTATGAATATCCCAGATACCGATGCCGATATATCGGTAACGATATCGGCCGATATATCGGTATGACCGATATATCGGTCTGGCTCTACTAGCTGGTATCAAAAAGGTTGAAAACCACTGTGTTACAGTATTAAGCCTGATCTGTTTCCCAGGGGCCGGTGATGATACACCACAGCACCCCGATAACGTCTTGCTGGGTTATCTTTTATCTGCGATGCAGGAGCATGCAGGGAGCGGAGTGGAGCTTTCGGGAGAGCAGTCCATCCATCTGCACCAACAAGCCATACATACTGTATAGTCCTGCTTCTACGCGCACATCTGGCATTCCCACGTCGTCGGGAGAAAAGAAAACCCCAGGTCCTCCTCCGTGGGGGGAAGGGGGGGGGCTGACACATGGCAGTGCGCTGACAGTGATATTGGGTTTCGATTTATGTTGGCGTGAGGAGAGGGGGGCTGGGGAGGGCTTCTGCAGGGCCGGATCTAGAGGAGGGGCAGGGGTGGGCACTGGGCAGGGGCAGGGGTACGCTCACAAATGTGCATCCTGCCCACCCAATGAAGGTGATTTTCATCAGTGGTCCAGGGACCACCAGTGGTTGAGAGAGGTCCAGATGGTCCCCAGCTAAATGGCGGAAAGTTGGTTAGCCAGAAGTAACTCATTGAGAGCGTAAAAATGAAACCACATGGACCCGCAAGGGTCCATTTGAGAGTTAAAAATACAGTAAAGTTAAAGAGTTAAAATATTCTACATCTGAATTAGCCCAAGTCTACACAACTAGAGAATGTAGAAGATTAATGGTCATTTTGATCTGTTAACGTTTCCCAAATCCAGCCTGGAATTGTGTCAAAAGCAAAAGAAATCTTTAGTTTTCGGGTCTGTGGGGCTAAAATGTCCTCAAATGGTGGTCCGTGGCTCAAATGCCGAATAAATAGTGGGCCCTGGTGTCAAAAAGATTGAAAACCACTGCTTCATATGAAGAACTTTGGAGTTGCCCACCCTGCCATTCTCCCAGCCCACCCTAGTAGGACTGGCTAAATCCAGCCCTGGGCTTCTGGCTTGCGAGCTCTGACGTCCAGCGGCCGTGGTTATCTAACACCCCCATCTCTCCGCCGCCGCCGACTCCCACCCCCCTCTCCCAAACTTCGCGTTTGATCGCGGCAGAAGTCTGTCAAACACATTTACGACCGTGACCGATGTGTTCCTGTGTATACGCGGGGCGCCGCCAGATCGCGGCTCGGCTCTCTCTCTCTCTCTCTCTCGCTGAGAAAGTATAGTCCAGGTTGGAGCTCCATGCGGCGTCCAGGACCGGCTCTGACGGCAGCAGCAACACATGGCCAGCACCAACATGCTCCGTTTAATGGTCTCGGTGGTCCCCGAATGTTTTAATGTTCAAGGACCCTCATTGGTCTAGCAGCGTTTTCTGAAACATTTTCATTTCAAACTTGGATTAGGCCACGAACGGCAATCACATGTAGCATTTGTATTTCTGAACATTTTTTAGTTAAAGGCATGGTAAGTGATTTCACTTAATTCAAATATTGTTATTTTTTCTTCTTTTTTGGATGATCCTCCTTACTATAGAGTGTGGTGACCATATAAGGACTTCCTCTCTGTCCCTACAGTGAGCCCCTGTGGTCAAAAAACCCTAGTTTCAGTTTGGGCTTTGGAAGAAAAGCCTTTCATCCAATCAGGATGAGGGAGGACCTTCCTCCAATCAGGATGGAGTGGGGGTGGGCCTTGGTGTATGTGCTGTTGTACTTCCCCCCGCTGTAGAGTGTGGACATGTGCACATCTTGTTACCGGTGGGGGGACCGGAGAGTTTTCCAAATCACCCCAAAAATCACTGAATTCTCCTTTAAGTGGTTTCTTCCTTGTTATTATTGTGCGCCAGTAATAGATTAACACTGACATGGAGGCATATTGTTATTGCCTCTCATACATTCATGAGAGGCATAATGTATGAGGCGTGTCAGTGACCCCCGCGGGGGTTCCCACTTTGAAAAAACAACACTTTAGGGTTCACCGGCGAGGCAACGAGAGCAGGGCCACCCTCGCGTATAACCGCCCCGGGATCTTATAGTTTTCTCCCCCCGTTTATTGTTCCAGCGCTCGCTTGGCTTTCTGAAACGTGGCTGAACTGTTGTTGGACCAGTGTGATCGCAGCCAACACATGGAGCGAACCTCTTAAGCTCCTAGAAGAGTGCCTCGCGACGCGCTGCATCACGTTGTGAGCATCCAGATGCAGTGGTGGCAACTGCCAAAATCCAAAATGCACTATAGGCCGCTATAGTGCATTTTGCACTAGAATTTCAACCTTTTTCATACCAGGGCCCACTATTTATTCTGCATTTTAGCCAAGGACCACGATTTGATGTTTAGGAGAGGTAACTGGCAAAATGTTGGTCAAAATAGCAATTCATCTACATTTTCTAAATGTGTACATTTTTGAAAATGGGGTAATTCAGAATTAAATATAATTTCACCCTTGAGAGCATAAAATGAAACCAAAAGGGTCCATTTGGTTTCATTTTACAGTCCTTTCTAGGAAGTAAGGAGGATTCTATCATAGGAGGAAAAAATGTGAAAACTTAAGGTTTTATCTCTGGTGCCTGTTAACCAATTTCACCCCAACTCACCAGCAAAAAAAGCACTAGATTTTCCACCAGGAGCTTTTTCACTAATTTTGGCCCTAGGGGAGTGTGGGGAAAAAAAGCTAAATATAGCGACAAATGCGCCAAGTTGGCAACATTGTGCAGATGATCCTATTTTATTTTTTGATTAGTATTGCAGTCAAGACCACCTAAATCAACACCAAGGAAAAAACCAAGAGCTAGGGGGACGAGACCAAAACGAGACTGAGACAAGAGACGAGACGAGATCAAGACAAGACTAGCACCTGTGGGGTCGAGACCAAGACCTAGAGAGGTTTGAGGCCAAGACAGAGACCAAGACCACTGCAAGGCAAGACCAAGTCAAGACATTATTTTTTTGTGTTACATCCATGCCTGGATTCTCTCTGTAGTTGTGGACTGCTGGCGATATGTACGTCATCCATGCTCCAAGATCGTGACAAGAGTAAGACAAATTGAGGGTGAGACCAAGACAAGACAAGAGGGCGAGACCAAAAAGTGAGAGCGGCGAGACAAGACCAAGACAATTTGAGGGCGAAAACAAGACCGAGACAATGAAAATCTGGCTTGAGACTGTCTCTAGAACTACAACACTATTTCACCACCTCATCTTTCACCATACAACAAAAAATGCACACCGGATCAAAAGCATGTAAGGTACTGGCCAGCACATTGGGACAATTAGAGGTTAAGGCCTAGATTTTCGTCACCGCTTATTCCTTAACTTCTTTGCCTTTTTAAAATATAAAAAAAAAAACATTTTTCAATAGTTGAAATGTCCAGACTACAAGACCACAACGTGTCAATAGATTGGCATGTTGAACTATTCAAAAACGTTTTTCAAAATAGTGTCGAAGTGTCCCTTGCTCAGGGACACATCGACACTAACTCTGGGGGATCCCAGGTCCAGTGACTCTACCCTTGAGTCACTGCCGCCCCAATGCTTTCAGTAGATATTTTAGTTGTGCTTTTAATGGAAGTAAAAGAGTCGTATTTTACAAAGAAATCACATCATCACCGGACGAGGAACACGACAAGCGACGTATTGACACGTTGATACGTCTGTACATAGCAACATGAGCTACTTATAGATATAGCTTATGTACGAATTGGACGGTAGAAAATAGGGGAAAAAGTTAACATCTACATCCATAAGGTGACTGTTTGCCTTCTGGCAGCCAGGTTCCATATTCATCTGAAAGAAAATGTTTTTCTTTTCTTTACCTCCTTTCTCCTTTGACACACATGTATCATTTTAGCGTTGCTTAGGGGCACTTGATTGCACATCGGCGGTATTCCATCATCAAACGTAAACCCTCCGGCCTTTTTTTCTCTCTCTCTCGGCACATATTGAACGCAGGTGCGCGTCTCGCAGACAATGGCCGCCGTGTTTGTCGAGCGCCAGAACCACGTCTCGCACGGGACTAAAAAAAAATCCTCATAAACAATCACATATCATGTTTGTCCAGCGCAGGGGTGGACTTAACATTTCCCAATTGGGGGGGCAGGGGAAAATGGTATGGGTGTGGCTTCATCTCCTGTGTCGCTTCGCGCCACGGGGCGATGAAGTCGCCCTCATACCATTTTCGGTTACAGGACTTTTATTAGGCAATTAAGCATCAATAATAACATCAGTTGCTGTTGAAGTTGCAACAGACATGCAGCATGCATAAAGCTAAAGGTCTGTTATGATTATGAATGACGAAATGCTGTTGGTTTAGTGGTGCCACAGCAGTAGTCTGTTTCAAATTCAAATCATTTTAAATATAAGCACTTTAATTTGAAATATCTTGGGTTGTTTTGCATGCCATCATTTTTGGTGGGGCAGGCTGGGCATTTAGGGGGGCATTGCCCCCCCATGCCCATGCCTAGATCCGCCCCTGGTCCGGCGTATGTATAGCTGAGCCGTGTGATTGTACGTTAACATGCGAGGGGATGGGGTGTGTGTGTGTGTGTGTGTGTGTGTGTGTGTGTGTGTGTGTGTGTGTGTGTGTGTGTGTGTGGTGTGGTGGGGGTGGAGGGTAGCCACAGTATTGAATTACATGCATTCAGAACACTTACAAAAAATGATTTAAAGAGTGTATGATTTCCCTCTGGGGGTTGTGCATCTTTAGGAGGACTTGTGCCACGGTGCACACACGTGCACGCGCACAGACATACAGACGGGACGGACGGGCACGTGCATGCACACACACACACACACACACACACACACACACACACACACACACATGCACGCATGGGGGTGCAGCGTAGACGTGAGTCTGCAGCTGTTTCCAATCCTGTCCCATGTGTGTCTGTGTTCTCTCTCTATCTCTCGCATGCTAACGTGCACCATCTATACCTGGTGTGTGCGCCCTTTAAATGTGTGTGTGTGTGTGTGTGTGTGTGTGTGTGTGTGTGTGTGTGTGTGTGTGTGTGTGTGTGTGTGTGTGTGTGTGTGTGTGTGTGTGTGTGTGACTGCGTGCGCACGTGTGCTCGTCCCTTTCCTGAACTGTGTGTTCCTGCACATCTTTGGGACAAATGTTTGGAATGAAACCACTTTATTAGGATCACCATGTCAAATTGTGGGAAACATTCAGTGTCATTTGAAAAACAACACACTCACCACTTGCTGTTCATCCTCTGTGTTGAGCCAGTAGGCTCCTGACTACATGCAGTAGGTCTTAATGGCAGTCAGTAGACTCCAGACTACACACAAAACTTCCTATTGGCAGCCAATAGACTCCACACTGCATGCAGTAGGTTCTTTTATATGACCAATACGTTCAATTCTGCGTAATCAGAGCACCAGCCTGCTGTGATGCTTGGATTATCCTAACAGCCATGAAAACAAACACATCATGTCAATGTCATTTTAAAAAGCAAACCGTTGCTCTCAAAGAATGTCTTTTGAAATCCTTTGAGGCGAGAAACAGACAATGATGTGGGTAAAAATTGGTTATTTACTTGTGTGTTGTGCAACACGCAATAAATACTTTCATTACCGCAAGAAAGGCAATACTTGCCTTTACCGCAATTAACCCACTAGCCATGTAATATTAAAGGGGATTATTGACGGGTTGATGAGAAATAAATCAGGACATGCTAACAGATTCGAATAATATGTCCTGATTGGCCACTCCAGTTCTCTTCAGTAAACAAATTATGTGAATAAAATAGGACATTGATTTATGGAAAAATATGGCATTGATGATATAATATCTGCCAGAAGCATTTTCATTTCAGTCCAGTGAACTGTCTGCCCTGCCAAGTAATGTCTAATTTCTGATCTGTTGCACAATGGTATTGCACGCCAAAAATATCTGATTTATATGATCAAAACATGAAATCTTTAGTATTTTTTGGCAACAAATCTGTCCTAAGACAGCCAGGGGAACACATATACCGAGAAAATGTAACTCAAACAAGGGACTTGATTATTTGACACACAAATGTAACACTCTCGAAGGGACGGCTGCAACTTCAACAACAACTGATGATGACTGCTATTATTGTTGCTTACTTGCCTAAGATTAATAAGTCCTGTAACCAAAAATGCTATGGGTGTGGCGATGAAGCCGCCCCCATACCATTTTCACCTGCTCCCTCCAATTTGGATATGTTACATCCGGACATGGATTGGGCCAATATACCAGCAAAAGCCCCCACACCCCAAAAAACACAAAACGACTTCAAGCTCTGCTCTGCGTTCATAGAGAATGCGAATGTTGTATGACAACAAGGTTGGTTTCTGTCGAGACGTGTTTGTTTACATGCTGAAGATGAAGACCGGAGCAGGGCCCCGAAAAGGAGAAGATATTTGGACAAAGAGCCGTGTTTGACAATACAAAACGCTGGCGGAAACTATAAAGCCTCTGCCAATTCCCCTCTGGAGATAGACTAGTCTGCGGTAATGAGAGCGACCTTGACACGGCATGCAGAGGAAATAGATAATAGCGGAAAAGCATTCACATGTACTGTTTGAAATTAAAGGTGAACCCATTTTCAAAATTTTACTGAGATTGGACAAATGTGAACCAAATGGACACTAGAGGGTACTTTTGGTGGTGCCATATGTCATCATCCCGACCTCCCTTTGTTGCGACTTCCCGTTGTTCAGAAACTACGAGATGCAAAACCCTACCCTCCTCCAACAGACTGTGAGTTCTGTGAGGTTGAGGGTCGGGGGTTTAGGCTCTTAGGGTTACGGCTGGAAAAGGCGGGTAGGGTTTTGCTACAGACATGCCTAAACCCTTCTCTAACCCTCATCCTCACCATAACCGCAAGCATGTTCCAGCTGATAGTGGATTCCCAGTGCATGTTGGGACTAATGGGAGCTCTGGCCTGTGGGACTTCGGTCTTTTGGTTCCATTTGAACACTCTCAGAAAAAAAGGACCTAAAAGAAAAATCATTAACATGGTGAAACACAACTTGATGATGTAATTGAGTTGTGTTTCACCATGCTAATGATTTTTTTTTTTCAGACCTCCACTTCCAGGAAACACAGAATGGGGTGGATCTTTTTTTATCATGTCCACACAACATCTCTAAAAGGTATATTAATGACATAGTAAAATATTGAAAAATTGAAAAATAATTTTAACTTTCATTTCTACTGTGATGTAGGAAGATTGTTATAGCAAAAATAACAAAAGTTCCAGAATTCAAAATGCATGCACAGTATTTGATTGAAGTTGCAAACGTATACAAAAATTTACTTAAGTTACTTTTACCCAAAGTAAAAGTACTTTTAAGCAGTCCCATTACTGCTACAAAGTCTACAAAGCTCACAATACGCCATGATGTGATCTATTGTGTGCTTGTAGATTGGCTATTGTCAAAGGCCCAAATAAATCCTATACTTACAGTACTCTAAAGTACTCCCCGCCCTGCAACCTCAGGAAATAAACAGCCAACACACATTACGGCCCACAGCCTTGAGGAGTGGAGATTGAGACAATAATAAATACAGATGGCGGGTCCTGCAAGGCGAGGAGGTGGGAGAGTTGTTTTGCTTTCCAAAATATACGCAATAAATATTATGGAGAACAGACACGCCAGAATTAAGTGAGACATCCAACGCTACAGATCTTTTATTTTTCAGGCCAATTATACAACGTACGTACAGAGAGCATTTGTGTATATCCATTAGTGCATCTCTGTGCAGTCAGTGTGCAGGTTTGATACCACCAGTCTGCAATGGTGCTAAAAGTACTGCTCACGTTCTTTACTTAAATAAAAGTATTGTTAGAGAAAAAAATAATCTGTTAAAATTAGGTTTAAGTCAACATTTCCTTGAGTAAAAGTACAAAAAAGTTTTGGCCCTTTTAAAATGCACATTTTGATAATAGCCGGTCCACAAGCTCACAACAAATAGAAACGGATTTATTTTTATTTTTTTTATAGTAATCAGTATCTACCAAGTAACAAATAGCTAAAATGTCTTAATAATTGTAGTGGAATGTAAAAGTACAATATCTGACTCGTAGTGAGGCAAAAGTATTTAAAAATACTAATAATAAAATAAAAATGTTTGTTTATCTTACTGGAAATACAGTATCCACATCATATTTGAATACAGTACTTCAGCAAATATGCTTTATACTTTCCACCACTGCCAATCTGATTCCGATCTGCAAATACCAGAATTAAGCGAACCACGTTATCTGACATTTATTTACATTTATCATTTATTTTCCAAACGCTGCAGCCTTTTGTCAGTTCTTGGAAAACCTATGAACTGCATCCAGGATCAGGATGTAGTGCTAATCCGGAGTTCTGGGAACCCACCATGGAAGGGGCAAGCAGTGCTGTGGGGCTCCGCAGTGGTCAAGTGGAGGTGAGGGGCTGCCGAGCCACACGTTGGAGCAGCAGAAACCAACTGCACAAATCCAAAATGCACTAGAATGTCATTTTGGTCTGTATATGAACATACACACCAAAATGACCATTAATCTTCTACAATCTCTAGTTGTGTAGACTTGGGCCTAGATTTTCGTCACCACTAAACCCCTTATCCCGTAACTTCTATGGCTTTTTAAACTACTTAAACAAAACATTTTTCAATGGTTGTTAGAAGTTAGGGATTAGGCATAAGGGGTTTAGCATGTAACGAAAATGGAGCCCCTGGGTTAATTCACAGGATGGTTATTTTAACTCTTGAGAGCGTAAAAATGAATCAAAACAGACCCGCAAGGGTCTGTTTGGTTTCATTTTTACGCTCTCAAAGAGTTACAGCTGGTTAACCGACTTTCCATCATTTAGCCTGGGGACCACTGGTTTAAAATTTTAGCGCTATGGAGTTGGCAACACTGGCATAAACACTGCCGTTTTCACAGCACGGACCGCAAACGGGGAACTCCCAGCACTCCCAAACGTGGGCCAAGTTCTCCACCATTGAACCAAATCAAATCACGTGCAATTCCTGGATATATTTTTGAAACAAATAACAAATGACAAAAACACAGTCAGTCTTGGAATGATTCAAATGTTTTGGAATAAAATACGTTTTGAGCTTGTAGATAAACTATTTTCTGGCTAGATTTTTTGGCAATTGATTTTGTTCAGAAGAAAACATTCTACCATTAAGTGCAACGTGTGTGCTCTAAATGCGACCGAAGTTCTCAAAATCCCTATATGTGGGTTTATTTTGACACTCAATTCCCCCATATATGAGGAAACCCCCTATATATTGTGCCCAGATGTTGTGAAATAATTATGACATCATCAGGAATTATAGTAGTGATCATATCATAGTAAATGCAAACTGCTTTTGCAATTTCTTGCTTTTGCCATTTCTTTGTTTTGCAATTCCTTGCTTTTGCAATTTAATCCGATGGGACAATATGCCTACCTGCCGGTCTGTTATCAGCTAATCTCCAGTGCCGTTACCCCGGCGAGGCCAAACTTTGCACACAATCCACACAATCTAGATACCCAACGACGGACCTCTGCCACATTTTTTTTTATTTGGGGACGCATTATGCTGTCCCCAAATCGCGCAATTTCTTACAAAAATCGACATCATGTGCTCAAGACAGTTCTGTTCCATATTTCATACTTCATCCTATTTGTCTTTCAAAGTTTGCAGCATTTTGAACAAAAAGCATCAACGGTGCTGTTATGGTTTATTCTGGTTATCTTCATGGTTTATATGCAAAACAAAATGCACAATGACATGACTTCACAGGTTGCAGAAAGTCTTAGGTTTGGGAATTGAGCCTTTCGTAGTCAAACAGAGCCTCCATGTTAACATGTTTTGCGTGCCATGACATTGTTATGATCTCCCCAAAGCCGTTGTCTTAAAGTCTTAGATAATTGTGATGCAGTCAGCACTGACTTTAAATATGTAAAACAAGCATAGGGCTGCACTCCTGCCCTCGAGCTTAGCGAAGGAATGCCACATGCCTTTACAGCGAGACTATTTTAATTGTGACGTTCACACCCGCGCCAACGGGTTTTGTCTTTGTGTATTTGACTTCATATCAGTCATAATTCTGACTATCATTTTGAAGCTATATCGTATCGTATATGGTTTTGAGGCCACTGTAAACAGCGTGTCGTGTTTCATGCGAGCGTGATAACGCTGTACTGTATGTGTACTGTATGTGTGCGGGTCTTATGTGGCATCGAGTAACATTTTTAAATCGTTGCACACATGAAAGCGTGTGTCGGGCGCTAACACGTACAGCTGTGTGAGACTTTGTGCCCCCCACCCATCCAGTATACAGTACATCTGGTTATCCTTGCAGACACCAAAGCCATGTTGGAAACGTGTCTCGATAAATCAGGAGATATATCCCTCGTACATGGTTTTTGTGTTGTAAGCAGCGCTTCCCTGTTGTCAGGCCTGGCGAGCGCTGCGTCCCATCTGTGAAACATATCGGCAAATCAAATTAGCAGGCCCTGTGATTTATAAACACAGGAAATTCAGGTGGGGATTTTTTTTCCGTGTTACTTGAGACTGTCCCAAGATGCCTCGCAGAAATAGAGACACAATATATATACAAATGCAGAGCAACCTTGAGTTGTGATGAGGAACAAAGGACTGATATACAAGCAGACGGGTTGCTAGCGCGTAAATCAGTTATTGCAAGTGATGATGTGTAGGATGTGACAGTTTTTTTGTATTTTGAAGATGGCCACCTTGAAATTGCCAAATGACAGTAGGTAGTTAGATGACTATACTTCATAAAGGACAAACAATATTTTTAAGCTGTGCCAGGAACCGGTCAACCCAGTGACATCACTGCTAGACTTAACTTTATGAGGGATTTTATTTGATTGATTCTCGTGCAGAATTCTGTGGTCGAAAATCGATTAATGTGCAGATTAATGAGATATTATTGGTTGAAATTGGTTGAGTCAATTGTGGGGCGGGGTAAAATCATTTCATCTCTCTTTAAAAGTTGAAAAACTGAGGAGTTTGACATCAGCACTCTGGCATACATTGAAGGGGGTTTCAACTTCATTCTTTCCTTGCTGCAAGGACAGGATTTGTTGATGGATCTTGCGGATTGGCTTCTTCTAAAGAAACTCCACAGATTCTTCCCCGAGGAAGAAACAGGAAGCCATGTCAAACTTTAAAAAAAAATGTTTTGGAAATGTTTCCATTTTGTTTTCACGACGGATAACAATACTTTCCCATCGGAACTGTTGAAATAGTGGACATTTGATGTTGACGCCAGTGAATGTAATTTGCGGTGATGGTGGTCGTCGTTGTCGTAGTAGAAGTACTAGTAGTAGTAGCAGCAGTAGTAGAAGTACTACTAGTAGTAGTACGTTGTAGTAGCAGCAGTAGTATGGACTTACTTTGAGGAAGTGCTTGGAGTTCCTGCTGTTTGTCACAAAACCCACTGTTTTCTGGGGGGTTTTGACGCAACAGTTTGAACTTTGACAACGTGTGGCTTGGTGTGCAGACAGCCATGCAGACAGCGGTGAACCAGACGTGTGTGTGTGTGTGCCTGTATATACAGTAGGCTACGCGTGTGCATATTTGCATGCGCGCGGGGAACTCTGGATGATACCAGGGGAGAGCATACCAGTTGTCTCTGACGGAACATGCAAAAAGCCCACATATCAAGGGCCCACACACGTGCATGCTCTGACGAGCACTGTCAGCTAGTCAGCCAACAGTCCTGTCCGTCTGTGGAGTTAATATAGTCTCTCACACGCATGTGTGTGCGTGCGTGCATGTGCCGTCTTCGGGGGCCTCTCTTAAAATATGTTTACGTGTGAGAGACATAGCCCATAAGAATCCAATTTGCTTCAATAGCACTTTGTGTCAGTGTTCTAAAGATTACACCACAATAACACAAGTCAAGATGATGTCCCAAGCCTGCCTGCCGTGCTCACTTCGCCCACCAGGTGGACTCGGTGTTCCAAACGACAGGCTCTCACAGGGAACAGACCAAAGCCTTGACTGTGAACATCCTGTGTGTGTGTGTGTGTGTGTGTGTGTGTGTGTGTGTGTGTGTGTGTGTGTGTGTGTGTGTGTGTGTGTGTGTGTGTGTGTGTGTGTGTGTGTGTGCATCTGTGTCCTGATGTACCTGAGAAAAGTCATTTTAGCAGGACAACAAATGTTGGACCGCTTGTGGAACGGAGCTGGTCCCCAGCTAAAAGATGGAAAGTTGGTTAACCAGGTGTAACTCTTTGAGAGTGTAAAATGGAAAGCAAATGGACCTGCAAGGGTCCATTTGGTCTCATTATACACTCTCAAGAGTTAAAATATTCATTGTCTGAATTAACCTAAGTCTACACAACTATAGATTGATATAGATAATAAGATTAATGGTAATTTGATCTGTATATTTGACTGTTTTGTTTCCCAAATCCAGCCTGGAATTGTGGGCAAAAGCAAAAGAAATCTTTAGTTTTGGGGTTTGGGGTCGGTGGCTAAAATGTCATCAAAAGGTGGTCCGTGGCTCAAATTCTAAATAAATAGTGGGCCCTGGTATGAAAAGTGTTGAAATCCACTGTCATAAGGATTAAAGAATGGTTCAGAAGTTGTGTTCTCCTTCCCTCTCCCATATGGAAGAATATTATAATAAAAATGATGGCTACAAGAGTGCCAGCAGATATGGGAGATTTTACTCTGAAAGGTCATCACTTTCCTTTTCCTACAAAAGTAGGGAGGCATAGGCCTCCATTTTCATCACACGCTAAACCCCTTATCCCTCACATTTTTTCGCTATTTTGAAAAACCTTTTGAAATAGTTCAACATTCCTCTATTGACATGTTGTGAGCTTGTAGACTGTCCATTTCAACTACTGAAAATGTTTTCGTAATAGTTTATAAAGGCAAAGACGTTAAGGGTAAGGGGTTTAGTGGTGACGAAAATCTAGGCCATAATATTCCATTCTTTCCTTGTGTTGGGCCAGCTAAACAACAATTCTGTCTATGCCATTATGGTAATAGACAATAAATAATATAGGGTCTGGATTCATTCCCGGATCCTTTATAGCCAGGAATTGGTTCTTCGTCACTGCTTGCTACCAATGTTTTGTCGTTGGACCTATATTTACAATATATAACAGCACTATTCAGCTAAATTGTTCAGGGGCGCATTGCCAAAAATGTCCCGACAATGTCTCCCCTGTGCTATGAATGTGTTTACACTTGCACGCAATTTTCATTTACAACTAAAAAGTAGTATAGGCTACTCAAAAGTGCTTCATTGCATCTAGTCTTTCTAACATGCACATCGATCATACTTGAACCAAATCAACCGTTTTGTAGTGCATCACATGACAACTCACTGCAAGTCTAAATACTGCGAGTGCAGAGTGCCAATAAAGCATCTATTCTATTCCTATACGATAGGGTGCAACATGCTCATCTCATCAAAACAGAGACGTACAAATATTCACTTCTGTAAAGCCAGTAGTAGCAAATCATAGTGGACGATCGTTCGAATCTGACAAGGCCCAGAAAAGCCTTGCTGTGATTGGCCAGTCACTTGGAGGGGAGTCAAGGCACACATGTGCAAACACGGACAATGGGCTTAGGCCAAACAATGAGGAAGATCTATTTTTGACAGTCAGGCCACGGCCTACTTGTGCACAACGCACAAGCATACACTCTACCGAGCGCTGATCTAGTTTGATAGACTTTTAAGACATACAGGGTTTCTGTTGGTCATCCATGACATCACATGACAAAACAAACAAAAACAAAAAAACTGGCGTACAACTGCGGTTCAACGCATTTCCCCATGCTGAAAGGACAAATGATAGGACTATTTACAGGTGGATTTTCATGAAACAGGGTTACGATTGCAACGCCGCGATTATTCAAAGCTTGTTTGCGTAAAACACCAGCAGGGAACGGGAGGTATAGATATTGAATTTTAACAACAAAATGTGCTCACAATCAGCGTTTGTTATCATCACGGTTATGGTTGTTAAAAGACATTGAAACCGAGTCATGTGAATTGTGAATTATGAATAAGTAATGATGCTTTCAAACGAGGAACAAACAATTTAACAGATGCGGGAGGGCAAGTTCACATGGGCACTAAAACAATCTCCATGGCGACCGGGAACGCGCGCATGCGTGTGTATGCACATGCACGCATGTGTGTGTATGCGTGTGTATGCACATGCACGCACGCTTCCATGTAGTCTTCGTTTCCAGAAGTGTGTGTAAAAAAGAAAAAAAAAAAAGCCTCCCATTTGGCAAGCTGAATCGTCTGTGGACATTTCTGACCAACTGGTGTGTCTGTGATCTGAGTACTGGCACAGCGCGAGATAAAAGAACAACAGTGTTTGGCATCGTCACAGAGCCACTCAAAACACGATCAGAAAGCTAGACGTTCTATTATTGAATATCATTCCACCCTGAACCCATTGACTGATTGATGGCGATGTGAGCTTGTAGATCTACTATAGTAGCATAGTAGTTATGTAGCACATATAAACCCCTAATAATTAAGCATGGGTTTCAGTTCGTTCTAGTCCTATTAGTTTGTGTTACAAGCAATGGTCCCCAATAAGCACTTAAAGGTACAGGCAACTCTAGAGTGACAAACACTATGTTTGTAAACAGATTTGTTTAAAAACAGAATATAACTCCACCTCACCTCCATTCGATTATAACACATTAAATGAAGTTGGCTGGCAGTGGCTGTGGCTCAGAGCAGGTATTCCATTGCTGAACCGTGGGTTCGACGGTTCGAATCACCGCTCACCCTCCTGTCTAGTGTCTATACATGTCAAAGTGTCTTTGGGCAAGACACTGAACCTTAAATTCTTCCGGGTGTGGTGGTTGATGCATTGTTTCCGCCGTAGTCTGAATGTGTGTGAATCTAACTGCATTGTAAAGCTCCTTGGATAAAGGAGCATACATTTACCAATTCACTTCCGTCCACGATAACGCATTGCAACCGCATGATAAAGGACATGCTGGACATTCTGTCATAATATTGTAACAGAAGGTACGTCCCGGTTGGAAGAGTGGGCGAAAATTGCAGATTTCTTTTTTATATATATACTGTATCTGGGCTGTACATTGTTAAAGAAAGTAGAGCGCTATACAGGAGAATACGGCTGACACATTTGATCACAAGAACACATCCAGAAAGGACTGTTTATCCTAGCACCGCCGTCACTCCCTTTGTGTTTCCATTCAAAACAACGGCAGTGTGCCTATTGCAACAAAGAGTGTCAGGTCCTTTTCTGCGCCAGCCCCCCTCCCCTCCTCATTATGCAAGCACGCGCTTTGATAGCTCCGGCATTTAATTAGAAACACATGGCTGTGTTGGGATCGCACAGGAGTACAGGGGCTCTCATGTCGAGAATAATGTGCTGCCGTTCTGAGTAATTGTCTCTTACTGGCGCACGGCCATTTCTAACCTGCACGGCAACCCCGGCAAGAAGCAGGACTACAGGAGAGGATGTGTGTAAATGTATTACCCAATACCTCCACACCCTCAATAAATCGTCACAGTACAAAATATGCTGTGGGTCTTGGAAGGTGATTGGTAAAGATGCTGGCAGTGTTTGGAGCAGACCACTCTAGAGACACCCTGATTTAATGTAGAGGAATTGGCCTTGGGGTCTTAATGGTAAATGCATTTATTTATATAGAAGCTTTATCCATGAAGGCTCTTTACATGGTTCATTACATTCACCCACTGTTTGCGGTGAAAGACCATGCAAGGCACACCTATAGTGAAGACCGGCTGGGCTCATTCATTCCAATGTAAATATCACGGATGGTACACACTAAATACTGGTTCATTTTTTTCTGAACCAGAACTTTAAAATCCATCAGAAAGGCCTGCTATAATGCCCTGGAAAAATGTGTACACGGATGTGTACACAGTTGTCCAGTACATTATGCTCCACTGTGATTGGACTGCAGTAGTTTGGGGGAGGTGCTTGGCTATATTCTTGACCATTCTTGACACTTCGACGTGTGTAGACAGGAGGAGTCGGGATTCAAACCCGCCGACTGGACGACGTACGTGCTCTGCCGAGCCACCGTTTGGTTTATTGGAAAGGAACGGTGGAAAACATGGTGTAGAAACGAAGGAGAGACGAGAAGTGGGCAGGTCGTTCCAAAGTATTCACGCCCCCCTGGGAATGTTTTTTTTAGCTTTTATTTTATTATTTTCTATATTTTTTCTTGTGAAGGTCCTTTTGAGGAGACCGTGGAGCCTCTCTCTCTCTCTCTGTTTGGATGTTGAGGGAGGTCCCAGGTGAAACAGAGAACCGGTGGAGTTTTTTTCTGACATCATGACAGGACACTTCATCACAGCCTGCAGAGGCCGCTTTGGAGCGCTGCCCGGCGCGTCCTGGCCTGGCCCGGCCCGGCCTGTTCTGGCCCACAACGGCCGCTCTCCTATAGTTTCTCTACAGCACGGTTCATCCACCATATGTTTGATGTTGTCGGAAAGAAACCTCCTAACTCCATTTTTTCGGGAGGTCAAATCAGTGCTATTGAACACCCTTCATGGCCGTGTGTGGTTTTGAAACCAATGGAAAGTAGACAAACGTGCTTTGGACAAAAATCTCTGGACTCCATTGGAGCCTCAATTAACTCCCCCCTCCCCCCTAAGGCAAGTCATTAAAGTTAACATAGAGACAACCTTCTTGGCAAAAATCAAAATAGATAGTATATAGCTATATTATTTGCCTTTTTCCCCTCTACGTTGCTTCTACTTTGATGCTGCAGCTGTTTCCCTGCAGACAGACACTTGCTTCGTCCTGCAGACGGTCCAGAACTTTGTTGTTGTCAACAAATCATGAAAACAAAATATTTGTCGGGCTCAGCGAAGGCGTTGCTAATTTGCAAGAGGGAGAGGGGTTGTGTGGGGTGATGCAGCGTTTTAGCCAATCGCAGCGCAGCAGTCTCCAGCATGTTCATAACGAGCCAATAGAGTGGAGGTGAGGTGGAGTTAGATTCTGATTTTAAACAAATCTGTTTACAAACGCAGTGTTTTGTACAAACTAAAGTTGCCTCTATCACCTTTAATTTCCTGACAATTTTACATTTTTGGAGTTAGGTGTTTTCTTTTTCTTCTGCAGACAGCAGAGATACAAGAACCCTATCTCTCTGAGAGATCCTGATAGATAAGGCACATGGTGTGCGTGCGTGTATGCAGGTGTGTGTGTGTGTGTGTGTGTGTGTGTGTGTGTGTGTGTGTGTGTGTGTGTGTGTGTGTGTGTGTGTGTGTGTGTGTGTGTGTGTGTGTGTGTGTGTGTGTGTGATGTGTGTGTGTGTGATTCTGTACAGCAGGGAGTGGTGTGGTGATTGTGGTGCGACAGTTGTGACCCCTGTAACTCTTTTAAAATGAAATGGTGTCCACATTTTAACGCTCTCCGTCCGACAGAATCTACTCCTGACATGTTGCCATCTCCTAAATTGTATTACTTTTGGGTCAGAGAGATTCAACTCAACATCAAAGGTGGTTTGGCTATAATGTTGAATAAATGGTGCCTACAGTATTCAAACTAGCTGAAGTTTTTTTCAGAAAACCCTTAACAGGATATATTCTGTTCCATCTCCGTTTCCTGTTGAGGAGACAAACGGCCGCACAAGTCGATCTGATCTTCCCCCCTTGCTTTCGCTCGGGAAAAAGAGAGACCTGCGTTACGATGATAGTCTGTTGTGTTGTTTTCTTTCATCTGTTGCCATGGTTTTTCTGCAGGGCTGGATCTAGAGGGGGGCAGGGGTGGGCAGTGCCCACCCAAACGTGCATCCTGCCCATGCACCCAAAGAAAGGTAATAACAGTGGTTTTCAACCAGTGGTCCAGGTCCCACCAGTGGTCCTTGAGAGAGTTCCAGGTGGTCCCCAGCTAAATGGTGAAAAGTTGGTTAACCAGATGTAACTCTTTGAGAGCGTGAACATGAAACCAAATGGACCCTGACGGGTCCATTTGGTTTCATGTTTACACTCTCAAGAGTTAAAATATTCATCGTGTGAATTATCCCAAGTCTACACAACTAGAGAATGTAGATTAATGGTCATTATGATCTGTATGTTTGTTTCGTGTTTTGTTTCCCAAATCCAGCCTGGAATTGTGGACAAACACAAAATAAAATCTTCAGTTTTGGGAGTCTGTGGGGCTAAAATGTCCTCAAAGGGGTGGTCCATGGCTCAAATGCCGGATAAACAGTGGGCCCTGGTGTCAAAAAGGTGGAAAACCACTGCTTCATATGAAAAACTTTGGAGGTGCCCACCCTGCCAACCTTCCAGCCCACCCTAGTAGGGCTGGCTAAATCCGGCCCTGGTTTTCTGCTGTTTTTCTCCATGCATCGTGCCTTTTTTAGAATAAGATTTATTTATTCATTTTCTTTATTAGATGCTTTGAGTCACTCGCAAACGCTTGCACAGGCCGCGCACGCACACATATACACACAACAAGATCATCATCACAAGACAAAGGGAGAGATGGTATATATATATACTGTATATATACCGGCAGTATTATATTCACAATTTGCTCCTCTGAGGTTCTTGCCTGCGAATGAATGAAACAAATGAGTTCCCAAGCAGATATATCCATGCGGCTCGAATTGGCCTCGCCATGATTAAACACATTATGGAATATTACATTAACTTCAGTTCCATTAAGTCATTATTGGCGGTCTATTCTCGAGCAATGAAAGCCTTATGAAACACTGTTGAGTGTGAAATATGATGTATTTTTAGGTGTGACTCATATAACGCTTCAGGCCCAGCAGACTGTGTGTTCCTAAATTCATTCAATCGCAAATGAGGGGCGAAATGACTTTACCAAACATAAAAGATTCTGTTCCTATGTTCAGTGGTGCTCAGGCCTTTTTCATGTTTCAAGGACCCCCAGAACCCTCTGTGTTTGGCCAGCACACGCAGACCCCATTCTGAAAGTATGTTGTTTCAGAGCTTGTCCCATATACCCTATATACCGTATTCCCGGGGAATTAGTGAATATGTACGGTCCTGCGACACATTGGGAGTTTGTAGATTGGTCTTTTTTTTGGTGCACATGCTTGGCTCTTAGAGTAATTAAATATAGAGAGAACACCCGAACTCCCCTCTCATCCACTTGCATTGAGTTGCTCACTCAGCGCATGAGGCGGTTTCACTCCTATTTCCGGGGTAAAAAACAGTGCATTCTGGGAAAAGGGGGGGAAATGGGGCCGAGAACATGAACGTGGACGACCTCATGCACAATCGGCGCGCGTGCGTGCATCAGAGCGGAGAGCTATGGAGGGGGCGGAGCCTAAGCATGTTCATGTTACTGGCCCCATGCTCTCATACTGCATTCTGTTCTCTCTATATTTAATTACTCTGAGGGTCAAACCTGTTTGGCCACTCAAAACAGCCAAACAGCTTTGCCGTTTAAACACAGCACACCTTGCTTACGGCTCCATGCTAAGTCTAGCTAAGTCTAACTAGGGTGCTCTCCATGGTTTGGACCAAAAGGGTCAATGTTCTGTCTGCATTGCTGACTTCAGAAAGCATCTTTTTTGTAGCCTGCATGTGCATGGCTAATAAGCCATAAGACCAGCTACACCTCTGGCCTCTAACTGCAGAACATACAGCCAACTCCAGAAGTTATATCTGATGACACCTCTATTGTGAGCTGCACCACCGAGGACAATGATGTGGCATGTATAGAGATGTGGTGAAGAACTTTGTCACCCGAGTGTGTGTGTGTGTGTGTGTGTGTGTGTGTGTGTGTGTGTGTGTGTGTGTGTGTGTGTGTGTGTGTGTGTGTGTGTGTGTGTGTGTGTGTGTGTGAGAGAGAGATAGAGCGGGATAAAGAGAGAGAGAGAGAGAGAGAAGGGCATGAGAATGAGAAACTGGAACTCGGGAGGATGCTTAAGGTTGTGAAGAAGTTCATCGTCTTCTCAGACATCCCAGGGAGCTTATACCCCCCACCCCCCCCCACACACACACACACACTCAATCCCTTCCCCTTTCTCCCCCTGGAATAACCATTAAGGGGGTCCCCATGTGGTTGGAATTCAGTCTCACGTGACTTATAAAAACCTCCTTCTGTGTGGGAGCTAACGGCTTGGCACCTCCATGATGCCTCCAGACCCCCCCCCCCACCCTGAGGGAATGATGTATGATGTCACACACTGGCATGGTGTGAGATAAGACAAGAGAGAGAGGACCTATTATATGAAGAGACGTTCAAAAAGAATGAAGAGACGTTCAAAAAGGGTGAAGTGGTCCTTTAAAGGCCCAGTGAATTGGAAAATACATTTTTTCATAGATAAAGAAAAACAAACAAAAAAATAAAATAGAAAGGTCCAAAGCCCCTCACTTCTTCTTCTCAATAATTTTTTCCTTTGTTCTGCTTCTTGTCGTTGTGACTATTATACCCCCCCTCCTCTCTCTCCTTTGTCTCCACTGTCAAACCTCTTTCCTCTCTCATTGACAGTGATGGCAGGCTCATTTTTAGCCCCAATGAGTGTTTATGGTGGACGAATAATGCTGGAACAGATTCAGCATCATGAAAGCCCCCTATACTGTAGTTTGACATGTCACTTGCTGCATAGAGATCAAATGTTGTCTTTTTTGCCATTGTTCTGCACACATGGTCAGAGGGAATTCAGTTTGTCATAGTTTGTGTCAGACGAAAATGTACACTAACACTAAATGATGGTTATGGTGTGGAGCAAGATATAGGGCCCTAATTGTGTCCAAACAGAGTCCTCTTCTAGGGTAGGAATCCCCCAGCGCTGTGTGCAATCGTCCTGCATTGTTTCCGTTGGCATGTCATCGGTCACCGATGGATTCGGGGGCAGTGTGTCGGCCCACAGCCGGCGCGCACCGGCCAGACTGTTGACACAACTTAATCAAGTCATTCATCTCTCAGCCCTTTGCTCCCTGCAGTGATCATCAATACACCTATTGACGGTCTTCCCTTCGACCCAATCCACTGTGCTCCAATACACGCACGCGCCACACACACACACACACACACACACACACACACACACACACACACACACACACACACACACACACACACACACACACACACACACACACACACACACACACAGGCACAACGTGCGGTGCAAACACGCTCGCGATTTTCACAAATGTCCCAATTATATCCGCCCTTTCAAGGAAGATGAATGCCGCTCAATGGCTGCTAAAGGGCGCTTGTTCGGCCTTGCATTCCAATACACACACAAGCGCAAAAAACGTGCGCACACACACACACACACACACACACTGACACACTGTTCCAGAGGCATATCCAGAGGGGAGAGGCTATCAATACTCGGCCAAATTAGAATGGATCTGGGTGGAATTAGAACATGCGGTCCACTTTCTGCGAGGCGCCGCGCTCCATCGCTCTTGGCGGCGGCGTGATCAATGGAGCGGTAGACGGCGGCGGCGGCCGGGGAGAGGGGGAGCGGCGCGAGACGCTATCCATTCTCATTACTGACACCGCACAGTGTCCCGCTGCCGCTGTCTCTGTCTGCACCGTCTCCTGTGGTGGACTGGGCGAAAAAAAATCGGCCGGGACATTTTTAGCGTGATTTGGCCTAGACCAGCCCACAACAATTCTACCTGGTATAGTTGGTTAGCCAGATGTAACTCTTTGAGAGCGTGAGAGCGAGAGCGTTAACACTCTCAAGAGTTATAATATTCATCTAAATTGGTCCAAGTCTAGTTAGAAAATGTAGAGTTAGAAAAAAGTCTAGTTAGAAAATCTAATAGAGACTGTGGGGCTAAAATGTCATCAAATGGTGGTCCTCCGTGGCTCAAAATTCTGGATTAATAGTGGACCCTGGCATCAAAAAGGTTGAAAACCAGTGGTTTTAATCATACCGTGATACCAGCAGCCCCCCTACGGGTCGTGGCCCACTGGGAGACCTCTCCGTACGCCCAATGGTCAATCCGACCCTGACCGTCTCCCCCAGTGGTGTCCGTTCGTCTGCCCCGTTCCTGATCGTCTGAGCACGCAGGCTCTCTCCGAGACGGAGAGAGCCTGCGTGTTATTGCGTTTCGCAAAAAATGTTTCTCACTGTGAAAACAGCGCCGACCCGCTGGTACGAATTCACTGTTTCGTTTTCGGCAGTAACTCAGGCAGGCCATCTGGAAACGGGACCTGTCTGAGAAGGTTCCCCGGTTCAATTCCCCGGCTCAGGCTGCATGCTGCCGGCTCATTGGGTCGACGTGCCTTTGAGCATTACTCACTGCTCCCCATTAAACCTTGGAAAAAGGTTCAATAGCATGGAAGATTAAAGATAATAGAGAATTTTTTAGGCAAAAAATCAAAGCTATGTTGCCATGTTGCTTCTACTTTGATGCTGCAGCGGTTTCCCTGCAGACAGACACTTGCTTCGTCCTACAGACGGTCCAAAACTTTGTTGTCAACAAATCATGAAAACAAAAACAACAAAAAAACAGTCGGGATCGGGGAAGCAGCGTCTTAGCCAATCACAGCACAGCAGTGAGTGGAGGTGAGTGGAGAGAGGAGGTGAGGTTGAGTTAGATTCTGGTTTAAAAACACAGTGTTTGCATCACACTAAAGTTGCCTCTATTACTTTTAACCTGTTCTAGAAAGCACTAGCTTGCTTGAACCCAATACTTTTTAAAGCTCCAAAGTATTGGTGCTTTACAAATTGAAGGTCCCTTTTCGCCTCCAAACCAATACGTTTTCAAAGAGCTTGGAGATTTATTATTTGCGGTGACTACAAATGTACACACACACACACGGCGGCGAACCTCTGAAAACGATGTACGTGACGACCTGAGTGGATTAGGTGACAGTGGTAGAATGGTAGCCCGAGCGCTGTCCGCCCAAAACACAAATGCACCACCCCTCACCGCCAATTTCTTCCCCTCAGAGGGTGTTGTATTCATTTATTTGTTTACTGAGGTAAAAGGTAAGGAATATGCTTTGGGTTGGGCATGTTTTTGTTTTTGAGGTAACCTGTTTTTGAGGTTACATCTAGGATTAAGGTTAGGGTCAGGGTAACTGTATTAATTGATTGCCAGAGCCCCGTGAGGGGAGTTATACTCTGGTTTTGGTGAATATTAAGTAGTTCTGGTCATTTTGTGGGGGTCACTGGGGCCACGCAGTAAAAGTCAATGAATTAAAAAAAACAAATGTAATTTGTATTGTTGAATTGAACTATCCCTTTACTAAAACTATAGTCTATACTAAAGATTGCCGTAGATTTTGGCAATGGCAGCACCCAGAACTCTATCCGATAAGTGTAGATCTACGGCAATAGCAGGAAAACAGTTAATTGCGACTCCAGATTGCATTAACAAAGACATCAGATGTCATAGTGATGTCACGAAACCTGGGCACCTGTATATGGGGGCTTTCTCCATGTATGGGGAGTTTGACTGCACGTTTTCCATAGTAAATACGACCTTCTGTTGCCAAAGTGTATAAATCCTTTGCAAAACGAGCGTCTGATATCTGTACTTCTCCCCGCGTCAGGGGCGGATGTAAGATGTTCCATTTGGGGGGGGGGGGGGGGGACTTGTTGTAGGGGCAAGAGAAAATGTTATGGGTGCGGCTTCATCGCAAATGTTATGCAAATGTTATGGGTGCGATGAAGCCGCACCCATACCATTTTCGGTTACAGGACTTTTATTATTTAAGTAAAGCATCAATAAATAACATCAGTTGTTGTTGCAGTTGCAACAGACACACAGCATGCATAAAGCTAAAGGTCTGACTCAGAGAGTTTTCTGTTTTCAATGATGAAATGCTGTTGGTTTAGTGGTGCCACAGCTGTAGTTAGTTAGTAGTAGTAGTAATAGTGTTTGAAATCATTTTAAATATAAGCACTTTAATTTGAAATATCTTGGGTTGTTTTGCATGGTGTTTGGGGGGGCAGACTGGGTATATGCCTAGATCCGCCCCTGCCCCGCGTCATGTGTGAGCCCCCCAGCCGTGTACAGCTGCTGGCTTTGATCCCCTCGGACCACCTCCGGAGCTCTCTCTCCGGAGCGGCGGCTCACGTTATTTACGAGGGTTTCACTCATAACCTCGGACACGCCCAATTTATTGCGTTTCGCAAAAAATGTTTCTCACTGTGAAAACAGTGCCGACCCGCTGGTACGAATTCACTGTTTCGTTTTCGGCAGTAACTCAGGCAGGCCATCTGGAAACGGGACCTGTCTGAGAAGGTTCCCCGGTTCAATTCCCCGGCTCAGGCTGCATGCTGCCGGCTCATTGGGTCGACGTGCCTTTGAGCATTAAGTGGGACCCCTCACTGCTCCCCATTAAACCTTGGAGAAAGGTTTAATTGCATTTAAGATTAAAGGTAATAGAGGCAACTTTTCACGCAAAAATCAAAGCTATATACTGTATTTTTGGCCTTTTCCCCTCCATGTTGCTTCTACTTTGATGCTGCAGCTGTTTCCCTGCAGACAGACACTTGCTCCGTCCTACAGACGGTCCATAACTTTGTTGTTGTCAACAAATCATGAAAACAAAAACATTTGTCGGGATCGGGGAAGTAGCGTCTTCACAGCTAATCACAGAACAGCAGTCTCCAGCAGTTTCATAATGAGCCAATAGAGTGGAGGTGAGGTGGAGTTAGATTCTGGTTTTAAACAAATCTGTTTACAAACACAGTGTTTGTATCACACTAAAGTTGCCTCTATTACTTTTAAACTGTTCTACAACGTAATAGCTTAAACCTACAATACTTTTTAAAGCTCCAAAGTATTGGTGCTTTACATAGTAAAGGTCCCTTTTCGCCTCCAAACCAATACGTTTTCTAAAAGCTTGCAGATTTATTACTTGTGGTGACTACAAATGTGCGCGCACACACACACACGCACACGCACACACACACACACACACACACACACACACACACACACACACACACACACACACACACACACACACACACACACACACAGTAGTGGCTCTGAGGTCCCCCTAGACGTGTCCCAGACGTGAGACCCCATGTTGTAGAAGGCTTTGACCAAACACAGCGCATGAAACGCACCATTTAACTTTTCAAGTATCGCTGTGGTCTTTATGGCGTCCATCCACCCTCCTGGTTAAACAGACACTGAAAGAGCTGTGATACGTTCCCAAACCTTTTCATGTCACCTCCAAAATTGACAATGATTAAACTGTGGACCTTTTATTTGAAGACATATGCCAGGGACTGTTACGGCTCTAGCAGTGATTCTCGACATGTTTGATTTCAAGGATCCACAGTTTGACGTACATTTGTTTACAGACGCCCATCATCATCATTTTTGTCATTTCTATCTCTGGGGGAATTTATATTGTAAAATCAAAGTTAATTTAAAGGTAATAGAGACAACTTTAGTGTACACAAATCTATAACTCCATCTCACCTCCACTCTATTGGCTCAATATGAAACTGCTGGAGACTGCTGTGCTGTGATTGGCTAAAACGCCACACAATCCCCTCCCCTCTCACATTACCAGCACCTTAACTGAGCCAGAAAAATGATTGTTTTCATGATTTTTTGACGACAACCATCTGCAAGATGAAGCAAGTGTCTGTCTGCAGGTAAACAGCAGCATCAAAGTATAGAAGCAACATAGAGGGGATTTTTGACTAAAACGTTGCCTCTATTACCTTTAACTCTGAGAGTGTACAAATGGAACCCAATGGAACTGTTCCATTTGTACAATCTCACAGTTAAAGAACCATTAGAGCCCATTGGTTCCAAACTATTGTTTACTCCAGTGCTTTCCAACCAGTGGTCCAGGGCCCATCAATGGTCCTTGAGAGGGTTCCAGGTGGTCCCCAGGCTAAATGATGGAAAGTTGGTTAACCAGATCTTTAAGAGCGTAAAAATTAAACCAAATGGACCCTTGCAGGCCCATTTGTTTTCATTTTACACACTCAAGAGTTAAAATATTCACCATCTGATCTAGCCCAACTAGAGAATGTAGAAGATTAATAGTCATTTTGAAGTCTTTAGTTTTGCGTCTGTTGGGCTAAAATGTCATCAAATGGTGGTCGGTGGCTCAAATGCTGAATATAGTGGGCCCTGGTATCAAAAAGGTTGAAAACCACTGGTTTTCCTGGACCACTGTGCTATAATACCATATCTGTACATGTACAGCTTTTGGAATGTCAATATCGCCTCAGTGTCCATTTCAACCACTCTTTTTCCTGTGCTAAATACAGGCACAGTTCACATTAAATGTATCCATTTTCAGGATCTATAATGCAGAGGTTGACACTAAGGTTTTCAAGGCACTTGCCCATCGGGCAAGTGCAAGTCAGGTTCTACTTGCCCTCAGGTCATGGTCACTTGCCCCCCAGGTTCCAGGTGGTCCCCAGTTAAGTTGGTTAACCAGATGTAACTCTTGAGAACGTAAAAATGAAACCAAATGGACCCTTGCGGGTCCATTTGGTTTCATTTTTACACTCTCAAGAGTTAAAATTCATCATCTTAATTAGCCCAGGTCTACACTGTTGAAGATTAATGGTCATTTTGATGTGTTAATTTGCCTGTTTTGTTTCCCAAATCCAGCCTGGAATTGTGGATAGCTAGAAAGCAGGGAAAGGCACAGAGGCAGAGTACAATGACTGCCTTCAAGACAAATTTATCTTGTGTTGTGTTATAGTGCACTAAGTTGCACACTTGCCCGATCGGGCAACCAGGTAGCAGTCTTCACTTGCCCCACCATTTTTTTTACTTGCCCCGGGCAAGCGGGCAAGTGTTAGTGTCATCCCCTGTAATGCATAATGTACTGAACTGCAACTCACTCAGGTAGTATACTTATACAGTACATCCATAGTCTGAAGTTTCAAATCTGCATTTTACTGCGCCACTGGGAGGCCGGCTTATATATAAAAGATAATTTTGATATATTGGATAGCACCCTGTTGACTTAAATAGCAGTGACTGACATATGAGGCCTAATGTATTACCATGTAGTGCTTACATTGTACTGTATATTATAAAGTGAATGACATATTGCAATGTTTTTACTTAAAGGGGAATTCCACCAATTTTCAACATTTTAATGTCATCCATACTAAAATTAAGGAGTTGTCTGTCCGAATGTCTGAAACACAAATATCTCCGCGACGGCTCCAGCCATCGCTGTAAGTTTTCACACAGCCGTTCACCATAATGTCATGAAGAGACTGACGGAGCCCTTTTGCCAAATTAACACACCGTTGATATATAATGAATTTATTTGTGCGTCCCATTAGCTTTATATGCGGGAAGCGACCCGCCCCCTATCACACACGTCACACCGACCCAACATGGAATTATCATTGCGCATGGAGACGAGTGAGACGCGAGCACAACGACTACAACGAATCGCCGACCCTCCCTCAACGCCTTGCATTGCCTGCTCTGCTGCTCCGTCAATGAAGAAAATAAAACATAACCTCGACTCGCGGCGTGTCGGCTGCTTTAGCCTACTCGACACGGTGTTTTCTATGGGAGCAGCAGGACGCTGCTAGCAGCCAAAGCTACCATCATCCACTTAGCCACATCCAGCCTCTGCCGCTGCTGCCCAATGTCCATGTTACACCCTGCTAGCAGTCAAAGCTACCATCATCCACTTAGAAACATCCAGCCTCTGCCGCTGCTGCCCAATGTCCATATTCCAACACTACACTACCCACTGCAAAGTGCAAACACGATCGTATTTCACTCTTTTTCGAACAATGCCTATCACACACGTGTTGTGTTGTCTAATAATAAACTGTATGTTCGACTACGCGTCTGTCCCTATTCAGGCTGCACGAACAGCGCTCGAGCGCTCAGTTTCTGACCCCGCAATGTCGCACGTATTACTCTACATGCCATTGATGTCGCAACGTTGACTCTGCATGCCCTTGAACGGCCAGAGTGTTACAGACAGTAGACAGAGTTGCGACAACTCCATAGACATGTACAGGCAGTTCGCCATCATGGCCATCATCGTTTCTTTTTTTCTATGCGTGTGTGTGTGTGTGTGTGTGTGTGTGTGTGTGTGTGTGTGTGTGTGTGTGTGTGTGTGTGTGTGTGTGTGTGTGTGTGTGCGCGCGCGCGCACGTGTCAACTCTACACTAACACCGTGGTTTTCAACCAGTGATCTAGGGACCACCAGTGGTCCCTGAGAGCATTCCAAAAGGTCCCCAGGCTAAATGATGGAAAGTTGGTTAACCAGATGTACTGTAACTCACATCGCACATCATGCCACAAAAGAAGTTAAAGGGGTACTCCACCTTCAAAAAAACTTTTGGTCATTTTATGGTCTACTCAGCCTCATGTGAACACACCAGACAGTTTATAAGTTACTCCTTTCAGTATTTAGATATTTGATGTTCATTAGTCTGTCGGACCCAAACCCATTATAACTTAAAACTCCATTTTAACCATGACAGATTATTCCAAAACAACCCATCTTTTTTCTGGTGACTGATATTGCACACACATTACCCACGCTTCGCATGATTTGGACTTCACATATTAAACGGGTAAGGTCCTAGTTAATATAACTTAGAGATGTTGTGTGGACAATCATGATAGAAAAGTTCCCCCAATTCTGCATTTCCTAACAATGGAGGTCTGAAAAAAATCATTAACATGGAGAAATATATACATCTGATGACATCATCAAGATGTATTTTGCCATGTTAATGATTTTTCTTTCAGACCCCCGTTTCCTGAGAGGGTACAAATGAAACCAAATGGACCCTGGCGGGTCCATTTGGTTCACATTTGTCTTACTGGTGTTATGTCTACAGTGGTCTTCCACCTGTGGTTCACTGTATATCCACAGCATCCACAGTGTGTATGGTATGAATAGGCACATTGTTGGCCCTTCCCGTGTCTCTACTACAGTATGTGCTGGATGTCGTGTGGAGTTCAGATCATCATCAGGATGCTTTGTATAAGAAACATGACTGTTCTCCGCGGGTCTCTTTGAAGTCATATGGAGTGAGGCAGACTCCCTCCGTCGGCCTCACACATGGGGCTGACTTTTATGAAGCAATCCATCACTGTTGCACGTTGACCAGGGGCGGATCTAGGCATGGGCATGGGGGGGGGGGGGGGGGGGGGCAATGTCTCCCTAAATGCCCACCACACTGCCCCACCAAACACGATGGCATGCAAAACAACCCAAGATATTTCAAATTAAAGTTCTTATGTGATTATATTTATTAGGATTTGAAACACTACTACTGCTACTAACTACAATACAGTTGTGGCACCACTAAACCAACAGCATTTCATTATTGAAAACAGAAAACTGAGTCAAAACTGAAACACTGAGTCCGACGTTTAGCTTTAAGCATGCTGTGTGTCTGTTGCAAGTTATTATTGATGCTCACTTGATTAATAAAAGTCCTGTAACTGAAATATGGGTATGGGTGCGGCTTCATCGAAGTCTCCTGCTCCCCCCACCCCCCAATTGGGACATGTTACATCCGCCCCTGACTGTGGCACATTGACTCATTGGGTTCTGAATGGTATGTATGTGCCAACGTATACAGAGGACCCAGCAGGGCTTATTGAAATGAAGGAAATATTAGTTTATTTATCTATAGTCTCACATAGACATTGAGAGCTCTATCTCATGACTACGTTCAATGCATGAGCCATAAATAGCCTTTTATCTATACTCTTTCAGGTGTCTGTTTTCTCATCTGAAGGACTGCTGAATGAGATGAGTGCAAAAATTAAATGTATAGGGGGAAAATGTAACATTTATTTTTACTTAAAGGGGAATTCCACGCATTTTCATTTTTTTTCTGAGAGCGTACGAATGTGAACCAAATGGACCTTACCCTAAAATCATAAACATGGTGAAACGCATCTTGACGATGTCACCAAGTTAATGTTTTTTTTTCAGACCTCCTTTTCTAGGAAACACAGAATGGGGGGAACTGATTCATCATGTGCACACAAACATCTCAGTAAAACGGGTGGAATTCCCCTTTAAGATTTTACACCACGTTTGATTTGGCTTTTGTGCGAGACAGGTACAAAAACCTTTGTTCCATTGTGTGTGTGTGTGTGTGTGTGTGTGTGTGTGTGTGTGTGTGTGTGTGTGTGTGTGTGTGTGTGTGTGTGTGTGTGCGTGAGAGAGAGAGAGAGAGAGAGAGAGAGAGAGAGAGAGAGGTGAGAAAGTGTTTGTGTTTTGCACCAATTAGGCACTCGCAGGTGGCTTTCCTTTGATGTGGACGCTTTGCGCAGAAGATAAAGTGGCATGTATAGAGATTAATGGCGATGTTATTATTTCATTTGAGGAGCTGTAATTGTATTAGGCCATTTTGGAAAAATAGCTGCAGCGCCTCATGACTGGTGTAAATAATTTAGACCCACTTAACAAGGGAAGTTTTACTATGCACATGCATGCCTGCGCACTGTTGGGCATGAGCTACCTGGGTTTTCCCCAGCTGTAATTCTTGTCAACAGCCCTGGTTTTGCAGCCCGGTCTCACAGATAGTACTACATACCATCTACTGATTGCGTGCATACACTACTAGTTAAAGCAAAAATCTGTGAATATGTACTTGGGCGTGGTTTTGACAAACACAGAAGTGGCTAGTTGGGGGTGGGGCAGTTTGGGTTTTATAATATTTACTATTCGAGCCCTAACTATACAGGAAAACCTTCCAATTCTCCCCCTCTATTTTTCATTATAAGTGCATTATTCCTAAACACTGTAACAGTAAGCTCAAACTTTCCAGGGGCCTTGAAATGGATTTTCAGTAGAGGAACAATCACATTTTTGATATGAAGATCTTGTTGAGCCGCTCATTTTGAAAGTTGCTCTCAAGTCAAAAAAGTGTGGGCACCCCTTCTCACATACGTGACGAACTAGCAAGGAACCTAAAATACAGGGGAGTACAAATAGACACAGACTAACTAGGCACAGGTGAACAAGAGACTAGACCAAACAAGGATTGGCTGGGGAACTAAGAGGACACAGGTGTGAAACACAGGCAATCACAGGACTAGTTATAGACAAGGCAGGTACAGAACTACAGGGGTAGACAGGAAGGCACAAAATACTACTACAAAATAAAAGGAAACAGTAGGTTAAAACACTAACATTATAGCCAAAACAGCGTACATAATACAATGCAGGCCTAAAAGATACTTTGATCACTGAGTGCCTAAATGACCCTATTTAATTACTCAACTTATCTTAGCTATTATCTTTTTTTTCTTCTTCTTCACAGGCATTCACTGGTATCTATTTTTATTTTTATTTTTTGTTACAAGAAAATTGTCAATCAAAGCTGTTAATCATGCTCTAATCATCCTTCATCCTGTCGTAATTCTTAATCATGTCACAGCATCCCTTAATTCATGCTGTAAAAAAATATGTTCTGTGTTTTCCTTTCATACTGTATGTTACTAACTTATAGGCCTATATTGTAATCAGACCTATCAACTTATACCTAATCACTGAATCATGTCGCTATTTTGTACTCGCACTAAAATCATGTTTTACTGTTAGGAGACTGTATCTGGGTGGAGGCCTCGTATAAGCCCTAGGGCTTCCTGCCTCCTCCTAGCACTGTTCCCTTTTTTTTATCCTATGCCACATTTGTACTGCCTTCTTTTTATGTGCTAAATAAATAAATACAAAAATACAAATACAGGCCTGTCATGTACCATGACAAGAGCAGGCTGGTATAGGGAGACCTTTCACTGGTCCTGGCAGTAAGGATAGTAAAAGATAGTAAGGAGGATAGTAAGTAAAGATACAGGTTTGTATATTTAGGGCTCCATTTTGCTTACAAAAGCTGTTATACACAATCAGGGCATTTAGCATTGGGGAAGAGGCGTTCCCACACTAAAGTCGGTATTTTCGTTACCATCTTATCTCCCTTAAACACCTCCTAAACCCGTTACATTATGCATAGGTGTGGTTTGGGCATTTTTAGCTTTCATCCAATCCGTGTTGGTCTTGCCATTGCCATTAATTCATCCCATATTTAATCCCCTTATCCCTACTGCTATGCCTACTTCTAACGATTATAGCTCATAATTTCAAACAATTATAGCGTGGCCAATTATCGATCATTTCTTACCATTGTTTCAACATGTTTTTTTTTTCCAGCATGTTATGTTGAAAAACAAGTTCCATATTTTTTTTTTTGCTGTATGTGGCATGCATTTATTCCAAGTCTACGAAACATTATAAGTAAATTGCAAAACAATCACTCTCTCAGATGCTGTATAGAATATGCGGATAGGTCTTCTCTACGAAGCAGGATCAAGCAAAATGTAACTGATGGGAATTCGGTGGAAATTTGAAAGCAGCAGCAATGTCACAAGTTAATTAATGTATTTAATGATATTATATACCTTACCTAAACACAAGGAAGTGACCGACAGCAGGCAATCTACAGCTGCTTATAGGACAACCAATAAATAAGGAGATGAACTGATGCAGCAGCTGTACCTTGGACATCTCCAATGCGCACAGATGTGCACACGTGGGGCTGCCTTCCCATATGGGTTAGCGGGTGTTTTGAAAATCTATTTTCCAAATCTATTTGACGAAATTAGCAACTTAAGGGACTGCATGACAAACACGCCTGACCACACCTCCAGTCACAAATAACAGTGTCGGTATGAAGAATAGTTGCTACGGGAAGAGGAAAGGTGACGGAAATACCAATAAGGGAATTCGTTGAGGGTTGCGGGCAGCGTTAGGGACAATGCATGGAGTGTTACTTTAGCCTATAATTTATAGCTCCTATATGTAATTTTATGGTCAAAATAATAATTACATTGTTTTTTATTGTATTTGTATTGTATTTTTTATTGTATTTGTATGTTTCTCATGAAGTCTTGCTTTAATTAGATCATCTCGTCTTTTTGACGGCTCTAGGGGGCTGCAGGAGGCCTCCAAAGACAGCCCAAGAAGCTTTGTTCATTAGCTAACAAATAGTCCCGGCGGGACTAGGGAAGAGCCTCGCTGAGCTCTGAGACTTAAACTTGACTTAAGCCCATATATGGGTCAAGCTTACGAAAATGAACACTAAAATAACCTCAAAAGTACTAAACCATCATGATACAGTACATTACTGCAAGTGTTTAAACATTTTGCATTTATTTGGCTTAGTTATTTTCCGTGTTTATTATTTTCAAGCAATCCCATGCTGTGAATGCTGCTGAAATGCAGGTGCGCCGTGTAGCGACCCTTAGCTGGCGAATGAGGTGGAAGCCCAACTGATGATTCTTAACTTCTTTATTAAATCAACGTGAAAACTATTGAAGGAAAATAAGCACAAACAACAAACAATCAATGTAAGGCAAAACATAAAACCAAAACAAATAGATACATTTCCCAACAATAAAGGCATATCAAAACCACAGCATCAATAAAATCGTATATCAAAACTCCAAACAACAAAGGCAAAACAGCAGTGTACAAATAGCCCCAACAACAACAATTTACATTCACCTTGTTCCCTCCCCAGCTAGGTGCTAATGGGTCCAGGTCACTTCAGTGTTTGAGAGTCCAAGGAATCGCTATTAAAAACAATAAGGCCAAAATCAAAATCTTCATTTGTCTCCGTTTTGTCATTTCATCTGTCAATCATGCATCCTACTTACAATAGCTTGTTGGTCCCTTTAAATGTGATCCGATCCAACATCATGTTCAATCACGGCTTGTTTGAGTTTCCCAGAAGTTTCTAGTAACAATAATAAAAGGTAATTAAAATCCTGATCCCACATTCCATTTGTTCATTTTAGCCTTTCAAAAGTGTACTCACTTTGGTAGGTCCTTTGGTCCATTTAAAGCGCATTAACGCGGTCCATCCGAGTGAAAATGTGTTTGTTTGGCAGCGTGCCGAGCAGCAAACATCCCTCTCTCACAGACGCCGAGCTCCCTATGACTCGTCAACAGAGTACTGATGAACAGGTACTTCCGGAAAGTACTTCCTGTCCCTCCGTGGGGCACTGTAGCCCTTCAAAATAAAGGTTTGTCACACCGTTCCATTTCGGGTCCGTTACACTCCCACCAAAAATCTTACGTGGGCATGGAGTGTCATACGTAGGATTTTTCACAGTCCGAACAGGGACAACAATTAAGAGACAGGCCCAGCCTCCAACAGTAGGACCAGTTTCTGCACAGAACGTTCCAGTACTGATTGCTTGCACAGGCGTTCACCCTTCTCACCAAGCTTGCGATCACCAAGGTAGACCTTCACTCTCCTTACCAGTCCATCACTGTCGGTACTGGTGGCTGCCACTCGGCCCAAATGCCATTCATTTCTGGGTAGGTCATTATCATGCAACATCACTATGTCTCCCACTTGGAGATTCCTCCGTGGGACGTGCCACCGCTGCCTGATGGTGATGTTGGCCAAATATTCTTTCCTCCACCGACTCCAGAATTGTTCAGCCAAATATTGAACATGTCTCCATCTTTTGCGGGTGTACATGTCCTCTCTTACAAATGTGCCAGGGGGCGGCAAAGCTTTGACTGATTTCATTGTTAAGAGATGGTTAGGGGTGAGCGGTTCCAGGCTATTCGGATCACTGAGATTATCGATTGTGAGTGGACGATTATTTACTATGGCCATAGCTTCATACAGGAAGGCACGTAAGGATGCGTCATCCAATCTGCCAGAAGAGAGCTCAATAGTGGCCTGAAGCACACTCCTCACTGTGCGTATTTGGCGTTCCCAAACACCGCCGGCGTGGCTGGTGTAGGGTGCATTCATATAGAAGTCACACTGCTTATCTGACAGAAATGTCGCCAATCGCTCTGCGTCCAATTCCTTGAGGGCATCCTTGAATTCATTTTTTGCACCAACAAAATTGCTTCCTTGATCGCAACGAATCTGCCGAACTGCACCACGTATGGCAATGAAACATCGAAGACCATTAATAAAGGCATCTGTTGTCATATCATCCAACATCTCTATATGGATGGCCCGAGAGGACAAACAGGTGAATAGAAGGCCGTACCTCTTGTTTACTTTTCGTCCCTGTTTCACAAGAAATGGCCCAAAACAATCCATCCCACAATAAGTGAACGGTGGTGATGGTTCCAAACGTTCCGGTGGCAGATCAGCCATTCTCTGCTCTTCCGTTGGCCTCCTGTGTCGTCTGCAGGATACACACCGTTTAATGTATGCGGCTACGGCTCGATTTATCCCCTGCATCCAATATCCCCTTGACCTCATCTCGTTAATCGTAAAGCCCTTGCCCTGGTGCTTGACTCTCTCATGGCAATGGGCAATTATCATTTTAGACAAGTAGTGATTCTTTGGGATTATTGTAGGATATTTAATCGAACTGGCGACTGTTGAATTGCGCAATCTTCCTCCCACCTTAAGTATACCATCCTCGGGGGGGCGCTGTTGGCAAGCAAGGATGTAGGACGTGTTTTGCTGCAGCTCCGCTTGAATGTGACCTTAAACTTGTTTTTTTGCACTGTTTTTCATCCGTGACTAGTTTTTAGCCTATATTTTACTCCTTTATTACTTTGGCACTTTTTGCGACTGAAACGCTAATGCCACGTAGACGAACTGATCGGGAGAAGTCTTCTACTCCATCTCCTCGTGCTGAAGACGCTAGCCCTGAGCCTGACATGGATGCTAACGGGGCTAACAGGGACATGCTACAAAGCATCCAGGCCATGATGGACGACCTTCGTTCGGACATTTTCTCTAAGTTCGAGTCCACTGTTGCGGAGGTGGTGAAGAGAGAAATGGCTGAGGCTCTTAGACCACTGGAAACCCGGGTCTCTGCCCACGGCCAGACCATTCTGGATTTGGAGCGCTCTGCTACCGACCAAGCCGATACTGTGAGGGAGCTACAAGCTACCGTTAGCTCGTTGTCCAAATTGGTTGACTCGCTTTCTGAAAAATGCGAGGACCTGGAATCCAGATCCAGATTGAATAATGTGCGCCTGATTGGCCTGGCCGAGGGCTCGGAGGGTTCACGCCCCATAGAATTCGTCTCGAAGCTCCTGAAAGATCTGCTACAGCTCGAGGAGCTGCCTGTTTTGGACCGGTGCCACCGTAGCCTGCGCCCGCGACCTAAGGATACGGATCCGCCTCGCCCCATCATCATGAGAGTCAACATGTTCCAGATTCGCAACCTGATTCTACGCCGGGCGGCGGAGCGCTCTACGATCGAATACGAGGGCAGGCGACTGTCCCTCTTTGCTGATTTCACCAAGGCGGTGGCTACGAAGAGGGCCGCGTTCAGAGAAGTGAAGAAGGAGTTACGTTCCTGCCCGGGGGTGAAGTACGGACTGATGTATCCAGCTTCCCTACGCATCACTCTGGCTGACGGCGTAACACGCAGGTATGAGGACCCGGATAAAGCGATGGATTTTGTGGTCAAGCAACTTAAGAAAGTAGTTGTTCCTGATGAAGTTCGCTAGGCTAATTAGCTGCTAACTGGCTAGTGTTTTTGTTTTGGACTACATTTCCCACTCACTGTGCGTGGTGGTCATGACTGGCTCTTAATAACTATCACTTCCGGTTTAACCGGAAGAGCTTCGGCCGAAGAACTTTGCTTGCCAGGCGCATCGGAGGTTATAACTACAACTAAAATGGCGGTGTAGTTTTATTTTTTCTCTCCACCATGTACTGTGACCGAAGGTCTACTGGGCCCCGCCAACTACAATTCCCATACGTCCTTGCGTTCTGGTTATGCCTTATAGGCCCGCTGTTTTTGCGAATGAGCTGGCTTGACCATCGTTAGACAATCGATTGAGCCTTCGATCCCCGACGGCTCCGCTCTCCTCGTCCCTCTGCTTCTTCTTGTCATGCTGTGTGTGTGTGCGCGCGCGCGCGCGCGCGTTCGCGCGCGTGTGCGTGCGCGCGCGCGTTCGCGCGCGCGTGTTTTGTGTGGTGTGTCGCTCGCCCGCTGTCGCTTGCTCTCCCTCTCCCCCTCTCCCCCTCCGGCGCGCTGCTGCGTGGGGGGGGGGGGTGGGGGGTGGGGGGGGCGGGCGGCGGTGGGTGGGTGATTTTATTTATGTATGGGGCCGGGGGGGGGGGGGGGGGACTATTTTTTCTTTCCATATCTTTTGGTTACATATGGGTTTAGGGGAGTTCTGGGCTCAAAATTTGTTTTTTTTAGTGGGGTTTTCTTTTCCTTTTTCTGCATAGTGAGGTTTTGTTTTTCACCTTAAAGTTGATACAGCCAATTATCACGTGTGGCTTTGTTTTTGTTGAAAATTTACTGTATATATTGTCGTTTGTTATTATTGTTACCTTTATTAGTCCTTTCTTTTATTTTCTTATTTTTACAAGATTCAACTTAAGTGTTCTCTCAGGGGGCAATATAAGAATATACATACCTTTATTTATAGAATTGAATTCTCCTATATTATTTCTGGTTAATCCTACTGACTGATGAATGTTGGGCTGCCCATTTTTGCACTACTTCTCCTGGGATACGTCCATGTAATCCTGTGGTAGTCTTAGCTTTCTAGTACAAACACTGACTTGCACTGTTGATTCTTATTTTTATACCATTTTTTGATTCGTATGTGGGTTTGATTTTTCCCCTGATTGTTGTTTTCGTCCATTTGTCCAAGTTGTTTTTCCCTTTTTTTCTTAGATAAGAGATACTAGGTATCCTATTTAATTTCAGATGTCCTTTAGTGGTTTCGTACTCATTCATTTTGCTTTACATTTTGAGCAAGGTATTAGTTATCCCGTTCTGCGTCTAACGTTCTCTGTGGTTTCCTATTCGTTTGGTTTTACATTTTAAGCGAGATACTAGGTATCCCGGTTTATTTTGGACTCTTCTCCTCCTCTTTTTTTTTTTGATTATTTGTTCGGTTTACACTGTGTTGGGGTATTATGGGTCTTACACTAATCTCTGTGGCCTTTTAGAATTATTATTTATTTTATTCCGCTGCTCTATGCTACGTGAGCATGATTACCCTGGATATAGTGTGTGCGTGTGGGGGGGGGGGGGGGGGGGTTCTTTTGCTTTTACTAATTTAGACCGTGTATACCTTGACTCTTATTTTAGTGGTGTTATTTTCTTTTTGGTTCTATTGTTGAATATGAGACCATTTTCGATCTGTAATTTAGGTTAGCTACTGCACTTAGGTGCACTTTGATCTTCTAATATCAAATTTTGGTCACATTCTCCTTGGAGGTTTTTCCCTGAGTAGCTAAGTAAGCGAGCTACTATGGGGTGTGTTAAAGGGTTTCTTTCACTAGGGGTGGGGGGCGCGCATCTCTTTTTGGGGACTGCTTCTGCCGTATTGTTTGTTGTGAAGGGGGTTTGGGGTTTTGTTTTTTGTTTATGTTTTGTTTTATGTTGCGACATCCATCAGCTATTTGGCTTTGACATCCATTATATTGCGGTGCTCTTAGTGTTTATAATATCTCCTTGGTGTGGTTATGACACGGGCTAATTTAACAACAAGACCTGGTGGGGGGGACATTCGATTTACCAGCTTTAATTGTAAGGGGCTTAACAATCCTATAAAACGCAGTAAGGTTTTGCACCACGTTCAGCAATTGGGAGCGCATATTGTTTTCTTGCAAGAGACGCACCTCAAAATTTCTGATCATTCGAAACTCAAAAGGAGCTGGGTGGGTCAGATTTACCACTCCTCTTTTACATGCAAGTCTCGTGGAGTTGCTATATTGTTGCACAAATCAATCCCCTTTCAACTCGTGGGGGTTAGATCCGATTCTAACGGCAGATATATTATTATTACAGGGAAGATTTATGACACCTCTGTTGCCCTAGTCAATATCTATGCGCCCAATTGTGATGATGATGCCTTTTTTAAACGTCTTTTCTCTATACTTCCGGACATGTCCTCACACCGTTTGATACTTGGGGGAGACTTCAACTGCTGGCTATGCCCTCAGCTAGACCGTTCATCAACCAAAGCCTCTGCGCCTTCAAAATCCTCTGGGGTAATTCGGGCTTTTATGTCTGAATTTGCAGTAACTGATGTTTGGCGCCTCCGCAACCCGTCTAAAAAAGAATACTCATTTTTTTCTCCGGTACATCACTCATTTACTCGCATAGATCTATTTCTGGTCGATAATAGGCTGTTATCAGACGTCACTGATTGTAAATATGATGCAATAGTCATATCTGATCATGCTCCCATTTCTATGAACATCTACTTTAAAAATTTCAGCAATACTAGGGCTCCGTGGCGTCTTAATACCCGCCTGCTCACCAACGAGGGTTTTGTAAATTTTGTCTCTGAACAGATTGACCTTTTCTTGAGCTTTAATAACACCCCGGACGTCTCCGCCTCTCTACTATGGGAGAGTCTAAAAGCGTACATTCGTGGCGAGATCATTTCCTACTCTAAGTTTGAGGAGAGGCTTAGGAAGGACAAAATAGCTGACTTGACCCGTCGTATTTCTCAAATTGATTCTATTTATGCTGTTTCCCCATCTCCGTCTCTTTATAAAGATCGTCTTACTCTACAAGCAGAATATAATCTTCTCACGTCGACCCACACCTCTGAACTTCTTATTCGAACGAGATCTAGATTTTTTGAACAAGGGGATAAAGCTGGAAAACTTCTGGCACATCAGTTGCGTCAAATTTCTTCTTCTAATTTAATTCCTCAAATTAGGACTGATTTAGGCATAACTGCTAATCCGCTAGAAATTAACGATACGTTTAGGGAGTTTTACTCTAGATTATATTCCTCGGAACAGGCTCCGCTGTCTAACATTACTCAATTTTTTGACAATATTAATATTCCTTCCCTTGAACAACCTATGGCTGAAGCACTGGAGAGGCCTATTACTCTTGTGGAGCTCCAAGATGCCACTTCTGGCCTTCAGGGTGGGAAAAGTCCGGGACCGGACGGATTCCCCGCGGATTTTTATAAAAAGTTTTTTCATAAATTGGGCCCTTTACTGTTAAACATGTTTAATGAGGCACTAGAACTGGGACGTCTCCCACAGACACTTAATCAGGCCACTATTTCTCTTCTCTTAAAGAAGGGTAAAGATCCACTAGACTGTGCATCCTACCGCCCTATAAGCCTTTTAAATGTCGACCTTAAACTCTTATCTAAATTATTGGCATCGCGTCTGGAATTCCCACTTAATGTACTGATTTCCCCGGCTCAGACAGGGTTTTTATGCAATAGGCACTCATTTTCCAATCTTAGACAATTATTTAACATTATTTACAACACTTCTCCGTCTGACCACCAGGAGGCGCTAATATCCCTTGATGCGGAGAAGGCGTTTGACCGTGTTGAGTGGAACTATCTATTTAATACTCTGGAACGGTTTGGTTTTGGCGAAAAGTTTATTTCCTGGGTTAAATTACTATACTCTGCCCCAGTGGCCTCAGTCAGAACTAATAATAACCAGTCAAATTACTTTCATCTACACCGATCTACTAGACAAGGATGCCCTTTGAGTCCGTTGCTATTTGCAATCGCCATTGAGCCTTTATCAATTGCGCTCAGAACCAACCCTCATATCTCCGGTATTTCTAGATTTGGCTCGGAGTTGAAGGTATCACTTTATGCAGATGACCTTCTCTTGTATGTCTCGGATTTGGCAATCTCGATTCCCGCAGCGTTGTCTACTCTTTCGTCATTTGGTAAAATATCTGGATATAAATTAAACCTTAGCAAGAGTGAACTTTTCCCTATTAGTGCAGCAGCTAGGAATTTTCCCCTGCATACCTTTCCCTTCAGAATCACCCCTGATGGGTTCACATATCTTGGAGTATATGCCTCGCGTAAATATGAAGATTTATACAAGACCAACTTTGCGCCCTTAATGAAACGGGTCAAAGATGACTTTGATCGTTGGTCCCTACTCAACTTGTCTCTGGTTGCTAGAATTAATGCTGTTAAAATGAATATACTTCCTCGTTTCTTGTACCTATTTCAATGTATTCCTCTCTTTCTGCCATTGAAGGTTTTCAGTAAGCTTGACAGTATGATCTCTGAGTTCCTCTGGGATAAGAAGGCACCGAGGCTGCGTAAACAACTCCTACAGAGGCCCAAATCTCTCGGCGGAATGGCCTTGCCTAATTTTAAGTTCTATTATTGGGCCTGTAATGTCAGAATCTTTCAATACTGGGTCTTGTACGAGACCGCAGACGTTCCTCCAGCTTGGCTGACTATAGAGGCGGACTCAGCAGGTTTAGTTTCGTTAAAAGCCTTAGCGTACTCCCCCATTATCTCTTCCACTGCTCCATATACCAAAAATATTATTGTTAAGAAATCTCTGCAAATCTGGAACCAGTTTAGGCGTCATTTTGGGTTGCACGTATTCTCTATTAATGCCCCAGTAGCTGCTAATCATATTTTCCAACCCTCGCTAACGGATTCTGTTTTTTCGACATGGAAAGGTTTGGGTATTTATACCTTTAAAGACTTATACATAGATGGTACCTTCGCGTCGTTTCAACAACTCTCGGACAATTATTCACTCCCCCAACGGTTCTTTTTCAGATATTTACAGGTGCGTAGCTTTGTCCAGAAAACATTTCCCTCGTTCCCTAATCTTCCTGCTGACTCTAATATGGATGTCTTTTTGACCCCGTTTCCGACTCTGAAGGGTGCAATCTCTTACTTATATGACGAAATTTGTGGGCTGCGCCCGGATTCCTTGGACTCCATAAAGACTCGCTGGGAGGTCGATTTGGGAGAGGAGATGTCTGAGGAAGTGTGGAATACCGTTCTATTTCGTATACATAAGTCCTCCATTTGTGCGAGGCATAGTCTTATTCAATGTAAACTATTGCACCGTGTATACTACACCAAGGACAGGTTGTCTAAAATCTATAATGATGTGTCTCCTGAATGCAATAGATGTAAGCAATCTCCTGCAGACCTTATCCATACGTTTTGGCTTTGCCCTTCACTATTCAAATACTGGACAGAAGTGTTTGACTCTCTGTCAGCAATAGTCGGTCAAAGAGTTGAACCCACACCTATGGGGGCTTTGTTTGGGGTGTTCCCCTCAATCCCCTCTCTCTCCAAATCTGAGAAGGACGTATTGGCTTTTATCACCTTACTGGCTAGGAGACTGATATTGCTTAATTGGAAGTCCCCAAACTCTCCTTCTTATACTCACTGGGTTAGAGATGTTATGTACTGCGTAAGGCTGGAAAAGATTAGATATTCACTGAATGGTTCCTCTAATAAGTTCTGGGAAGTTTGGAACCCATTCTTTCAATTTATTCGTAAATTGGACCCCTCTTTATTGGAGGCCGATGAGGTCTATTAGATGTGAAACTACAGAGCACTAAAAACTTTGGACACTGTCTTGTGTTCAAATGGTGACTTCTCTGCTGGATGTCGTAACTCCTTATATGATATAATAAGCTCGTTATTTTTTGTTTTATTTTATTTTAATTTACTTGTTTTGTTTTTTGTTTGTCCCACTTGTCCATCGTTATTATTGTCGTTATTATTATTATTATTAATGTGGTTTACCTCTAATTTATTTTATTAGTTAGTTACTTTTCTTTCCTTTTATTTTTGGGGAGGGGGGTGGGGGGTGGGAGGGCGAAAATGTAATTTTTTAATCTTCTTTATGCTGCCCGGGTTTATGAAGAGAAGCTATTGTTTTTATTTTTTTACCAACATGATCATTTTAATGCTTCTGTGAAAAACCAATAAACAAATTTGTAAAAAAAAAAAAAAAAAAAAAGTATACCATCCTCATCTAGGAAGGCATTCAGACAATACAATTTGTTGCGAGGTGACAACAGGGTTCCCTTGCGCATCAATTCTAGCTCCTCTCCGTATACTTGTTCTTGCCAGGCTCGAATAATGACCTGCTCAGCCTTTTCCCTTTCAGCTACTGTGGAGATGCCATTTACATTACTTTTGCTGGTATATCTGATGATGCGAGCGATAGCTCCAACTGCTCGTGACCAGGTTGATAACTTGCATAAGCGGTCAATGATGCCCCTTTGCTCCGTTGTCTCTGTGTTCAGAGCCAGAGAGTTTCTTACCTCTGGGTCCCCCATTACTAGTTCTGGAATATGATCTTCCGATGCCTTAACCTCTCTCTTCCACAGGAACTGCGGGCCAGAGAGCCAACTTGAAGAGGACAGTTCACTGGCAGTTAGGCCTCTGGAGGCGAGGTCAGCGGGATTTTCCTCAGTGGAAACATATCTCCATTGCTGGGGTGATGTACTAAGGTGTATCCTCTGCAACCGGTTTGCTACGAAAGTGTGGAATCGTCGTGCTTCATTATTAATGTATCCCAACACTACCTTAGAATCAGTCCAGAATACTTCCTCTACTTCCTCTGTGCACCCCAGCTCCTCCTTGAGCATATTGCTCACCTTCACCGAGACAACCGCTGCAGTCAATTCCAATCTGGGAATGGTTGTAATCTTAGTTGGTGAAACACGGGATTTCCCTATGACCAAGGCGCAGTGGACATTTCCTTCTTCATTTTGAAGTCTCATGTACGTACATTGGCCATAACCGGCCATGCTGGCATCAGAAAAATGATGGAGCTCTGTCTTGATTATTTTCCCGAAATTTGCAGGTGCGTAACAACGTGGTGTCTTGAACTTATCTAGATTGGCCAAGTCATTTCTCCATACTTCCCATTGTGGCTGTAGCTCATCAGCCAGAGGATCATCCCAGCCTATGCCTCGTCTGCACATTTCTTGAAGGATCCTTTTTCCTTTCAACAAAAACGGAGCCACAAACCCAAGGGGGTCGTAAACAGAGGCAACTGTTGACAAGATTCCACGTCGAGTCTCAGGTTGGTCTTTGAGATTAACTGCCAGTCGAAAACAATCAGATTCTACGTCCCATTTGATTCCTAATGCTCTTTCCAAAGGCAGCTCTTCGAAAGAGAGATCAAGGTTCTCCAAATCTTTGGCACGTTCAGATGGTTGTATGCTCTCCAAAACGGCTCGGTCATTGGATATGAACTTGTGCAATCTGAGACCACCCTTAGCGCAAAGTTCTTGAGCTTCTCTGGCGAGCTGAATAGCCTTTCCAGTGCTGCTCACACTTGTGACTCCATCATCCACATAAAAATCTCTTAGAACAAACTGTGAGCCCAGGGGGTAAAGGTTAAGATTTTCCTTGGCAAGATGTTTTAGCCCATAGTTAGCGCATCCGGGGGAGGAGACAGCCCCGAAGAGATGGACGTTCATGCGGAATTCCCTGGGGTGTGTGTCCAGATTCCCTCCCTTCCACCAGAGAAAGCGCAGGTAATTACGGTCATCCTTATTTACATAGAACTGATGAAACATCTTTTCGATATCACACATCAATGCGATTGGATGCTGCCGAAATCTTATCAGAACCCCAGTTAAGTTGTTTGTCAAATCTGGTCCTGAAAGCAGATGGTCATTCAAGCTGGTTCCTTTGTGTTTAGCAGAGCAGTCGAACACGACACGAAGTTTGTCTGGTTTCTTAGTGTGATATACACCATGATGGGGAATGTACCATCTTTCACCTTCATTTCCATGGTCTTTGATTTCCTCTGCATCACCTCTTTCTATTATTTCCTGCATGAAAGCAGTGTACCTTTTCTTATAGCACTCGTCTTTAAGCAGTTTCTTTTTGAGGTGGCCTAGTCTCACGATAGCCTGCTGTTTATTGTCAGGCAAGTTAGGTCTCTCCTTAAATGGGAGGGGCATTTCGTAGTGACCATGGTTTGTTTTGTGGATACCTTCGTTCATTTTGTTAAGGAAAGAAATGTCATCTTGAGATACAGCTTTATCATCTGTGTCACCATCCTTAAAATCTGACTCCAACATGCGAATAGCATCAGCAGGGGTGATTGGTGGTAACTCCTTTGTAATGACTCTGTGACATATACTGGTGATGCTAGAAGGGTCGGGATGTGGTGATGCACAGCCCACAATGCTCCACCCAAGATCAGTTTTGACAGCATATGGTTCATTTTGCTGGCCCAGTATTACATGCTTAGGCGCAAATGCAGCGGAGCAATTGTAGCCTATTAGCAGGCCCACGTCGCAATCTTTGAGTGGAGGCATCTCATCTGCAATCTCTAAGAGATGATCCCACTGCCTTGCTGTTTCACAGGTGGGGATGCTGGTTCGATTTGCAGGTATGTAATCCTTTGTATAGACAAGTGGAAGGTCTAGGAAAATGGATGAATTGTATCCTCTGACTCGGATGTCAGAGGTCCTTTCACTGTGTATGAGAGTGTTATTTCCACCAAGCGTGGTCAGTTTCAATTTAACTGGATGCATCTTTGCCCTTAATGACTGGCTCAAGCCCCTTTCAATAAATGTTGTGTCGCTCTGCGTGTCGAGCAAGGCATAAACAAGCTTCTCCGTATTTGGTTCATCCCTAATTGATACCCATACCGGCACAACCATAGAGGTGTTAGAGGCTCCATTTCCGGCCACACTGAGAGATGTTGCTGCAGTTGGAGTGTCAGTATCGTCCTGTGATGGGATGGAAACAGATGCAGATGTCACCGTGCAGCGACTAAAGTCATGAAGGCAAGTCGGATGCTTCGTCTTACAGATTTCACATACAAGGGGATAACGGCAACGTTTGACATTATGGCCTTGTCTTAGGCATCCGTAACAGAGTCTCCTTTCCCTTATATAGTTCCGTCGCTCCTCCAAAGACATTGTTGTGAACTGTACACAGCCCTGAAGTTGATGCTGACTGTCTTCACAGAGTATGCATGGAAGTTTGAAAGCCTTGGGATATTGAGAACCACCATCCATGTTTGCTTGGGTATGGAATACACTGGCCTGGTTGCCCCTCGTTTCCCTGTGCTGTGTTCTTCCCATAGTGGAATCTGCGGATCTAAGTGCATAAAAGGACGTGATCGGATTACAAGCAATTTCTGCCTCCATGGCAACGAAATCAGAGAAATCCTTAAAACTAGGGAAATCTTTGTTGTCATGTAGACGCTGTGCAACTTGCCTGTTCCACATAGACGCAGTCCAGTCGGGTAGTTTTTGTATAAGCCTTTGATTTTCTTCGCAGTCATTTAAAATGTCTAAACCCTTCACGTGGGGCATGGCATCTTGACAGGACCTTAAAAAGTCAGAAAATTCCCTTAAGCCTATGGCATCCTTATTGTTAATCTTGGGCCACCTTGCAAGTCTTTCCCGGAAGGCTCGCTGAATGGTAAAAGGCTGCCCATAGCGCTGCTGCAATCTCTCCCAAGCCTCGCCATAGGCGTCCCCGTCGCTCCTATAAAAGGTGCCCTCCAGAACCTTACGTGCGGAACCACCCACATATCTCTTAAGGTAATACATTTTTTCGGCAGATGAAATGGGCCGCTGATCAACTAATGAGCTGAATGAAGCCTTCCATTCAATGAAGCTTATCGGATCACCCATAAACACAAAAGGCTCTGGAACGGGAAGTCTGTTTAGGGCCATGCTGTTGTGAATTGCCTGCGTGAGGGAAGTAACATCAGGTTGTGCATTTTTCTCCATAGAGATATCCAAATCATGGATGGCATTTGAAACGGACTCTTCTAAATTGATCTTAGTATTAGGGTTAATGTCATCCCCAGTGACCTCCTCTTGTACAGCTTTATTGTACACCGACAGTCTAGCTCGAGCCACTTTAACATCTCTCGCTGCTTGTAGCTGCTCAAGTTCTCCCTTTTGAATTTCGATGTTAGTCCTTCTTTTTTGCTCTTCTACTCGAGCCTCATATTCGGCCTCCTTCGCAGCGAGATCGGCTGCTGCCTCCAGGCGACTGGCTGCCACAGATGGAGCTTTAGAGTGCTGGCTCCTTGTAGAGCCAATTTGTGACGGGGCCCCAAATATGGACTCGGAGGAGTCACGTACACGCAGTTCACGAAGGAGATTGTTTTGTGTATCCGCATCAAATTCTTCGTTTAACATTGCGTCATATGCAATTTGCAGGAGGTCCTTTGAGATTGCCTCACAAGCATCCACCCTGCGCCTTATGTCCGCTGCTGGTGTGGTATGCTCCCTTATTTCAAGATAGAGCTTTAGTACATTCTCCTTACTTTTCACAACCTGATCAATTAGGAGTTCTATTTCGTTTTCTGGAATATTAGATTTCAAACTGCTCCTTGCTTTGCGCACCACTTCCTTCCATTTCTCATACATAGTGAGCAGTGTTCTAACCTTTTTGTCCGAGGTTTCCTTTTGAAAGGCAATCATTTTCTCAGTTGGAGCTTGTTTGCGCTCGCTGCGTCGGGTACCTGGGCTTTCTTCATGGATTTTATCCTGGAGATCCATCCATTTTTCCTTTAGATCCGTCAAGGTTTGTTCTTTAGTAGCAATTGCGTCCTTTAATTTCTGCCTTTCCGCAGGTCCTTTTTCCCCTTGTAAAGTATCCTTTAAGACCTGGATTTCCGTGTTTGTACTTTCCATTTCCTTTTGCAATTCATGGTCTAAATCGGACCCTTGTACCGACACACTTATTTCTGGCATTGTTTGTTTGAAACTGTCACGGAGTACTGGAAAATGACCGTAAAATGGAACCAATAAACCTTTACACACCAGATGCCCTTTTCATGAAAGGCATTGACCTTTATATAGACCTCAAAAAACCACAGTGTTTAAAACTGTATAAAACATTTCAACCCATATGAAAGATGTCACAATCATGTATCAACCTCAAAACCCCTTTTACTCATGGATGGAACAGAGCTTGGAAAACCTTTTATACCATTCTCAAAAAGGTAGGTGAAAATGTCCAGTTCATTTTCCTGTGTAAGCCTTTATTTCCCTGAAAGTGTGCGTGTGATGTTCAATTGTGTGTTTGTGTAATGGAATGATCACCGTCTCTCCTAGACCACTGACCACCAGGAGGCAGGCTGATGGAGGATGGGGTGTAGTAGGCCTAGTCTTGACATGCAGGCCTCATGGAGCGTAGAGTTCTTCCAGGGGGGGGGGGGGGGTCCATGTAGGGCAAGTTTTCACTGTAGCGACCTTAGCTGGCGAATGAGGTGGAAGCCCAACTGATGATTCTTAACTTCTTTATTAAATCAACGTGAAAACTATTGAAGGAAAATAAGCACAAACAACAAACAATCAATGTAAGTCAAAACACAAAACAAAACAAATAGATACATTTCGCAACAATAAAGGCATATCAAAACCACAGCATCAATCAAATCGTATATCAAAACTCCAAATAGCAAAGGTAAAACAGCAGTGTACAAATAGCCCCAACAACAATTTACATTCACCTTGTTCCCTCTCCAGCTAGGTGCTAATGGGTCCAGGTCACTTCAGTGTTTGAGAGTCCAAGGAATCGCTATTAAAAACAATAAGGCCAAAATCAAAATCTTCATTTGTCTCCGTTTTGTCATTTCATCTGTCAATCATGCATCCTACTTACAATAGCTTGTTGGTCCCTTTAAATGTGATCCGATCCAACATCATGTTCAATCACGGCTTGTTTGAGTTTCCCAGAAGTTTCTAGTAACAATAATAAAAGGTAATTAAAATCCTGATCCCACATTCCATTTGTTCATTTTAGCCTTTCAAAAGTGTACTCACTTTGGTAGGTCCTTTGGTCCATTTAAAGCGCATTAACGCGGTCCATCCGAGTGAAAATGTGTTTGTTTGGCAGCGTGCCGAGCAGCAAACATCCCTCTCTCACAGACGCCGAGCTCCCTATGACTCGTCAACAGAGTACTGATGAACAGGTACTTCCGGAAAGTACTTCCTGTCCCTCCGTGGGGCACTGTAGCCCTTCAAAATAAAGGTTTGTCACACCGTTCCATTTCGGGTCCGTTACACGCCGTGCCATGAAGAAAAATGCTCCTGTGTGTGTCTGTGTGTAAGGGGGGGGGGGGGGGGACTTTGGCTGGCAGTGGCCCAGGGGCCCATAGTTTCATGATCAGTCTATGGAGCCGGGGAGCATGCATGGATGGACGCCGCCGAATGTTTGTGAAAGTTGCCGGCAGGGAGGAAAACGGATGACTAATTACGGGCGATTGTCTCAGCGGCTTTTGCAGTGACCAAAACACTGGGATTTTTGGGGAAATCTGATTTAAATTGTATCCTGTTTTTGTTTCTGTGTGTTAAAAAAAATCAAAACGTCATAATAGCTATACGACAAAGCAGCCTCTGTCTGCGTCTGGTTTTCTCTCTGGCTGTAGTTCAGTAAAACAATCTCCAAGCAGCAGCAGCGGTGGGTGGGGGGGGGGGGGGGGGGGGGGGGGGGGGGGGGGGGGGGGGGGGTGGATCAGGGGAGGATTCTGATATGAGTATAGCCGTATATCTGGTGTTTCGCATTGGGGGACGTCTTTTTTTCCCCTGCATCAGCGGCTAAAGACGCGGCTGACAGATCACCCGAAGTGTGGTGGTGATGCTTTTCTGGCTCGCCCCAGACCGTCCCTGGCAACGCATCTCCCTGCCAGGACCTCAGGAGACCTACTGTTTACTCATAGCGTCGGATTACCTTCAACCCACAGTCTTAATAGGCAGATAATTTCAATGACCTTTGACAGGGACATTGAAACAACACATTGCGCTGCTATCATCGGTTTTGTCGTGGTTGGCCCTCGGGGGCAGGGGGAGGATCTAGGAATGGACATGGGGGGGGCAATGCCCCCCTCAATGCCCAGTCTGCCCCACCAAACACAATGGCATGCAAAACAACCCAAGATATTTCAAATTAAAGTGGTTATATTTAAAATGATCTAAAACACTGCTACTGCTACTAAGTAAACCAACAGCATTCCATCATTGAAAACAGAAAACTCTTTGAGTCAGACCTTTAGCTTTATGCATGCTGTGTGTCTGTTGCAACTTCAACATCAACTGATGTTATTATTGACGCTCAATAAAAGTCCTGTGACATTTATTGTTAAAAAAATCATATTTTATCCTATTTTATCATATAGGAACATTATTGTCAGTTCCGAAACCCGTCCACCAGTGGCATCAGGGTTAGGCAACTTTTCTAAGATGTTAATGATGGCTTCCATCGCAACTTTCCAGAAAAACAACAGCCTGCAGTTTCTATTAGCTTGGAACTGCCTCAACTGCCCCACAGCTCTCCGATATGAGACATGGAGGGAAAGAATAAAATGGTTGCAAGACCAATATACATACATACATACATACATACATACAGACAGACAGACAGACAGACAGACAGACAGACAGACAGACAGACAGACAGACAGACAGACAGACAGACAGACAGACAGACAGACAGACAGACAGACATACATACATATATATACAGTATATACACACATACATACATATATACTGTACGTGAGCTGGGCATGGATAAAGAAGAGTGTCGTCTGCTCTGCATTGAGTGAGTGCAGAGGGACATTATTTGAGCGAAGAGGCACCGTCGAGCTCCATGCACGCCACACCACCACGCACGGGCCCTGATTGATGTCGCATGGCGCATCCCTAGCAGTCACCAGTCCCCGCGGCCCCATTAGCGGCTACGGTCTGCGTTACGCTGTCACAGCCGTCACAACACGCACCGTGACAGAAGGGGCTGCACCACAACAACAGCCACGGCCGCCGCCATCACAGGGGGGGATGTAACATGTCTCCTTTGGGGGGGGGGGGCAAGAGAACATGTTGGAGGGTCAAGAGAAAATGGTATGGGGGCGATGAAGCCGCACCCATACCATTTCCGGTTACAGGACTTTTATTAGTCAAGTAAAGCATCAATAATAACATCAGTTGTTGTTGAAGTTGCAACAGACACGCAGCATGCATGAAGCTAAAGGTCTGACTCAGAGAGTTTTCTGTTTTCAATGTTGAAATGCTGTTGGTTTAGTGGTGACACAGCTGTAGTTAGTTAGTAGCAGTAGTAGTGTTTCAAATCATTTTAAATATAAGCACTTTAATTTGAAATATCTTGGGTTGTTTTGCATAGCATCGTGTTGGGGGGGGCAGACTGGGTATTTAGGGGGCATTGCCCCCCCCCCCCCCCCCCCCCCCCCCCATGCCCATGCCTAGATCCGCCCCTGCACCATTGCTGCATAACTTGCATCATGCCTCGTTTGGAAACGTCCTTCACGAGGAGACCAAATTAAACGAACGGCGCATTTCCCATATGAACGCGAGGTCGAAACCGGAGACCCCGCAGCAGGAACCCCCCCCCAGCCCCCCTGATCCCCGTGGGCCCTGCACGTGAATTAAAGCGCTCGCCGCTTCCAGCAGCCACGGATCGCAGCGCAGCATTTGGCATTCATCAAAGATCAATATGGCGCCTTTTTTTCCGTGGCTGGCCTGTTGCCTCCGTGGCCTGCTCTCTGTCCGTAACAATCCACTGGGGATCAATGACTGACAAAAGCCGTCAGATTAGTTGGAAATATTTACACGACAACACAATGTGATGTTCTGTATGTGTGGCGGAGGATGATGATGATGATGATGGCGGCGATGTTTGATCCAGATTCTTCATCACTTCCTGTGGGGGAGTCATAAGGAATGAATGACGCTGTTCTGCACAGGTGCAAAAAAACTAAGCACACAATATGAATCACTATACCCTAATGGTGCTTCTATAAAGAAACACACCAATGTACAGTAATGTCAGGGCGAGATCTATAGGCATGGGCATGGGCATGGACACGATGGCATACAAAACAACCCGAATTTCAAAGATAAGTGCTTACATTTAAAATGATTTGAAACACTGCTACTGCTACTAACTAATTACAGTTGTGTTACCACTAAACCAACAGCATTTCATCATTGAAAACAGAAAACTCTCTGAGTCAGAGCTTTAGCTTTATGCATGCTGTGTGTCTGTTGCAACTTCAACAACAACTAATGTTATTCTTGATGCTTTACTTGCCTAATTTAAGTCCTGCACAAGATATACTGTTAATGTTGTCGGTGAAAGCACTAAAGAATTTAAATGAAAATGGTATGGGGGCAGCGATGAAGCCGCCCTCCCCTCCCCCCCGGATGTAACAGTGGGAAATGTTACATCCGGGTCTGAGTAACGTGGGTAATCACTGGCACTTTTTAAAGTCTGTATTAACCCATAGTCTAACTACTGGTGTGTTATAGTGTATTGCATATTATGCACACCTGACCAGCCCATGCAGGCCCAGAGGGGCCGGTATACAGGCCAGATGTTGAGTTGTTAAACAGACACCCGGCTGCTGAATGTGGACCATGTCTGTAAAGCATTGTATCAGACCCCGGGAGTGTAATCTGCTGTTTAACCCTGCAGCTGCCGCAGCTTTCGGTTTTTCCAGACCATACGTCTTGTCATGTCTTCATTTAATTATCCTGCTATCCCAAACATCCGCACAGCCCTGTTTGTCTTTGTTAAGATACTGTACACATTCATCACCATTACAGGATGTCAATTTGTCAACTCAAATGTCCACTCTATGGCTCTTTCGCAAATGGTTTCCATCGCGACTTGGAAACGGAGAGAGGATGGATAGATCAGGCTAATTAGACAGAGTGGTCTCATCGAATCCTTTCGGGGGTTTTTCCTCCAAACACATGGCGAGCGTATAGCGTACAACGCTAATTGTTTCGGGGTGGCGAGGCTACTTGGATAAACATACAAGACTAGCCTTTTGTTCCCGCTGCGTTGTCAAACACGCCAGCTCGGCTTCAAAGACCCCCCCAACTCCTCCCCCCAAAGACATTTGATTTGAGTTTGGAGATCGGTTAAGAGCGGAACATAATGGATTCCTGCTCCCATGAGGCATTATTGTGGTTCCAGTTCAATCGCCTCGCAGGCTGTGGGAATATAATGTCCGCGTGGGAATGTTCAAGAGCGACTTTTGTCTTTTTTTCCCCGATTCACTATGTATAAGGACGTCTTTAAAGTCGCAGAGCTGGTCTCGTTTCCGTTCGCTGTATACTGTACATCTTTAACTTATGGAACACTGGTTTTCAAAGTGCCGTCTGCGGTCCCTGTGTAGGGTATCTGGGCGCCGTATATGGAGGCCTTTTGGATGGAGGCAGGGGCGGATGTAACATTTCCCAATGGGTGGGGCAGGAGGGGGGGGGGGGGGGGGGGGGGGAGAAAATGGTATGGGGGCGATGAAGCCGCACCCATGCCATTTTTGGTTACAGGGCTTATTTTAGGCAAGAAAAGCATGACTAACAGCATCAGTTGTTGTTGAACTTGCAACAGACACGTGATGTGTTGGTTTCAACGATAAAATGCTGTTGGTTTTGTAGTACAACAATTGTAGTTAGTTAGTAGCATAGTATTTCAAATCATTTTAATTATAAGCACTTTCATTTGAAATATATTGTTTGGTGGGGCAGGCAGGGCATTTAGGGGGGCATTGCCCCCCCATGCCTATGCCTAGATCCGCCCCTGGATGGAGGGAAGAAAAGGTCATTTCATTTCGACAAACCCATGCATGCACGCGCACGCACACACACACACGTAATATATAACCATTAACCAGCGAAGAATGCTGAGAGTTTGAAAAAGGCATGCAAGCAGAGTGCACCGGGCTGATCATGTAACATCATGCATCCTTTTTTAGAGGGGGGAATAACATGAAATGTAACTTTATTTTTTTGTGTTTTTGGTGCTCCCATGTGTGTATTTTCTGTCGCCACAAAGTATCTAGTTTGAAAAATCAGTCTTTCATAAGAGGAGGAGGAGCTTTAATGTAAATTGCTCCCAGGAACAGCTCGTTTTTTGGCCCACCGTGTAATTTCATTTGGCCATTGAGACATTATCAAATTAAAGGGGAAGACCACCCATTTTCAACATTTTAATATGTCATTAATATACCCTAGAGTTGTTGTGTGGACATGATAAAAAAAAAGTTCCCCCAATTCTGTATTTCCTAAAAATGGAGGTCTGAAAAAAATCATTAACATGGTGAAATACATCTGATGACCCCTTTAAAAGGTTAGTTCATTCAAACTTGGCCCGCGGCTTTGTTAAGTTTTAAATTTTGGCCCACTCTGTATCTGAGTTTGACACCCCTTTTCAGTTGCCACCCGAAATAAAGCAGCGGGGTTGGGAAGGAGCGCTTGTTTTATCTGCCGGCTACTACTAGTAGGGCGGGGCGAAGGAAGTTTTACTGAGGTTATGGTTAGGGTTAGGTTAGGTTTAGGCATAGGTTTACTGAGGTTAAGTTTGTGGTAAAGGACTTCAATGTTTTGTCTCTTACAACATTATGTAGGAGTACAATACAGAGAATGTTTGCATTCGCCATCTTTGTTGAAGGAGTCTATCTAGGTCTGAGATAAATAATCTTAATTATCTTTCATAGTGGTTTAAACCCTGTGGAAATGTTGTATTAAGTTTTAAAATCCATTGTTTTTCTGCAAACTTCCTCTCTCCCTCTGTCCATGTTTGATTTGATTCTAGTCCGCATACTTCCATTGCCCCAATTCTGGTTTAGGCATAGGTTTACTGAGGTTAAGTTTAGGGTTAGAGTTAGGTTTAGGCATAGCCTAGTTTTACTGGGGTTATGTTTAGGGCTAGGTTAGGGTTCGAGTTAGACGGTGCTTTATGGGGTAACTAACCCTAAACATAACCTCAGTAAAACTATGCTTCGCCCCGCCCTACTAGTAGTAGCCGGCAGATAAAACAAGTGCTCCTTCCCAACCCCGCTGCTTTATTTCGGGTGGCAACTGAAAAGTCGCGAGTTTGACACCCCTGCCCTACATGGTGTAATTCCTCCTCTCCTTCAGTCTTCAGTTCCTCTTTGTTTATACTGTAATGTCCACCATTGTTGATGGTCCAAGTTAACACAAGATTTAAACAAGCCTGGTTTTATCTAGCACCAGTATTATAATGGCTCTACTATAAAACATCCTGCATATCAGTGCCCCCACCACCTCAGGACATTGTGGTACTGCAGTTAAACTCTCCATAAAAAAATGACAAAGTACGTCTATATCAGTGGTGATTAAGCCTCAAAGTATTAGAAATAAGCTTGAGGGACATACAATGTGATATTAAGTTTAAAAAACATTTTAGGAATCCTTGTTATTTGCGCTTTAAAAGGAGAGTTTGTACTTCTGCCCTTTGCGAGAAGATAACAAAAAGCCAAAGTGGAAGCACATCAGGTTAAAAAAAAATGTACCAGCGTCAACAAAAAAAATGTTGAATGAGGCTCTGAAACACCAGGGAATATAAGAGGTTAGATAGTTTCCCCTCCCTGTGTGTGCACTGTATAATGTTGTCTTGTATTTTGTTTTGTCACCACATCATTAATGTTTTATGTGTGGCTGTAACAGGGGTGAAAGCCCAAAGACAAATTTCCCATGTGGACAATAAAGTTTACCTGGACCTTGCGGTGGTACTGTATTACTACAGTATGCAGTACAAACTTTCAGCCTACCTTAAATCAGGTGCGGATCTAGGCATGGGCATGGGGGGCAATGCCCCCTTAAGTGCCCAGACTGCCCCACCAAACATGATGGCATGCAAAACAACCCAAGATATTTCACACTGAAGTGCTTATATTTAAGCACCACTAAACCAACAGCATTTCATCATTGAAAACAGAAAACTCTCTGAGTCAGACCTTTAGCTTTATGCATGATGCGTGTCTGTTGCAACTTCAACAACAACTGATGTTATTACTGATGCTTTACTTGCCTAATAAAAGTCCTGTAACTGAAAATGCCCCCATACCATTTTCTCCTGCCCCCCCAATTGGGAAATTTTACATCCACCCCTGCCTTAAATGAATGCCATGACACCAAGCTAATGAAGCTGTCTGTCGATCTGACAAAACAACAAGCACACTGGGCATTTACATGCTACCAAGTGAGCATGTTGAACGCATCTTGTGACTGTACAGTATACACATGCAGCCTCGGCCCTATGCATGCAGCACACCTTCTCCAGACCCCCCCCCCACCTCCTCTCTCAGTGGGACGTGCAAGAGGTGGCGGTGCTGAATCGACATGCTGGTGTCTGGCGGAGCGAACCATCGATCCTCGCTGTTGTCAGCGAGTCCTGGGGGTGGGGAGGGATGGATGGGTGGGCAGAGAGAGAGAGAGAGAGAGAGAGAGAGAGAGAGATCTGCTTAGGGCAGCACATAGCATCCCTCCCATCACCCCCCTATACACCATACGTTAAAAGAAAAAAAATCGCTGAGACAGTGAAGGGATGCGTCGGCCCGAGGAAGCCGCGCATGCACTCCTCCCCAGTGATTGGACGTGCGATAGGCCGCGATGTGTAACCGCTTTTGGCACAAACTTCCAAGGTGTACAACAAGGACTACAAGTGCAGTACATCGGCGTGAACATCACACCGCAGCTTGTATATCGTTACACTGCCGCTTGTAGCGATCCACAGGACTTTTATTGCTCTCTACGGGTTTGAGGTTGGGAGGGTTTTGGATTGGCGCCATATGCTCACCTCTGGGCTGGCTTTGTCTGTCCTTGCGGCTCGGCGTGCAGCCGAAGCATTTGCGAGGATATATAGCGGCACGGGTGGATCGCCGAACCCTGGCTATAAAGCCAGGCCAAAACAGCTGTTGGCAAAAAGCAGATTGGTCTGGAATAGCTCAAATGTACACCCATTTCCTACTTCAGAAAATTGGGGTGGCCAGTCAGGATTAGCACATGGGTGTAAAATAGACCTTTAGGTAAGCCCCTCCCCAAACTGATATGGTCCAACCAGAGCTAAGCATAAGCATGTGATAGACAAACCTGATTTGGATTTGGTAGATTTTGAAGGTCTGGTTCCAAAAATGAACCAGTATTTATTGTGTAAAGTCCATGATATTTACAATGGAATGAATGGGCCGGGCTGGAAAGTGTCCTAGGGCTTACCTGAAGGTCTAGTGAGCTATTCCATCTGCTGACAGGCAATATTTCTTGCCAACAGCTGATTCGATCTGGCTTTAGCCAGGCTAGCTTGCCACTTTTAACCCATTGTGTCCTGAACGCGTTTTGGTGTTTTATCTGTTGAAAAATAGCAGATCAACAAGCTCATGTCGCGCCACCGAGTGGCGCGACATGAGCTTGTTGTTCTGCTATTTTTGAAAAATTGTGAAAATGATGCGCAAATCTAAGAATATATTCTATTTGACACCTGATTCTAGTTTCTGACCAGTTTCTAGTTTCTGATGCTATATTCTGACAGATTCTAGTTTCTCTGAAATATCTATCTTCCTGTGTCAGTGATGCTTAACATATTGCCAAGGACCCCCAGAATTATCCATATTTGGCTGCAGACCCCCATCTGAAAACATGTTGTTCTAGGGGATCCCCCAGATGCAAAAAATTGAGTTAAAAATGTTTGCCTCCAAAATAACATATTCAGAGATTTGCAGCACATTTTCACATTTTTTCAAAAATAGCAGAACAACAAGCTCATGACGCGCCACTCGGTGACGCGACATGAGCTTGTTGATCTGCTATTTTTCAACAGATAAAACACACCTTACTGTGATGCTGTCCTCGCGGAGGCACACATAAACCTTCCCCCACGGCGTAACCATGGGGATAGGATGTAGGGGGGGTCCATTTTCCCATGCCTGCACACAGAGCTGTCACTTCACTAGGCCTAGTGTGTCAGAAACAACCTTTTCCTCCAATGCTTTAATGTACCTGCTCATTGTCTCCACAATGAGCCCATTACTGCCTCAACCCCACACCCCAAACCCACACCACCACACCCGCCATCGCCCGGCCAGTGTTGCCAACTTGCCGCATTTGACGCCCCCCCTAGCGCCAAAATTAGTTAAAAAATTCCTGGCGGAAAATCTAGTGCTTTTTTGCTGATAAGTTGGGGTGAAAGTGGTTGGCAGGCGCCAGAGATAAAACTCTCCTTCCTTCCTAGAAAGGACCATTGTAAGCAAATGGACCCTTACAGATCTGTAACTCTTGAGAGCGTGAAATGAAACCAAATGGACCCGTTTCATTTCACGCTCTCAAGAGTTAAATTATATTTAAACACCTGAATTACCTCATTTTCAAGAATCTACACAAGATTTTGTCAGTTATTCTCCGAAATTATTCAGAGGGACTAAACTCAACATCCAATGGTGCAGTCCTCTGTGGCTACAATAGTGCTCCCTGGTATGAAAATGGTTGATAACCCCTATTCCTAGTGCATTTTGTAAGTGCCGGAAGTGCGTTTTGGATTTTGGCAGTTGGCAACACTCAGCCCGGCCATCATCCAGCCAGCCAGCCTGCCAACCCCTCCACTCGCCTGAGTATATATGGGTGGGGGGTGGGGAGGGGCTCTTTTGTCGGTGCATTGCGCCCCTCGCCTAGGCGGTAATCGCCCTGAGAATGGGGCAATTAGGGCCACTGTGTGGGGAGGGGGGAAGGGTGGGGGGGTAATTACCTCAACTCAAGTTGTTTTAATTAGGGCCCTTCTTCTCTGGAGCGGTTTGATGCCGGTGACAGAGGCTCGCTGCGCCGCCCGGCGCCTCTTTGTGATGGAGAGATTTCATCCTACTTGACTACTGCAGTATGGCGTGCAGTGAGAGCCAGCCAGCCAGCCAGCCAGCCAGCCAGGCAGACAGACAGACAGACAGACAGCCAGCCAGCCAGGCAGACAGACAGACAGCCAGACAGAGGGACCCGGGGACAAGTGTTGCCAAGTGGCACTTCCAAAATGCACTAGAATGCGCTAGAGCAGTGGTTTTCAACAGTTTCCATATACCAGGGCCCACTATTTATTCTGGATTTTAACCACGGAGGAATATCACCATTTGGTGTTGAGTTTAGTCTCTCGGACTAATCTGGGAGAAATAACTGGCAAAATGTTGGTCAAAATAACAATTATTTTACATTGTCTAAATGTGTAGTAGATTTTATGAAAATTAGGTAATTCAGATGTTTAAATATAATTTAACTCTTGAGATTGTAAAATGAAACCAAATGGACATGTTTAAGGATCTCAAGAGTTACAGATCTATAAGGATCCATTTGGTTGCCATTGGTCCTTTCTTGGAAGGAAGGAGGACTCTGCCACAAACTTTGGCACTAGGGGGGCCTGGAAAAAGCTAAACATAGCGACAAATGTGCCATGTTGGCAACACTGAGACAGATAGCGGGACCCGGGGGGCCCGGGGAGTTGGACAAGGAGTGGGTGGGTGTGCCAGGCTTAGCAACAAAAAGGGATGGAAATGAGGAAGATGCGCCAAAAATACGAGTTGGGGGAGGGAGGAGATATACTGTGCAACTCAGCCCTGGACGGTTAGCTCAACCGTCTAGGCAACCTTGAACGCTGGATTGCCGGGGTGAGCTGTGGGTTCGACTCCCGAGCCCCGACCGGGCTTTACCACATCTCTCTCCCCCTTTCCTGTCTGCTGTTCCATATCTATGAAGGCAAAAGAAAGCCCAGCCCTGCAACACATATGTCAAATTCAAGGCCAGCGGGACAAATCAGGCCCACAAATTGTCCCACAGGATGATATTGAATTAGTATTCGAATTTTGCAGACACCATGATAAGAAATGAACGCAACTATTTGATTTACTTTCTCATTTTGTCATGAAAGCTGCATTTATCTTGCTAGTAAGGGATATGCTTTCTATTAAGGAATTACTTTGCTGCTGTTTGCCTTGGACGCCCTCAGAAACCATGTTGAAAGACTGTCCGACAGCTCCGGCCCTCAACTTAAGACCAGGGGTGTAGTGGAGGGGGGACGCCGGGGGACAGCTCACAGTTTGCACTTTACTGGTATGTTGCACTATTGTTTGTCTCGTCTATATATTGTCTCGACTTTGTCTTATTGCACTGTCTATTGTCTTGACTATTGTCTTATTGCACTGTCTATTGACTTATTGCACTGTGGGAAATGGAAAAGCTATTTCATCCGTGTGTGTGTATATATATATATATACACTGGAGTGACAAATAAAAAAAACCTGAACCTTCAACATCTAAAATATTTTTGGGGCAAAAGTAGGTCTATGTTGTCTTTTATGGATACAATTAGGAATTGTAAACAATCTTTCTCAATCTGGGTGTGTTGCGCAGCTGCACGCAAATGCGCATGCAAGTGTGCATGCACATGTCTTGAAGGGGAATTCCACTCATTTTCCTGTCATTAATATACCTTAGAGATGTTGTGTGGACATGGTAAAAAGTTTCCCCCATTCTGTGTTTCCTAGAAACGGAGGCCTGAAAAAAAACCATTAGCATGGTGAAATACATCTTAATGACATCATCAAGATGTGCTTCACCATGTTAATGAGTTTCCTTTTTTCTGAGAGTGCACAAATGGAACCAAAGCCTCCCCCCACTTCTAAAAGTCCCACTACAACACTGATTACGACACTTTTCCCCCCATTTTTGGCCCGCCGTGTGCTTTGAGTTTGACATCCCTGCCCTACAAGATTCACTTTTGATAGCTGTGTTACTCAGCACTGCAACATCACGGCAACATCTTTTTAAATAGCTTCTCTTAACCAACAAATCATCTCCATAAGAAATTGAACCAGGGCTGGATTTAGCCAGCCCTGCTAGGTGGGCTGGAAGAATGGCAGGGTGGGCAACTCCAGAGTATTTTCATATGAAGTAGTGGTTGCCAATCTTTTTGACACCAGCACCCACTATTTATTCGGCATTTAAGCCACAGACCACCATTTGATGACATTTTAGCCCCACAGACCCCAAAACTAAAAAAATATTTTGCTTTTGTCCACAATTCCAGGCGGGATTTGGGAAACAATTAGTTAAACATACAGATCAAAATGACCATTAATCTTCTAATCTACATTATAGACTTGGGCTAATTCACATGATAAATATTTTATCTGGTTAACCAACTGTCCACCATTTAGCTGGGGACCACCTGGACCTCGCTCAACCACTGGAGGTCCCCGGACCACTGATGAAAACCAGTGGGCTCTGCCCACCCATGCCCCCCTGTAGATCCGGCCCTGAACTGAACAAGAAAAAAAAAGAAAAGTAGATTTCCATGAATTATGAGTTGTGACGACGATTATGAATATTGTTTCTGGACCGCAAGTGGAAAAGTATGGAGGGGGGAAAAAAGGCACCATGCAGGAATATGTATTACAGACAGCAGAGAAAATTAGACAACGGGCTTTAATGAATCCTCCAGGCTTCGCTGAAAGGCCTGGGAACTACCAGCATGACAGAGCGCTGTCATAAAGATTCCCCCTATGAGATTCCCCTCTTCAACCTCGTACCGCCGTGCATGTGGCTTGTGACCCTTGTGGGTGGCCATCTCAAGTATCCAAAGAGCCAAAGGACGTGTGGACACACGGGGGGGTGGGGGGTGTTATGTGTAGGGCAGAGGGTGGCCGGGTCAAAATCCCCCCCAAAAATGAGGAGGACATGACATTCCCGAAACAGCCCCGACTTGGAAAGACGACTCTTGTCTCGTTCAGCCGTCTCGAGCGCGCTCCAAAAATAGTAAACGAGTCGCGGTCGAGATCGTTTTATCGCCAGCCTCCACCCCGCAGACCATAATCCCTGTGATCAGCAATCCAGCATTGGCTAATAAAGACGGTTAAAACAATATCCTAACGTTTTCACAACAGTCAGCCGGTGAGCGATCGCGGGGGCTTATTTTGGGCGCAGCTCTCGATGTCTTTGGCATGGAAAGGTCGTAATTTTGCTTCGACATAAGACCGTGAACTCGGCCCACGCTGGCGTTTGACCGGGAGGGTGGCGGATGGCCAGGCAGCCGGCCATCCGGATGGACAGACGTTTTCGCTCACTTGTTTACTAAACATCCATCTTTTTTCTCCTCTCTCTTTGAACTTCAAGACCATGACGATTGAAATCCCCCTTTGATGCAGACAACGGGGGTACAGTGCGTGCGAAGCGTGGGCCGAACTCCTGGCCGTGACAGGCACTCATAACTCAAAACATCTGATGAAGATGTTTCAGGAGTGCGGGAGAATGCACTCCAGCCGATGTGTTGATTGGCAGGCGCCCCCCCTCGAACTTTTGATCCCTGCATGCGCGCGCAATCCGCGCATGTCCTCCCGCCCGCCCGCCGCCGGCCTATATCTGGGATACTTAACATTTAGCAACACGATGCATGGGGGCAGCCCTGCAAGTGGGAGCCACGCATACGACTTTTATGTCCGACGGATAAAGTGCTTCAGTTCATGCCCCCATCTCTCTGGCATATACAGTAATACACACTTAAAGGATGCGGTTGCCATATACATTTTTTTGCTGAGGCTAATCCCCCCATGCAGGCAGCAGGTTGTAACTCTTCCTGGCATCGTGGCACTCACGGCTTCTTCCCCCGTCGTTTAAAAAGCCTCCAATGACAGACATGTGTTTCGTATATAAGACCCCTCTTCAAACGTGAATGAGTTACTGTGATTGTCGAGCGACCGGGGGTCCCCATGCACGTTGTGTGACGTGTAATCCGTCTTGGGGAATATTCTGCGGGCCGTGCTGCGTGACAGATGTTGCGGTGGAGGAGAAGGAGGGAGTCCCACGGGAAGGGTTGGAGGTTTTTGTCTTGTGAAAGATGAACTGGCTGCACCTAGGAAAAACGGGCGATGCTTGATGAAGCGCAGTGACGCGGGTGAGACGGACAGACGGACCTCAGAGGGGCGAGACAGACCTGAGGGGGCAGGGTGACCTAGACATAAAGATCGCGAGGAGGACCTCATAACGGCGACCCCCGTGACCCCTCCTCAAAGCCTCGATCTCCGAAGGGGCTTTTTATTTGCTTTTCAGGGCAGGTGGATCCCACCGCGGGGTCAGAGGAGCGTAAAACGAGGAGATATATACCCCCCCACCCCACACCTCCCTTTTCTGCTATTTCCAGACGGTTCCTCATGCATGCCAGGGGCGGATGTAACATTTCCCATTTGGGGGGGCACGAGAAAATGGTAACCATACCATTTTCTCTGGTTTCGTCTGTTTTTCTCTCTGGCTGTAGTTCAGCAAAACAATCTCCAAGCAGCAGCAGCGGCATGGGCGGATGTAACATGTCCCATTTGGGGGGGCAAGATGGAGGGGCAAGAGGAAAATGGTATGGGGGCGGCTTCATCGCCCGTGTCGCTTCGCGCCACGGGCGATGAAGTCGCACCCCATACCATTTTCGGTTACAGGACTTTTATTAGTCAAGTAAAGCATCAATAATAACATCAGTTGTTGTTGAAGTTGCAACAGACACGCAGCATTGCATAAAGCTAAAGGTCTGACTCAGAGAGTTTTCTGTTTTCAATGATGAAATGCTGTTGGTTTAGTGGTGCCACAATTGTAGTTAGATAGTAGCAGTAGTAGTGTTTTACATCATTTTAAATATAATAAGCACTTTAATTTGAAACATCTTGGGTTGTTTTGCATGCCATCAGGTTTGCTGGGGCAGTCTGGGCATTTAGGGGGCATTGCCCCCCATGCCCATGCCTAGATCCGCCCCTTATGTATGCCCTCCTCACTGGCAGTTACGATGGTGTGGGGAGGTGGGGCAGTGGAGGAGAGGGTCAGGGGAGTCTCAAACATCTCTGACACTCTGCACTCACTACTTCTGTCAACAAGTCCGCTAATGTTTCTCCTAGGACGGTAGAAAACACGGCGGACTTGGTCCGGTTACACGCCGGAGCAATTTTTAGAGTTTGCTGTTCGCACTAGTGTTCGGGGTTTTAGAGAGGGGGTCTCTGTACATTGACATTAAATGCCCCTGTATAAGCACAAACTTTTACGGTGAGTTCTTGCGAGTGGTTATTTCTGAGCACTCATCATCCGTGTGTTTTAGATTACTGTAGTGGTTAGTTTCTCGTGTAGGAGGACGACGCTCCATCGTAAACGAATAGACGCGGAGGCTTGGGATAGTGTGAAGAATCGTATCGGCTTTCTTTGCGCCACAGAGAAATATTAAACGCCACGATGATGAGCCCCGTGTACACAAGTAAGAACAGAAGTGTACAAGCATGTGTGTTCTCTATTACTTCAGTGACTTTGAGATTGACGGTAGATTGATTGCGCAACGTATAATTAGTCGCTGCCGGCGTAATTACTTCGCTGCTCACTGTCTGCAGGAGTTCCCACACAGAAATAACTTTGACTGTATTTAGAACCCACATCCACTGCCAGTGTTTTCACTGTTTCAATGCCCATGATCCACCTGATAGATCTCTCTCTCTATCTCTCTCATTGTCACATGGCATATTCCAAACAGGGCCGGATGTAACATTTCCCAGTTGGTGGGTCAGTCAAAAATGGTATGGGGTGACCTCATTGCCGGTGAAGTCGCACCCATACCATTTTCGGTTGCAGGACCTTTGAGTAGGCAAGTAAAGCAACAATAATAACATCAGTTGTTGTTGAAGTTGCAACAGACACACAGCATGCATAAAGCTAAAGGTCTGACTCAGAGAGTTTTCTGTTTTCAATGATGAAATGCTGTTGGTTTAGTGGCACAACTACTGTAGTTAGTTAGTAGCAATAGTAGTGTTTCGAATCATTTTCATTATAAGCACTTTAACTTGAAATATTGCAATTTGGGTCGTTTGCATAACATCATGTTTGGTGGGGCATTTAGGAGGGAATTGCCCCTCCATGCCCATGCCTAGATCCGCCCTGATTCCAAATCAAACAGACTCCTACTATTCCGTATCGGTCGGCCCTCCCCCGCTCCTGCCCAGCCCCAGCTATATCTACCCACGTCCGCCGTCCTCCGTTGCATCTCGGAGCGGAAGTCTTCCCTCCAATTAAAGGAGAGGAAAAAAACATAAAAATAAAAGCCTGACAACTAGTGCAGAATGAGACAAATTCAAGCTTGGCCAAAAAGCTTTGATCCCAGTCTTGGTTGTGTTGTTGGTTGAGGAGTGTTATCTTCAGAGCGAGGAGGAAGCAGCCTGAGCCTCTCCTCTCTCACACTGGCCTTGTCATTTAGCTCTATCCCTCTCCTCTCATCTCATCTCATCTGTGGGGGGAGGAAGTCAGACCATGCAGCTACAGCGCTCATCCTTTTCTCTAACAAGGTCCTGAACCAGACTTTGTCTGTCTGTCTGTCTGTCTGTCTGTCTGTCTCTCCACCAGACAGTTAGAAATAATTAAGGCCACTGATGGCGGAGCTGGTGGGGAAGAATAACCAATTTACCTACAACTGCACTACAAGCACAATGTTGCGCCCAAGATTGAAGAGTGGTTATTTTATTTACTCTTCACTTTTCAATACGATTTTTGACTAATAGTGTTAAAGTTGTTCAAAAAAACACACAGGACACAGTGACTGCAAACATTGATGATTGATCAATGTAAAGAACACGAGGGATGGTCAAACATTTATGGTACGGTCACAATAAATCGGCTGCATGGAGACTTGTTTACATTGTGTGTGTGTGGTTTTTTTTATATATATAGAAGGTAATAGAGGCAACCTTTTAGCCAAAAATGAAAATAGATATGTAGCTATAGTTTTTCCCTTTTCCCCCTTTACGTTGCTTCTACTTTGACGCTGCAGCTGTTTCCCTGCAGACAGACAGATGCTTTGTCCTGCAGAACTTTGTTGTCAACAAATCGTGAAAACAAAACGTTCATCGGCTCAGGAAAGGCGGTGCTAATTTGTGAAGGGGGGGCAGAATTAATCATAGCACATCAGTCTCCACCAGAATTGTAATGAGCCAAAAGAGTGGAGGTGAGGTGGTTTCTGTATTTTAAGTCTGTTTAAAAACACAATGTCTGTACACACCAAAGCTGTCTCTATCACAGTAATGCACATGATCAACAAATACACACATGGGGCTGCTAAAGAGGTGGGAGAATTGCAATTATAACTCCCCTTTAGTTCTCCTGATGGATGGTGTAAAAAATAATGAAGCAAATAATGATGTATGATGTATTGGCCAAACCCATTCTTTCGCTTTTTCGATTTCTTAACAAGCCCCGGAAAAACCAGACACTTTCTGCCGGCAGCCAGTTTAGAAATAATTACAGCAGAGAGTCTGTCTCTGACCTAACAGAGGGCAACGAATCCATAATGCGCTGTACGCCGAAACTCTGCTAACAATGGAGCTATTATACTGTAACAGACAGTATAATAGGAAAGAATACAGAAAGAAAGAAAGAAAGAAAGAAAGAAAGAAAGAAAGAAAGAAAGAAAGAAAGAAAGAAAGAAAGAAAGAAAGAAAGAAAGAAAGAAAGAAAGAAAGAAAGAAAGAAAGAAAGAAAGAAAGAAAGAAAGAAAGAAAGAAAGAAAAGTATCTACATTAAAGGGGAAGTCCACCCATTTTCAACATTCAACATTTATTCAACATGTCATTAGTATACCCTAGAGGTGCTGGGTAAACATGATAAAAAAGTTCCCCCATTTTGTGTTCCCAAGAAATGGAGGTCTGAAGAAAACCACTAACATGGTGAAACATCTTGATGACATCATCAAGATGTATTTTCACCATGTTAATGGATTTCTTTATACGCTTCTTTTTTCTGAGAGCGTACAAATGGAACCAAATGAACCCGTTAGGGTTTGGTTGCATTTGCACACTCTCAGAAAAAATGGGTGGAATTCCCCTTTAAGTACATTTTACTCATGTATTGTAGGCTATACTGTAATTTTGAGGGATTTCCTATACCTTATAATTATAGTATAATTTCCAGTTTTCAGTATATGCCTACATTCAAGCTCCTATATGTAATTGTATTGCCAAAAGAATAATTACATGATTTTTTATTGTTTTTATGTTTTTCATGAAGTCTTCCTTTAATTAGCTGATCTCAAGAAAAAAAAAGAAAAAAAAAATCTAGTCTTTTTGACACCTCTAGAGGTTGCAGGAGACCTCCAAAGATACCCCTGGAAGCTTTGTCATTGGCTAACAAATAGTCCAGACGAGACTATTTGTGAGCCAATTAGGAGGAGCCTCACTGAGCCGCCTCTGATTAAGGAAAAAGGGACTGGGGAGTCAATAGTGGGGGTGGTGGAGGACTATGATTTTTATCTATGGCTCCATAGATACTAGATGCTTTCATTAAGTGATCTAATAACGAAACTGTCTAAGATAAAGAAGAAAAAGGGAAAAATGCAATTAATTCTGAGATTTATTGCTTATATGTACTTTTATGTACACTTTCCCAGCAGGAGCCCCTACTATTGTATACTGTATATAAGACAAGGTGCAGAACTTTCTATCCTTTTCGTACTCTCAAGTACAGTACCATGTATGTTTGCACTTTTGCTCGAGTGGAATCTTGAATTTTGGACTTTTCACTTGCGAGTATCGACTGTGGAAACACAAGTACCTTTTCTGCAGCACTTGATAAAACAATAAGCCACAACAAAGACCCCCTCAGACTCCTCCCTGTGATGCACACTGTGTGTTTTGCTGTGGGGGTGTGTGCCACATGGGAGGCCCAGCAGAATGCAGTGTGCTGCCTGCCAGAGTGTGCTGTTTAATTGGCTCCCTGGTGCTGATCACGGGTTGGTAGTGTGTCCAGCCTGCACTCCTGGAGCATGCTGCCGCTAGCCGCCCGCTAGCGCCTCGCTGCCCATTAAAACTGACACTTTAACATCCATCATGGTGGAACGCTTCCAATTTCACCTCCCATCTCTGGGAGAGAGATAGGGAAAAAAATGAATAAATAAAATGAATCCCTGACCAAACTGTCTGGTTCCTCCTCTCCTATGACTCCCGTTCTCAAAGTGGGGGTCCGGGGCCCTGAATTTAAAATAACCCCATCTCACCAAGCCCCGAAAAAGGCCATTTTGTGAAAATGAAGTCTGCAAATGATATCTATGTTTTTTATGGGGAACCTTTTAAAAGAATCAAAACGAGTCAAACATGCTTAAATTAAGGCTGTTTAAAATAACAAATTAATGGGAATAAATTATTTTTTTAATCTGATTTAAAAAATTAACGCAATTAACTTGTGCACTCTGACTCAACCCACTGAGCATTTTCTCATAAAAAAAAATGGGTAGAGCATGGTTTTACGAAGACATATAGCTATGTCTCTCCCTGTAACCAGAGCCATAGCGTATGGAGGGATCCACAAGACTTGAGGGCTTGTAGATCACCTATTTTGACAAATTTAAGAGATCTTTTTCCAGATCCTGTTCCCTTTTTTTAATGTTCAAATCCCATACAGGAAAACATGGCATATTTTGGACATAGTTTGAATGGTGATTAATCATGATTAAATTAATTTCGATACTGTGATTAATCTGATTAAAAGCCCTAGTTTAAATAAATAAAGAAAAAATACTCCATTAAAGCTGGCTAAATGGTTGGATAGGGGGCAACATTTATTTCTATAATGGTGCATTAAAGGCAATTGATTATATCAGATCTGGGAATCTGGCCAAAGTGTCTGCACCGGAGCATCACCACAGTAGTCCATGGAGATGAAAAATAGCCCACCTGACCACCTCTGCTTTGACGGCCCCCAGTGACCAGCCCACCATTTGGAACCCCGACCCACCTCCCCCGTCCACCCGACATCTGACACTCTCACTGAGATCAAAACCTCCCACCCTCCCCAGCCGGGGGCTTCACTTTGAAAGTGAAAGTTCTATAGTGACCCTGTTTGTGTAGAGAGGGGGGGGATAAAAACAGTGCTCTCCCCCTCCTGTCAATTTTCTCCTCTTGATCAACGCCCTCAGAGCGTGGGGTCAACCCACGGCGCTCCACCACTCCCCCCCCGTCCCACTGTTGGTTGACATCTGGCATAAAGTTCAGGGATGGTGCTGGTTGGATGGGGTGGGGGGGTATTCTGAGTGGCACAAGTGGTGACTTTGTGTGTTGAGGATACAGGTAGCCTGGTCAAAGCCAGACTGAATCAGTTGTTGGCTTTTTTTCTCTTTTCTTTTTTGTCAATAGCTGATTTAGCTGACCTTATCCAGATGCTATCACGGGTGCCTCACTGCCAGGGGCGGATACAACATTTCCCAATTGGGGGGCAGGAGAAAATGGTATGGATGCAGCTTCATCGCCGTGGCGCGAAGCGTCACAGGCGATGAAGCCGCACCCATACCATTTTCAGTTACAGGACTTTTATTAGTCAAGTAAAGCATCAATAATAACAGTTATTAGTAATATTCAGTTGTTGTTGAAGCTACAACACACAGCATGCATAAAGCTAAAGTTTTTTTTGTTTGTTTTAATGATGAAATGCTGTTGGTTTTAGTGGTGACACAGCTGTACTTAGTTAGTAGCAGTAGTAGTGTTTAAATCATATAAGCACTTTAATTTGAAATATCTTGGTTTGTTTCGCATGCCATCGTGTTTGGGGGGGGCAGACTGGGTATCTAGATCCGCCCCTGCTCACTGCGCATAATAGTAAGCTGTTCTTGCAGATTTCACACTCTCTATATTCATTTTTTAATTGTTTTAGTTTGTTTGTTTATTTGGTTGTCTGTCTTCATTCTTTCTTTTTTGTTTCCTTTTTCTTTGTATGCATTTATTCTAAATTAATGCAAGAACAATATACAATATGGACAAAACTTGCAATGATTTAATGAAACAAACAGGACCCCAGCTCCTTAATTCTGGGGCATTTAGAAGAAAATAAAATAAATAAAAAATGCAGACAATCTACCTTTCAATGGAATATGGAGCTTGTAGATCAAGTGTTTTTAAAGGGATTAGACCAAGTAATGTATCTAGCCCTGCAGGACCCCAGTCAAGTATACTTTATAAAGTTTGAGTCAATCCATCCATCATCAACCACTTATCCGTGGTCGGGTCACACGGGCAACAGCTCCACTCCAGGAATAATGCAAGTTGGTAAGTTTGAAACATTAGTAAAACATGTGTTTAAATCATCCATTTGAAGAGAAGTCAAAGTTTATGGAAACCAAATGCAAATCAACAAATCACTCTGTAAGAATATGAGGACGTATTGTTTTTTACAATTCAACCAGATTGCATGTGTTTTGGGCCAGACTTGACAGTGCGACTGCATCGACTCTTGTTTAGAACACAACGTTCACCCGGGAATATTAAACAGGTGCTGGATGGAGCCGCGTTTACATCACGGAGACAGATCGTGCCGAACGGCCCGGAGTCCTGTAAACATGTGTCCTTTAGAACACCCGAGCCAAGTCAACAAACAAAAGACCTTTGGCCCGGTTTCAGAACTGACAGCTTACACTAATTTCACTTGATCTAAAGAGCTGTTTGTGTTCAGAATAGTGACTTTGTTGTGGTGCTGGGCACCAGCCCCGCTCGAAATAACTCTGAAATGAGACGTTACGCTGAAGATGGTATGGTTGCTATTTACGGTGTGACAGATACCAGCGAGGCCCGCTAAAGATAAGCCCTAGTCTCTCTCTGTCCAATAACTTTGTGACATTTTTGTGGATGGATTTTTTATGTGTTTTTTGGGGCTAGAGCTGTTCCTGAAAGGCCAGTCATTTCTTTTCTTTTGTATCACTCCACTGTAGTCGCAGTCGCATAGTGGTGGACGTAAACTTGCAACACATCTAGAAGGAGTATAATGGCTTCATTCTCACCACAGATTGGTATGGGAAAGTTTACAAACCACCCAGCGACTGGAATGGTTCTTGGCAGATGTTTTTTTTTTCTTCTCCCTCTCCTCAGGAGGGGCGAAAGCAATCGTCGAGCGCAACGGCCGTCGCGACGGTTTTAGAACCGTTGCAACCATTTTTGCATAACAATCGCAACTGTTTTGCATAACAGTCGCGGCAGTTTGCATAACGGTCGAGGGTTAAGTTTGTGGTATAAGACTTCAATGTTTTGTATCTTACAACATTATGTATAAGTACAATACAGAGAATGTTTGCATTCGCCATCTTTGTTGAAGAAGAGTCTATTTACGTATGTCTGAGATAACTAATCTTACTTATATTTCATAGTGGTTTAAGCCCCGTGGGAATGTTGTATTAAGTTTTAAAATCCATTGTTTTTCTGTAAACTTCCTCTCCCCTTCGTCCACGTTTGGTTGCATTCTACTCCATATACTTCCATTGCCCCAATTCCAAGTCCAATACAATGTTGTACTATTAGCGACATCTCCTTGGCATTCTTTATGTTATATCTATGCTGATTAATTGGGGTTAGGTTTAGGCCTAAGTTTTACTGAGGTTATGTTTAGACTTAGGGGTTAAGGTTAGGTTTAGGTTCTGGTTTAAGGAGTTCAGTGTTTGTATCCTACAACTGTATTTAGGAGTACAATACAAAGAATGTTTGCCAACTTTGTTGAAAAAGAGTCCCCTATAGTCCGCCTATTAGATACTATAGAAACCCAAAACAACAAAGAAACATTCTGAGACAAAACAAGCTGATGACCCAAAAAATTGCATCTATCTGAGAGAACTAATATTACTTATCTTTCATATTGGTTTAAACCCTGGCAAAATGTTGTATTAAGTCTTAGAATCCAATGTTTTTCTGCAAAGGGTTAGGGTAGGGTTTAGTAGGGAAAACGGTCGACCATTATGCATAGCGGTCGCAACTGTTACGCAAAATGGTCGACAGTTATATGGAAAACAGTCGCGCTTATAAAACTGTCGGCCGAGAATTGCCTTCGCTGGCTCTCCTTTCTTTCACCCGATGTCCCTCGAGTAGGTGAAAAGTCTTTGGAATTGCTGGGAGCGGCGACCTTTTTGCAAACCCTGTAGTGAGAATCTTTGAAGAAAAAGTGTATTTTTCAGAAAAAAAAAATCTTTTTATATGTTGCGATGCCAGGGTGAGAGCGGTTAGGTCTCTCCAGTCTGATTAGTGGAGGGCTTTGGTGGTAAAGCGCTCTGGGATGCTTGTGGCTTCCCGTTTGGAGGCTTTGACAGGCATCCAGATCGTCTTGTGGTGTTTCCCCCAGAATAACTTCTCCCAACGCTGGCGAGACCTGGTATGCAGCAGTGGAGACGTCTGACCCCCGTCGCGAAGATTAGACCGATCGCAGTCAGCGATGAACCATGGGAAAAGTAAACACGTTTTCTTCTTCTTCCGCGTATTCCAAACTGCACAATCTGAGAGCTGATGAACCGTTGCCTCTATGGGCAGGGGCGGACCTAGGCATGCGCATGGGGGGCAATGGCCCCCCTAAATACCCAGTCTGCCCCCACAAACACGATGCCATGCAAAACAACCCAAGATATTTCAAATTAAAGTGCTTATATTTAAAACGACTTGAAACACTACTACTGCTACTAACTACAATTTTGGCACCACTAAACCAACAGCATTTCATCATTGAAAACAGAAAACTCTGAGTCAGACCTTTAGCTTTATGCATGCTGCGTGTCTGTTGCAACTTCAACAACTGATGTTATTTTTGATGCTTTATTTGACTAATAAAAGTCCTGTAACCAAAAATGGTATGGGTGCGACTTCATCGCCCGTGGCGCGAAGCGACACGGGCCATTTTCTCTTGCCCCTCCAACATGTTCTCTTGCCCCCCAAATGGGACATGTTACATCCGCCCCTGTCTATGGGTTTCGTCATGTGAATGAAGATGAAAAGATAAACACAACCAAGTACATTTGCTCAGTTTGTAACTAGCTCCGTCGCTATGTACGTGCAACAATACAAACTATTGCCCTCACGCAACAATAGGCCTATGTTGTTGTTCGCAACCTTTGACTGCTCCAACGGTGACGCGATCCCGCACTTTTTATTAACCAGTCTGGTGGGCCTGACATCCGTGGAGCCATGATGTTCATTATACTACTAAATTAAGTGTAGATGTTCTAATCTAGTGGTTCCACAGAGCCGGTTCTTTCAGCCAGAATCTCACTCGGGAGGGAGCACGGAGCGGATGTGTACAGTCCCCTTCACAGCTGCAATCGATACGTTCTGCCCTGCGAGAATGTGATGCGTGAATAGATAATTGCACTTTAGCGTGTCTGTGTGTGCGTGTGTGTGTGTGGGGGGGCTCCAGGAACACCGTAATTACTCGCGACGGCGTGTGAATAAGAAGTGCCGGTCATGATCTTTTATTCGGCGGCTGCAAGGGAGTATCCGCCGTTTAAAAAGGAAGCTTACACAGACTCACCGCGGCCGAGTTCAACAAAAAAAAGTAGGTTTGCGTGCTTTCAACCTGAGATGCTGAGCAAATAATCCTGCAAACTTTGAAAGCCAATTATTAATCAGTGTTGGGACATGTGCACTACGTAACTCAATATATTACATAATATATTACCAAAATGCAGTAACTTTTAATATAAATATATTACTTAACTAAACAATCTAATATACTTTTCTTTCTGCATTATTGCATTACTGTCAATATTACTTTCTGTCAATCTGTCTCGTTGAAAATGTTCTTGTGAAATTTTCTTGACAACTGCAGAGTTAAATAATTACTTATTTTCTATAGTTTGTCATCAAATTATTTATTCAGGCGGACGTTTTTTCAAGTTGATTTCACATGGATTTCCCAGATAGCCAAGTGCACTTTCTTTATTGTAGCTATGCCACTGGCCTACACAATATTTGATTAATAGTGACACTAAATATTTAATTATATATTTTGCACAACATTTTTCTTTTAAGTAATATGTAATAGTAATATTAGTGTAATTACACTTGCTCAGACAGCAATATTGTAATACAATATATTGCTTTAAAATGAAGGTAATAAGTAATAAGTAATACATTAACAAGGTATAGTAATATTCCCAACACTGCCAATTATAGACAATTAGGACAGAATATAAAATACCGGACAAGTATGTCTTGAGCATGTGACCGTAGAGATACTGTGTAATTATTTGCGTGACTTGGGGACAGAGTCTGGCGGATTAATATGAAACAACAACCTCTTTGCGGCGCTACAAAAAGCATACGTGAAAAATACAGGTCAAGGGTTCATTTTGGTCATTCATACAGTAGGTAGTATGTGAAAAACAATGCAATGTGGTGACGCTATAACAAGCCATTCTAGAAAACGTTGGGCAAAGGTAAACCGTTGGCATCCAACAAATTAACCATGCCAGAGATTAGCTGGTAGACGGACGGACGGACGGACACGCAGACGGACAGACACATGGACGGATGGAGTGCAAAACATACTCCCCCACCATGCTTTTGGTCTGGTGAAAAAAAAGTCATGTCTCACTTATGGCCTCACAATCCTTTTTTCAATGCTAATACAGTAGAGTACATTGATACAACTTATACAAATGGTATGGCTATATTCGTTCCCACTATTAATCTGATTAAAAGTTTTAACACGATTAACTCATGTGCACACTAGGGCATTAACCAAACACGTTTTTTGCTAGTCGAATCGAATACTTTGGTAGTCGAATAATTGTCGACTAGTCTATAGTGATATATATATATTTGTTTTTTAGCCAATAAAATGTGTGATTCTGGACTTCCCATTGAAAAAATACATACCTATTACACTACTGTAACGCAGTTACATTATGACATGAAAAATGAGCAATCAACCTACAATTACTTAGCCTGGGTTCAGCCCACAGGCCCCGCCCACTCAGCTGGGTTCTCTTGAGCCATGGCTCAGAGTCTGACAATCAGGCTAACAATTACTGCCAACACCACAGCACACATCCACAATGCCTGCTGCAGAAATTTGAAATATATATCAAAAAAATATTATTACCGAATAATGAATAGTGAATTAATAGTCGAATACTGTTTTGCTAGTCGAATAATCGACTAGTCGAATATTTAGTTAATGCCCTAGTGCACACTGAGTCAACCCACGGTGCATTGAAGAAAATGGGTGCGGTTTTACAGAGACATAGCTGGTCTCTCCATAGAGTATAGCTTGAGGGATCTACAACATTTAGGGACTTGTAGATCACCTATTTGGCTAAATATTTAAAAGATAAACAGATTTTTTTCCACCAGATTCTGTTTCTTTTTTTATGTACAGTAAAACATGGCATATTTTGGACATAGTTCAAATGGTGATTAATCATGATAAAATTAATTTTGAAGCTGTGATTAGTCGGATTACTTTTTAATGAGTCAGCAGCCCTAATTCATACACAACAGAAGGTAATCAATGTTATGTGAACTTTAATTGATTTCAAGATTTGTTGACAAAATAGGCCACCCGGTGTTTAAATTGGTGGTCTGAAAGTTTCACCAAACCCAGAAAATTGCCATCATTGAGGCACTAGTCATATCATCTGGACCACTGTCTGTCTCTCTCTGACTCCCCCCTTCCTCCTTGATAGGATCCATGTAATCGCTCTAAATCTCACGTAAACGGCAGTGAGCTCGGCGGTGCGGAGTCTCCCAGCTGGTTCTGGTTTCGCTCGCCGAAGTCAGCGACTTACACCGGATCACACAAAACCTCCCGAAACATGATACCTTCCGAATCCCAGTGGACTGCAGAGATGCTTGCTTGTACCCCCGTATGACGCACTTGCAGCCAAGTGTGTGTAGACTGTGCAATGCATGCACGCATGCATGCAGGCACGCACACGTGCACATATACGGGTGAATAACGGGTGCCGATGTGTCAGTACAGTACAGTTCAGATATGGGTGCACATGCACATATAGAAAAAATGTCACGTCCATTTCATCATTTTAGTTCCTATCGAGGGAGGCACGAGCGAACACCCCCCCCCCCCCCCCCCCCTCCCACACACACACACACACACTTCGTATGGTTTGTTCTAAGCATGATCAGTAGTACAGGACATGAAGGATGTCAGGGTCACATTCCGATCTGTTTTCAGAAGGATTTTCACCTCTGGACGCAGTCCTTCCCCCCCGTCGGAAACCGTTTGAAGTGAGCAGCCAGCGCGTTGTTTTTTTTTTTTTGCTCTCCCGGTCCAAGGGGGTGGGGGTGATGGGGGGCTGAGGGCGAGTTCACGGCGGCTCGTCAATGCAAATGAACAGCTTTCACAAGCAATTTGACTCTGGGGCTCCGGGCTGCAGGGTTGGTCTGGCCCGCCTTCGGCTAAAGCCCCCCCCGCTTAATTCCCCACAGGCCCCCGATGTGACGTTCCCGCCCGGCGCTCCGTGGACCCCATGGAAAGCGGCATGGGGCCGCAGCCCCCCTCCCCTTCCTCCTACCACTCAGCTGTCAGGACAGCAAACCAACCAGTTAATGATCTAAATCCAATCATCTCACTAAGTGCCACGTCTTAACCGTAGGAGACCCCGGCGGACCCCAATTATGACGAGACAAGGCCCCATAAAAGAGATTGTTTTAAGACGTATTTGCGTAGCAAACCTGATTTACACCCTTGTAAGCAGATGTAGGATGTAAGTTGAGCGAAATCCTAATAGGCTGGGGTATTATATTGCTCCCTTAACGACTGTTTAAATAACAAGCGTTCCCGTTGTATTGAATTCTTTATTTCAGGGACAGGATATTAATCCAATCTTTCCAGTTCAGAGTGAATTCTGGGTGAAGTTTAACTGCATGGCAGGACATCGCATGTATAACCGTATTATGTTTGCGCGATCGAGTTTCCTTGCAGTATAATTGCTGGAAATCGTGGGCAATTTATTAGCAATGCATTTTGCCCAAAAGTGGCTAACATTTGCATGGAAATGCCTATTTCCATTTGCACCTCATCATCAGTGGCATAATATTTCCTTCAATAAAACAGTTTTGTTGTTGAAAGAAACAAACTCAACGCCGAGTGTAAAATATAATGAGGAATTGGCGAAGCGGGGACTCGAAATTACAGTTTGGCGCGCGGCCCGAATGAAGTCGCTCGAAACTTTAACGGCCAGAGAATTCCCAATCCGCGGAGCCGCGCGCTCCGGTTCCAGCTATTGATTAGTCCGTGGAACTATAAGAACATAATGGGTCGGCGCTGACGTTATACCCTATCGGCCGATGCCAGCACTTCAAACCCCAGGGTTTAGACACTGTGTTTATTGTGCCCTGAGCCGCGGTTATACACGACTCACACATGCCCAACAAGTCCACTGTTACTCTCACCTTATTCGTTTTCTGTCGCACGTTTCGACTCGCGAGTTTGGCGCCTCGCCCCGCGAGCGAGGCCCCCAACGCGACCGTTTAATAGACCCTCGTTAGCCACTGGCGGGCGCTCAAAAACAATCTGGTTGGATATAATGAAATGTGACTGCCGATTGAAAACGGGGCGGCTAAAATGTGAAAGTGTTCTTCCCGCCACCACCTCCCCCCGCCACCCAATCCCAGAAGGCTGCGGATATCCACATAAATATGTCAGGTTTTGTCCAAATCTGCAGGTCTGACAGCCTGCAGAACCTGGCCGCTGTGTTGTGAAATGAAGACATTATTATACATCAGAGTGCACATACGAAAACAGAAAGTATAAAGAAAGAAAGTACCCCATTCTTTTCACAATTCAAAGGTAATAGAGGCAACGTTGGTGTTATGTTTGTAAACAGTTTTGTTTAAAAAAGAATCTCCACCTCACCTCCACTCTATTGGCTCATTTGAATCCACTGGAAACTGCTGTGATTGGCTAAAATGCTGCCTCACCCCACACAACCCCCACCCCTCACAAATTAGCACTGCTTTTCCTGACCCTGACAAATGCTTTGTTTTATGATTTGTTGATTTGAGAACCAGAACAACAAAGTTCTGGCCCGTCTGCAGGACAAAGCAAGTGTCTGTCTGCGGGGAAACAGCTGCAACATCAAACTAGAAGCAACATAGAGAGGAAAAAGGACAAATATAGATTTATATCTATGTTCATTATTGGTTAAAAGGTTATCTTTAATACAAAATAAGGGGGGTCTGGAGGATTACAGTAGGAATGTCTCATTGTCATCTTCCCGCAGGTTGGAATCACAACCAGATGCGTCCAAAAACCAGAGTCAGAGCTACAGCGGTCGGTCAATGTGACCACGTGCCTCCCGACACACTCCGAGGTGCATTGAGTAAACATGACCCCTGCTAACCCCCCCGTGGGCTCAGCCTTGCCCCTCCGGGGGTGTGGTGGGGTGGGGTGGGGGTGTCCAGGCTCCATTAGCCGCGGCATTCAGATATACCCTGGGACTGACCCGCTCTGCTTCAAACTCAATCAGCGTCCGGGGCGAGATCCGTGATCCTGCCCCGCGCTGCCCGAAACGCAGCGCACCGGAGCCCGCAACACTCAGCGACTTAATAACAAGGGTCCCCGCCAAGGGCCTCGCCCCTCGAGAGGAAACCCGGATAGTATGCCTACAGGAAGAAATACTCTGGCCAGCTCCGCCGAAAGAAAACAATTCAAGCACAAAATTGGGCTTTGACCCCCGCCCCCACCCGCCGCCTCATCTAACAATATTCAGTGCGCACACACCAGGGGCGGCTCTAGGTATGGGTATGGGGGGGTAATGCCCCCCTAAATGCCCAGTCTGTCCCCACCAAACATGATGGCATACAAAACAACCTAAGATATTTCAAATTAACTTTTAAATCGATTTGAAACATTACTACTGCTACTAACTAACTACAATCGTCTCACCTCTAAACCAACAGCATTTCATCATTGAAAACAGAAAACTCTGAAGTTGCAACAAGCACCCAGCATGCATAAAGGTCTGACTCAAACAACAGATGTTATTATTCATGCTTTGCTTGCCTAATTTAAGCCATGTAACCAACCGAAAATGGTATTCAATCGCTTTATCGCCCTGCACCCATACCATTTTTCTCCTGCCCCCCCCCCCCCCCCTAATTGGGAAATGTTACATCCGCCCCTGGCACACACACACACACACGTGCACGATTGTGTGTGTATTTTTTTTTTCTTTATACGGACAGCACGCACATCTAAACCTTGCCTCTCATGTCTCGGGTTGTTGTGTAGGTTGATTGCGTCAACCTCAAAAGCGCCCAGGCGCGGAGGGAGAGATCGGAGTTGCGCGTCAGTATGCGTTTAGGTTGACGTGGCCCGTCGCTCCGTCATGTGTGAAACAAAACAGAGATGCGGGACATCGACCCAGCGCCCTGTCAATAAATGATGGGCTGCAGTGCGTCTATCCACACCAGTGGTGTTTCTAAGCAATTTGGAGCCCTAGGCAAGATTTTCTTCTGCTGTAGAATGGCGCCCCCAAGGGATAAAATTATGAATTACTTTTAAACTAAATAACTTATTATATGTGTTTTAAAAGTTCAATTCTAGTTATAGAGGATACGTATAATGTACTTATCCATATTAGTCTTATTAGCCTGGGATCCTTTTAACCCATAGGGGGCGGGTTACCCCGCACGTACTTCTCCCTTAGTGAACGGGTGCGCTGTGCTGTAAATATCCCTTAGTGGGCGGGAACCCCAATACGTGTTTCTGCTGTTTTTCAGCCGTTTCCGGGCCGATAGCCAATCAAATGCACCATAAATCGATGACGTATGGCTTCCAGGGTATCGCAAATGCATTTCCGGATTTTTTCATTGCTTGTTTTAGAGTATATATTAAATAGAGAGACCACCCGAGCTCCCCTCTCATCCACTTGCATTGAGTTGCTCACTCGCCTCAAGGTTCAGGGTGTTCTCTCTAGCATACTCATTACTCTAAGGTTTTGGCCAGTAGCATTAGCATGTCGGAGAAAATGGATCGTATAGTGCTGTGTTTCAATGGCCCACGTAAGAGAACACAGAATCGAATATATTTCGTGCGAGGACCCCCTCGCACGAATATTTTGTGCGAGGGGATTTATGATACGGATGACCAGCAACAGCAGCGGAGATGAAGATTTTGATGATGATTATAGCGACGCGACGATCGGGGTTGCAACACACGGACATCTCGAGGTAAGAACAAATATTACTATCAGCCGATCAGACAGAAATATTTGCTATTGTTGTTATACAGTAGGATACGGGAGGATGATGAACAGCAATTTACTACAATGTCATTATAATGACGACGATCGGCGAACGCTATGTGTACCGTTATGCATGGAATTTACTACAGCAAGCCAACCACAAAGATTATGAATGTTTACCGTTATATGGAAACAATAAGCAACTTGGGCTACTACAGTGACCATAACGGTATAATAATGACTACAAAGGGCGTCATTATTATATTCACATTATTATCTGGAAATACTATGTGATGATAGTACTATTGTACCACCATGTTGTTATAACTTTATACATGGGTGAAAACGGTACTAAGATGACTATATCAATTCTAATATAAAAAGCATTTGTAAACAACTATACAATGGTGTATACAATGGTGTGTGATACTACTACTACTATAATAATTGTAATAGTAAAGAAAATAGACTACTACTAATATGATGATAAAATAGCTATGACATTTTACTTATGTACATTTTCTACAATTCTGTAAGCAATAATTATAAACAATGTAGAGAGAATAATGTCTGAACACATGATGGCTTATAGGTAAACATTTTTCTTTCCTCCAAGGTGACTAAAATGTATGTGAATTTGCAGGTCCAGGTCTACAGCTCCACCATAACCAGCCAGCTGATGTGAACCACGCTGGAAGCTGAGATGGTTCCTGAACTTCTCTTGCTCCTTTTTGGACCTTCTGCAGCTGCTTTGGGCCAGCGTCTGAGTATGACAAGCTCAGAGACAACAGGATGAGCTGCGTTGTGTGGTTGGTAGAGAACTTTGGAACAAAGAAACGTACTTGTGCTACTGTTTTTGCCAGGTATCTGTGTGCAAAGAGTGCTTTGGGAAGCACGTTTGCAGTTTTCTTTGAAATGACACTGTGCATCATCCTCCCATCTCCTGTATAACAATTAGAGCAGTACTACGTTTACTAGTTTTATTGATTTTATTATCCTATATTTATTATTGTGTTTTTTACAAAATAAATGTATTTTCTAATGGAACCCTATTGTGTCAGATCTCATATATATTGCTTCCATCTGCTACAGAGGCTAAGAAAGTAGACATTTCATTGATTTTATAATATTTTCTGAATTTGTAGACGTTTCAGATTTTGTGACAAAGGTTTGGACCAAGAAAGGTAACTGCCTATGGAAGGCACAGGTGTAAGCTATCAAATGGGATTGTAATTTTGTTTCAATCTTCTACAGAGGCTGGGAAATGACAGAAATGGTATTTTTTAGCAGACGTTTTACTACATTTTCATAATTTCTGACTTTGGTGATTTTTCTAAAATTGTGATAATGATTTGGACCATGGCAAGTAATTTTCCATGAAAGCCAAAGGTCTGAGCATTCAAATAGTTTTGGAATTTTGTTTCTAGCTGCTTCAGAGGCTGAGATATCATTTTTTTACTAGACGTTGACAGTCCTGTCAAGTTTTACAGAAAAAGTCAGGTTTTAGGGGTATTTTTCCAATCGGACTTAGGTTTTTAGGGCTTTTTTCTAACCGGACTTAGGACACAATGGGATCCTTTTAAAGGTCGCCACCCTCCCCTCATGGCACCCTAGGCAACTGCCTAGCCTGCCTAATGGCAAAAACGCCTGTGATCGGCATACCTATTGGCATATAGTCAATCAGTGATCCTCCCTGTCACCACTGTGTCTAAAGTATACTAAATGGGTGGCTAAAGCCATACCGAATCAGCTGTTGGCAAAAAAAATGCTTGTCAGTAGGTAGGTCTGAAATAGCTCAATTGTACATTCCTATTCCAGGAAAAAAAAATCCGGCCAGCCAGGAAAATTGGCTTCGCTCCATCAGGCGAAGCCTTGGAATAACGTATTCCTTCCACAAGCTACATCTAAACAAGGAAACCCGCCCTCCTCACTGGCAGGTGAAAAGAAGGCCTACAAAATCTTGGGTATGAAAAAATGCATCAGCTCCGGAAACACCCATGCAGGCAACAGGACTGAATGCTGCCTGGTGATGCATGATGGGATATGGCTTATCCCCCCGCGGTCTCCCAAATCAAAGTGTGGAGGGCAGGGGTTACGAGGTCAACAGATCCCCCTTCCCATCACCAAACACCCACACACACACCACCAGCGCCAGCTCTCCATCCTCTCTGTCTGTCTGTCTGTCTGTCTGTCTGTCTGTCTGTCTGTCTGTCTCGGGGCCTCAACGTTATCAGCTGTGTCAGCTTCACAGACGGTGAGGGTTCCGGGGGGTGGGGGGGGGGGACCCCCGGATCAGCTCCCAGAGGGATGACACTAATGAGAGACTATGGGGAACAGATGCAACCACGGCCAGACCCAAAACAACCTGCCACAGTCACTTAATGGACACACGCTTTGGTTATTATGTCACCGCATGCACAGAGGGCTTTGAGATGGGTTGCCATGGCCGCTTCTTGTAAGCAAAATTGGCTCTAGATGGCCGCCTCCTGCCATCTTGATGAGATGACGTGTCCCCCTACCAAAAATGAAATGTAGGCCATCGTTATGGGAGGCATGTGGAAAAAAATATGGTGCTTCTTTCTGGAAGCTGAGTAGAGTGTTCTCAAATCTGGACATAGTTGTCAGGAGAAATTGGCAGAAATAACATTTTCAAATCTTGGCAAAAAATAGTCAGTTTTCACATTGCTTTTGGGGGAATTCAAGGAAGCCATGGGGAATATCAAATATTTTAACACCAAGCTTAACCTTCCAAGTGGCTTAGTGGAAGCCGAGATATATTTTCAACGAGGGCGGTGCAAATAAGAGCTATTTTAGGCATGCATACAGTATGTTAAAGGAGAATTCCACACCAAAACACATTGGGCTTCAATAGTACTTAACAGTAATAGTCCTTTAACCCAGGGGTTTTCAACCTTTTTCATCCCAGGGACCACCATTTATTCAGAATTTGAGCCACGGACCACCATTTGACAACATTTTAGCTCCACAGACGCTAAAAGTAAAGATTTATTTTGCTTTTTGACCACAATACCAGGCTGTATTTGGGAAACCAAACAGCCCAACATACAAATCAAAATGACCATTAATCTTCTACATTCTCTAGTTGTGTAGACTTGGGCTAATTGACATGATGAACATTTTAACTCTTGAGAGTGTAAAAATGAAACCAAATGGACCCTTGCGGGTCCATTTGGTTTCATTTTTACGTTCTCAAGAGTTACATCTGGTTAAACAGCTTAGCTGGGGACCCCCTGGAACCTTCTCAGGGACCACTGGTGGTCCCCGGACCACCTGTTGAAAACCCCTGCTTTAAACCATTTAACTTTGCCTCCACCCTTTGTCATTGGTGGATGGATTTCACATCCCCTCTCAAAGACACCCAATGAAACCAGCCATGAAAATGAGGTGGGCGGGGGGAGGGGTACTGCATGAGAGAGAGAGAGAGCGAGAGAGAGAGCAAGTCTGGATTTTGGCAAGAGACTCTTCTTGTGGAGGAACAGCACGGTAGCCTACAACACAGAGCACTGGTTAATATTGGCTTTCATTGCTGGTGCATATCTTTGAGAGATGCCCTCAGCATCTGGTATGTAATTTCAGGACGGGCCTGTCGGGACGGTGGGTGGGGGGTGGGGGCTTGGGGCTTTTTCGGGAATGCTCCTGTCTGTACTTTTTTCGCCGAGGAGGGGACGAGGAGGACGTCGGTTTATCATTACGGCACATGGGTGTAATATCACACGCCGTCTTTCCAACACGCTACACGCTACAGAATAATGTCCAGCATTTGGACCCGTTCTTGAGTCGCACACACTGTTGCCGTCGTTCAGAACCTGACCCCGCCCCCCCCACACACACACACCACATACCCCCTTGCCCTGCCCAGAGCCTTAAGCCTATGTCACAGGCGCTCATGCTGCTGGAGGAGCATTGAGCGAATAGCACCCTATTCACAAACTGTTAAAAACGGACATTGTCGCGATACAGGGTGTCTCGCGAAACAGCTGAGTCCTACTGGGGGTAGGAGTAGCAGTAGTATGCAGAAATACGTTGGACTCTGGTATTTAATCGATCTTTACTGACTTTAAAAGCCTTTATTTTAGTTGCTCTTAAATAATAGTACAAGATAAACATTACAGAGACGGTAGTCGTGACTGAACAATACATTAAAACAGTTGTTGTTTTGCTTACGTACCTAAAATTTCTCTTATTTGCGCCATTCTTATTGAAAACAACGTATTCCAGTTATACAATTGTAGTTTGGACTCAGAGACGCTCTATATAGTCATGTGACGAATCACGTGTGGCACTGCCCACACAAACACACACAGACACAGATACCGTGGAACGTCGTACCCTTGGGAAGATAAGGCCCTGATTTCTCTGTAGATCTTCTCCAGGCCTTCGACTTCAATCACGGCCTGGCTGTAAATGTTAGGACATGTTTGTGTTTGTGCATGGCGCCCGCCCCGGTGTTTACCCCATCGGCCCTGTGTTGATTTTCCCCTTGACGGTTGGATTTGGTGGAAGTGTCTTTTAAAGGGCCCGCACTCACCGAAAAGATAACGGCAACATGGATCGCATCAGAGACAGGGCCGGGTCTAGTGGGGACGGATCTAGTCATAGGCAGGGCCGGATTTAGCCATAGGTATGGGGCTGGGCAGTCAAGCCTAAATGGCCTGACTGACCGACCAAACATGATGGCATGCAAAAAAAAGGTTGTATTCCTACTGGGTCATAGATATTATTTCTGATGGCCAACCTTATATAGCAGGGCAAATACAGAAATCTAAAAAATGAAGTTATTCCACTTGGATGTTTTAGTTGATATATCATGTAAAACTGCAAAAATAGTGACACGTCCATGCCTCAATTAGAATCTAATCAGCTCCATTGGATTCCTTGAAAAATATAGATTTAACCACTGCAATCTTAGGGCAAGTTAGGACAAGATATTGAGACATTCATTACTTGCGTGCGTGGAGCGGGATTCTTAGCTACCCGCCCCCCAAGTAGGATAGGTTAGATCCGGACCTGATCAAAGATCTGTTGCCAAATCACCCCATGGACATTAGCGTCTAATGTTCTTCTGGAACAAATAGAACAAAAACTCTCATGCAATTAATGGCATTTCTTTAACCTTAACCTCCTCCGGACATATATAGTATGTTTATTTCCCTGTAACAGAATATGACTGCGGCGATATTGAATTCATTTCCTTCCTGTCGAAGAGGACGGTCACTAGGTATGGGGGGGGAGGCGAGGGGGGAGCGCTGCAGTCCTCCTGACACATCTGCTCCAGATGTGAGCCGACGGACTGCATGGCAGCCTGTTTGATCGTGCAAAAAAGAAAGAAAAAAATACGGGGCATGCCACTGGCCCAGCTTTCTCTAGTGTTCTTGCTCACACACACAGGCACACACGCGATTTTAGGCTCTCCCAGCAGGGACAGGGGGCACCTATAGACCTTGGTTTCATTTTATACTCTCACGAGTTAAATAACATATTAAATTACATCTGAATTACATAAATTTCAATAATCTACACAACTAGATAATGTAGAAGAATTGTTGTTTTTGACCAACGTTTTTTCCAGCTATCTCTCCTAAATTGTGGACAAAAACTTGAAAACCCTTAGTTTGGGGTCAGAGGGACTAAACTCTGCATCAAATGGTGGTCCTCCGCAGAATAAATATTGGGCCCTGGTTTGAAAATGGTTGAAAACCACTGATATAGAATACATGAAACTAAATATTTATTTACACTGACATGTCAATGAAATTACAACTGGCATATATATATATATATATATATATATATATATATATATATATATATATATATATATATATATATATATATATATATATATATATATATATATAAAACTTTCTTTTTGGCCATCAGGGGGGTCAAGTGCCCCCCTGGCACCTTCCTAAAATCACCAATGCATGCATGCATGCACGCGTGCGCACACACACACACACACACACACACACACACACACACACACACACACACACCCCTTCTCTCAGCCGCTTATATTTCATATTCCTTTCTTCCTTTGTCAAACTTTCTCCCAGAGCCCCGACATACAGTCCGTCCTCCATCCATCCAGCCTCATACGTTATGCTGCAAACGGGACGGTTTCACCGCCTGTCTGATGAATTTGTCTCCAGACAGGGACAAGGAAAAAGAGGAGACTCGGCCGGGATCGGGTTGGAAATGAGCACATTCCAGCTGTTGGTACCGATCATCTCGCACTTACCTCAGCGCAGAGACCGGACCCCTGCATACAGCAGAAACACAAAACAGAATCTCCCCCACACCCACACACCCCCCATGCACACACCAGGGGCGGATCTAGGCATGGGGGGGTAATGCCCCCCTAAATGCCCAGTCTGCCCCACCAAACACGATGGCATGCAAAACAACCCAAGACATTTCAAATTAAAGTCACAGTGCTTATGTTTAAAATGATTTGAAACACTACTGCTACTAAGTAACTACAGCTGTAGCCACTAAACCAACCAACAGCATTTCATCATTGAAAACAGAAAACTGAGTCAGATCTTTAGCTTTATGCATGCTGCGTCTGTTGCAACTTCAACAACTGATGTTATTATTGATGCTTTACTTGCCTAATTTAAGTCCAGCAACTGAAAAGGTATCGTGACACGGGCAATGAAGCCGCACCCCCCCCTCCCCCCCCCCCCCCCCCCCAATTGGGAAATGTTACATCTGCCCCTGACACACACACCGCCCCGGTGCTCACTCACGCAGCATCTGGACCCCAGGATTCTTTTTTTTTTTTTCCAGGAGAGCTCCTCAATGGCTTTTGGCACGGTCCCTCAACAGAGGGCCTCGCCCTCTTTGTACGATCGTCTGGATTTATGAACTCCTCGCACTTTATTAAAGACGGATTGATTTCCAGCCGCAGGTGCGGATTGGAAGGCCATGGGGCCTTCTTTTGGGAAACGCAGTTGAGAGTCGAGGAGTGATTTCGCTTGTGAATCGATGAGATAAGAGCAGTTTTATTGACATGTGGCCTTGCAGCGAGTCGAATGATTCATGTCGCATTTCATCATCCAGAGACGGTCCTGTCGGTTCTTATTACATTATTTCTAATAAACCTTTCCAGGACTGTGTCAAAGCTCATGCATGTTTGCTCCGTGCATCCAGGGCTGTGTGTGCATCTGACCACAATGCATCTGGGTTTTTCCTCTCCCCCACTCCACAACGCCCCAGTTTAGTTTATGTGTCTAGACGCACTTCTAATTGTTTGCAATGCCCTGCATTAACGGCTGGCATTAGCACTTTCCTGGCAGGAAACAATGGATTTTTTTCTTTAAAAAGTCAAACCCAATAGCATGGCACAATCGAATCCGCCCAGAGCTATACACCACTGGCCCGGGTCCAGCCCCCAGCCCCGTGAAATCTGGACTAATTCACAACGTGTAGAGGAGGATTCATTAAAGGGAGGTGCCTTTTTGGCCTCAGCAACAGACCAATGACACGCTTAAAAGTCTCTAACTCTTCCCAAGGGAAAAAATATGCCCGTACCCCTACCCCCCACACTTAAAGTGAAGATCACGGTCGTGCTGGCTGGGATACCCAATAAGGCAGGACAAGGATTTGCGGTCACGGTTTAACTCGCACAAGCACGTCAAGAGCTCCCCCCAACCCCCCACCCGATTAGCCAGACATCGTTCGTCGAGACCCCTGGCCGACTGACATCTCTGGCACTGGTGCCAGAACCTGCCCGATCAGCGCAATCCGCTCATCAAATGGAAACTCCTGGAAAGTCTTTGCAGATGTCTGAACCTGCCTGCAGCAATCACATCGATCGGACAGACGTTGGGCTCTAGAGGTCCACATCGATTAAGTCGTAAACAAAGAAGCATGAAGCTTAAAGGGGAATTCCACCCATTTTCAACATTCTAATATGTCATTAGTAAACCCTAGAGGTGCTGGGTGGACATGATAAAAAGTTCCCTCATTCTGTGTTACCACCACTAACATGGTGAAACATCTTGATGACATCATCAAGATGTATTTTCACCATGTTAATGGATTTCTTTAGACGCTTCTTTTTTCTGAGAGCGTACAAATGGTACCAAATGAACCCGTTAGGGTTCAATTGGTTGTATTTGTACGCTCTCAGAAAAAAAATGATTGACCGAGCTTGATGAAAGCAATAGCACAGTGGTTTTCAACCTTTTTGGTACCAGGGCCCTTCAGCATTTGAGCCACGGACCACCATTTGATGACATTTTAACCTCACAGACCCCAAAACTAAAGAGTTATTTTGCTTTTGTCCACAATTCCAGGCTGGATTTCGGAGAAAACAAAACATTCAGACATACAGATCAAAATGAACATTAATCTTCTACATTCTCTATAGTTGTGTAGATTTGGGGCTAATTCACATGATGAATATTTTAACTCTTGAGAGTGTAAAATGAAACCAAGGGACTAACCGACCAACCCTTGCAGGTCCATTTGGTTAGACCCAGTTAACCAACTAATTCAAAGAGTTAGACCAACAAATGAACAACAAATGAACCCGTTAGGGTTCATTTGGTTGTATTTGTACACTCTCAGAAAAAAATTGAAAATGGGTGGAATTCCCCTTTAACTTGCCAACGTTTGCCAAAGTATCTGAGGGGTGAACTTTGAACCCCAGAGGTGTTACGAAGTGCCTGACTTCGGAAGAAAAAAGTATCATCTCCCGTGCCGGTGGGGATGTTGTCGGGGATTGGCTCCTCGATTGGATAATCGAAGGTTGCTCCGGGAGGAAATGAGAGAATCGGTTGAGAGGGATTGGGTTATCTATGAGTGGAAAATTACACTATTGATTTTCGTTAAAGGGCAATTGGCGCTTGTAAGAGTGAATTTGTTAAGGAGTTCTTCAGGTGGTGCTCATACAGATCTCTTACTCTCTCTCTTTCTCTCTCTCTCTCTGCTGTTTCTCGTTCTCAAACTCACTGACCTCTGACCGGTAAAGACAAGTCATCAGGTTTCAACCAGTGGTCCGGGGACCACCAGCGGTCCCTGAGAGGGTTCCAGGTGGTGCCCAGCCTAAATGATGAAAAGTTGGTTAACTGGGTCTAACTCTTTGAGAGCGTAAAAATGAAACCAAATGGACCGTTGTGGGTTCATTTGGTTTCCCTTTTTACACTCTCAAGAGTTAAAATATTCATCATGTGAATTAGCCCCAAATCTACACAACTAGAGAATGTAGAAGATTAATGACCATTTTGATCTGTATGTCTGAATGTTTTGTTTTCTCCGAAATCCAGCCTGAAATTGTGGACAAAAGCAAAAAACTCTTTAGTTTTGGGGTCTGTGAGGTTAAAATGTCATCAAATGGTGGTCCGTGGCTCAAATGCTGAAGGGCCCTGGTACCAAAAAGGTTGAAAACCACTGTGCTATTGCTTTCACCAAGCTCCGTCTAATCAAAATCGTGTCGGTGCACTTTGCTCTGCCCAACGAGCAACTTCAATCCCCTTTCTTCTTTGTGAAGCCGCTCCTTGTGACAACGTCGCAATGACAAACCCTCCTTGGGTTTCCAAAAACCATCAAAGAAGCGACTGGCATTCCTTTGTGTTGTCATGGGGGTAATGTATCTGTGCGTCGGTGGCAAACATTCCCACCTCAGCGTCCGGTGTCACGTTTCCCTTCCATTATGAAACTCCGTCTTGGCCTCGACATGACTGACAGAGCGGTATACTTATGCGGAGTTTATACTTAGCAAAGATGGCGGCCGACGCCGTATCGCATGGCATCTCGGGCCGTGCCGGTGACAGCACGAACACGACCCTCTCGAAATGAGCTCATTGTACAAGCGGCGTTTGTCATGGTAAACTGCAATTACACAATACAGTGAATCCTCTGTCTGCCTGTAAAACTATATCCATTAAAAATAAAAACCCATTCAGGTTTTCCTTAAACCCTTGAATTCCAATTTTTAGCCAAAAATCAAAATAGATATATAGCTATATTTTTGCCTTTTTCCCCCTCTACGTTGCTGACGTTGCATGCATGCATTTGTGTGTGCATACGTGTGTCTCAAAAAGAGCCACTTTAGGCCAGGGTGCAGGTAACTGCATCGATAGGTGGGGATGAGTATACACCACTGGGGGGCCCAAAGCCAGGGGGGCCACTAAAAGCTTGGATTAATAAGGTTTTATTTGTATTGATTATTATAAAAAAAAAATATTTGATCTCAAAGTGCACCAGATTGAAGCATTTCAACTACTCTTTTTCAAAAATCTCATATATGGCATATATGTACATATATTTTCTTCCATGTGGGAAAGGAGTCAGCTCTGTGTTTCTGACATGTTAGCAGCAGGGGCGAAATCATTTTGGCTCTCCATGTTAGTGTGTGACAGCAGAGGAGCAGTGTGTGATGTTGACATTGAAGGCCTATTCAGAGTTTGATTTTCTGCGACTACCGCCACCACCACGACTGCCCATCTGCCAAAAAAAAGCTGCACAAACAGCTTGCGAGCGCTCACTCTGACCCTAGATGTCTTTGTACGTCCAACTATAATAATAACAGGTCGCACTTTTTTTTAGGTCAAAGTAAAGTGGCATTAGCTCATCTCCCTTCACCAACGCAATGTTGAAAGCAGCA